>SIJG01000001.1:166406-658553 GCA_023374025.1 Heterodera schachtii | reverse complement strand
CAAAGACGGAATGAATTTGCGCAAGCGATGGAAAATTCTGGCGGACATTTCCATAACACGGATGTTTTTCCTGAACATTGGCCAAATGTTGCGCAAAATCAACTCCAAAATGCGTTCATTGTTCTTGTACGTGCGAATGGCAAAATTAATTGGAAAAATTGGACGAAAATGATGGAGAAAAGCGATGACATTTCGGTCGATGAAACTAAAAATGAATAGGAAGTGTTACCGAATGCTTTGCATAATCGCCTATTTTTACAAGATGTCGATGTGTTCGAATCTGACTTTGCGTGGCACTTGAACTTGCGGAATTGGCAATGCTTTTCCACCGTAATTGTCAATTTCCATTTCCTTGGTGCCATTCTTTCCAATTTTTGGCCAAATTCCCATGGCAGCGTCCATTTGCGCGTTTTGAAGTGTTCATCGACGTAGAAGTCAAATCGGTGGCTGATCAGCGCAATTCCCAGACCAAGTTGAGAAGGCGGGAGCAAACCATACACCGAAAATCCAACAGTCGGCGGAGCTGAAGCTGAAGGAAAATGGAAACAAAATTGAAAATTGGCATTTTAATTTTACATTGCTTTTGCCATTTTTTCCTCCGCCTCTTTTTGGTTATCGGACATTTTGTTGGGGGCAATTATTGGATTTCAATTAGCTTAGCAAAAGTGAAAAAAAGGAAAAAGAACATATTTGAAATCAGCAGATTCCTTTTTAAAAAGTGACTAGCAGAGATGTCAGCAAATACATTTTTTTTTTTGGATTCTACGTAGTCTAATTATCCTTTTTGGTATTTGCGTTTAAAAGCGGGTTTTTCTACATATTTTGTGTTTTTTCTGCATAATTCATGTATATTTTGCCATTTTTTATACATATTTTCAGGTTTTTTGCATAGGTATTCGTCAAATATTTCCGATTTGAATATCCCTTAGAAAAAAAAGTTTGATTATGCCTAAAATTAAATCCAAATCTGAAGGGGTGTGAGAGTGGGTCAACATTAAGCTTCACTGCCGAAAACCTTGAGAAATTTTTGATTTGAAATTGCAAAAACAACCGATAAAATTTATTAGGAATAAATTTTTTAAATTATTTTGCACCCCTAATTTTCAATTTTTTTTTTGTGCATATTTCACGACTTTATTTGCATATTTATGCGCATATTTTGGCCATTTTTTGTGCATATTTTTGACAGCCCTGCAAATTTTACAATTTAAATTTAAATTAATAATTAATCCATTTACATATTCTTGAATCTGTAAAAAGAAATAAACAATAAAAGAAGCAATCTTTAAAAAACTAACTAAATCAATCTATGACACATAAACAAAAGCATACAAACAATTCCCTTTTCTTGGCTATAAAAATGTTTGTTTTTTCGATTTGCCTCGCATTTTAAAAAATAAAAGTTTCTAACGCAATAATTAATTCTCCAATTATTCCTTCCCTTTGTGACGACATCATACGGAACTCGGCAAATTGTGATAATTGCCACAAAAAATGAACCGACGGTAATGAATTTGAAAAGTCACGATTTCTTCATTTATTTCACTAAACTGTTTTCCCACAATTTCAGTTGGTTGTGTAATGACGTTTGGATGGATATTTTCCCCTGTTTGACCGTGCCTCAACTCGGCCTTCAAATTGGCACTTCTTTCGCCACGTTTCAATGCGTTGGTGGACAAACATTTTGATGGCAAAAGCGAATTGACAATTTGGAGACCAATCACAATTCGCAAGAACAGTGTCACAGCGGCGCCAGAATTATCTGTGAATATCAACGTTGACAATTCTGTGACATTTCCATTGCCCGACCGACCGTTGCCCAGCAAAATACGTTTTAAGCGCCTTTGGATTGAGTGATTAAAGAACAGAGCTATGACAATAAAAGCATTCATTTCATTTTCAGGTACATCGATCATTCTGTCATCACTTTTTCTTCGTTCAAATCAGCAAATTTTCGACAAAAGAGGCACCAATTTAGAGTTGTTATGGCTTTCTTCACCACACACCACGGATGGCCAGCAGATTTGGGACATTTTTGTTCGTGAAATATGGCCAATTTTTTCGACAAATATTCGCCACTTGGACTTTATCGATGGTGATCATTTGGACAATTTGCGTCGTCGCACTTCGCCCACAATTCTCACCGATCTCAACCAATTGAATTCAATCGATTCCGTTCAACTGTTGCCCGCTGCGTTTGGTGGTGATTTTGATGGGCCAAATGCAACAATTTCTGCTGGCCAAGCATTGTACAAATGGTTGCATTCTCCGAGAAAAGATGGCCAACCCAAGCGATTGCGTTGCGAAGATTACAACAAAGAAGCCGACTTTAATTGGGTCAACAAATTCAAGCAGGTGTGGGTGGCTATAGTTTTGGCAAATGACTGATTTTGAATTTCCATTGTTTTTAGGCATTTCTTCATGCCACCATTTCTTCCGTCAGTTACGAAATTCATTTTACTGTTCATGCGCCGCCAATGCCAATGATGCCGTTTGAATTGGTGAACGAATGGACAAAGGAAAAGCTGACATTGGCCAAAGCAAAGAAAACGGACAATTGGATAATGAAACGATGCAAAATTGGGGAGACAGCGGCGGTTCAGCAGCAAAAGAAAGATGAAAATTTCGGCAAATGGAACACTGTGTCCATTTGGCTTTTCAGTAGCACTAATTGCATTGGGTGAGCAATAAAAAATGCATTTGATTTTTTATCCGAATTTAATTTGCGCTTAATTTAGGCCATTGTCTCCGCCACCACCAGCAGAAGAAGAAGCGGGACAAAGCAGCGAAAAAGGGGCGTCTTCTGACAATGATGAGTGACGGACAAAGTAACAAAAACAGTGATCAGCAGAAGATTAATTAGGAAATGATCGATCATAATTCGTCAGTGATAAAATGTATATTTATGAAAAAAACCTCTCAAATATATGTAAATAAATCAGAAGTATAACAAATGGCAGCAACAAAGTTGTTTTATAGATTTTCAGGGTCGGAGAATACGATTTTTACTTCCATTTACGAAAACTATCTCCAAATATATGTACTTGACACATTAATAACTCGACAATTACCTTTTAATTGTTAGCTAAATGTGCTGTGGTTAATTTGTTGAAAAAAAATATTCGAATTCTAAATGTGTGTTTTATTCGAACGAAAGAATCAACAAAAACATTTCCGAGAAAACGAGAGCATAAATTCAAATTCCAATTGGAGTGAGATCGATCATTTCTCAAATAAAATTTTCATTGCTTTGATCCGCTTTTTCTTCCAGCTGGTGATGACAATGGTCTAAAATGAATTGTTTTTTATTTTTCGATAATCAAAAATTGCTGTTGCTTCTCACCCAATGCAACTATTTCCAGCCCACAAATCAAATTGGATATTGTTCAAATTGGCACCCAAATTGTTGACATGCCGCAGCTCAAATCTGATATAGGTATTAAAATTGGCACACGAATTTTCGCGGGTTTTCCACTTAACTGGCGCCGTCGCCGTCTCCCCAATTGGGCATCGTTTCAACAGCCAATTAACCAAATGGTTTTCTTTGCTCAGTTTCAGTGTCAGCTTTTCTTTCGTCCGTTCATTCACCAATTCAAATTGTTCAATTGGTTCCGTACGAAAATAAAGTTGAATATTGTAACTGACAGAAGTGGTGGCACGAAGAAATGTCTAAACAAAAAATTGGTAAAACAAAAAGAATTCAACAAAAATATGGCGGCACACCTCTTTGAAGTTGTTGACCCATTCGAGATTCAGTGGACCCACATAATTATTGCGACTCAATTGCTTCGGTTGGCCATTTTTTGTCGGAGTATGCAACCATTTGGACAGCGCTTGGCCAGCAGTTGCATTTGATCCATCGTCAGCAATTCCATCGGGGAACAGATAACCGGAATCGATAGAATTCAATTGATCAAGATCCGTGAGAAGTGTCGGCGAAATGCGGCGACGAAAATTGTCCAACTGATCGCCATTAGGAAAGCCCAAATGGCGAATGCCTGTCGCAAAAATTGGCCAAATTTCTCGGGCCAAAACATCCATAATTGGCTGCTGCACAATTGCAATAGAGAATTCCAAATTGGTGCCACTTCTGTCCCAAATTTGTTTGTTGGAACGCAGAAATTCAATGACGGAATGGTCAATGTAACTGAAGAATATAAAAAATGCTTTAATATATACAAAAGTATAAAATTGCGTTATCCGAAGCTTCTGAAAGCGAATTTTGATGGGAAGCGGACGGTCTGGCAACGGAAAATCCGCAAATTTGTCATCGATCCATTCAGACAGTTTCGCTTTTCGTCCAATGTCCTTGCGAATTGTTATTTCTCTCCAAATTGTCAATTCGATTTTTCACCAAAGCATCGAAACGATAAGAAAGCAATGCCATTTTGAGTCAGAGTTGGGCATGGTCAAAAGATGGGAGAATGTCCATCCACACGTCGCTGCAAATCCAACTGAAATGAGCAAAAAATGGATAAATGAAAAAATTTGTAATTTTGCAAAAAATTCCTTACCGTCGATTCATTTTTGCTGCAACTTTGCCGTTATTCAATTGATTGATGTCACAATGAATTAATAATTGCCCTGCAAAATCCTTTTCTAAACAGTAAGCAAATTTCTATATTTTATTGTCACTGAAACCGAACTGAAAAAATTGGGGTAGAAAAAATAGTCGAAAATATGTTTTAAAGGGGCCCACGCATTTGGGCGCGCTCGTTTGGGCGCCAGCTCGTTTTTACATTATAACTTTTTTCTTTGGCATCCAAATCCAAGAATCTTGGTATCATTCGAAAGCTCTTAACATGCCTCTATTAGCTGTACAAAAACAAAAAGATTTTCAAGCCTGGAAAAATTTATGGTACTTATGTAGTTTACAGACTATAAAAAAACATATGTCTTTTTTGCAATTATCATGTTATAACTTTTTTGGTAATTGTCTAATCGCGAAACAATAGCTTAGAAATAGCTTCTAAACAAGTAAAGCTTTCGAATGATACCAAGATTGTTAGATTTGGTCAACAATGAAAAATGTCCTGATTTGGAGGGTCCAAATCTTACAAAATAAAAATATTCTTATTTGTATGAAATGTTCTGATTTTGGGCTATTGTTCTTATTTTGTTCTTATTTCTTAAAATTATTCATAAATTTAGAAATATATGGCATAAATATTCATATTTTACCTATAAATTTAAAAATTTTTTATTTTCTTAAAAATTAGTTCAAAAATCACCAAAATTGGGGCAATTTTTAGACAAATTTCTGTTAACAAATTGCATTCAAGTTTCCAATATTTTTCCCGGCCGCGCATATCGGCACCGCCGGACCCACTCCCGTCCCCCGTTCCCTAAAAGTTTGTTGGAAAAATGCTCCGCAAAAAAATTGTTAAAAATCTGATTTTTTTTCGAAATATATGATTTGCTAATTTACTCCAAAAAATCGTTAAAGATGATAACTGGAGGCGAAAAATTTACTATTTAATGCAGTTTCATTGAATAAATTGTATAATTAAGTGATTTGAAGCAATTTTGCGAAATATTCTTATTTTTGACCTGAATCTTATATTTTTTTTGCCTTGATATTCTTATTTTGAAAATTTTCAGATCACATCCCTGCTCTAATCGAAAATTGTTCGGTGAAAATGCAATTTTTGGGCTTCTCTCGGCAGTACGGCGAAGTGGTTTTTGTAAGATAGTAAAGGGACAAAGAGATGAGAAGGGCGGAGGTTCGAATCCGTTGTGCAACATGAATATTTTTTTATTTTGTCCAAAAAATTAAAAAATGACGATTTTTGGGAATTATTTTTGAAGGTTTTTGCCAACCAAATTGGACAAACTGATATCATTCGAAAGCTCTTATCTACGAGAAGCTTTTTCTAACCAAATACTAAGTAATTTGATGAGAAGTTCAAAAAAGATATGGGCGTTCGAAATTTTGTTTTAAATTTTAGACTAAAAAAAGCGGTTGAACAATTCCTTATTTTTTTCTCTATCATATGCAAAATTTGAAGCGGATTTATCGTATAGAAAAAAGTTAAGCGTAGCGAAGTAAATTCAGTTTTTCTCTACTAACATAGATAAAGAAATAGTACGGGACTTATCGGGACCAGAAATTTGTTGATATTGTGTGCAAATCTCAAAATTTTTCTTTTTGTACATTTTTATACATCCAATTTATTTATATATTCAAGAGGTTTTTTACATAAAAAAACATTATTACCACTGATAAATTATGATTGATTGGTCATTCCTAATTAGGTAATTCATTTCTTCTTCTTCTGCTGATCACTGTTTTTGTTGTTTTGTCCGTCACTCATTGTCAGAAGACGGCTCTTTTGTGATGCTTTTTCCCGCTTTGCCTTCTTTTGCTGCTGATGGCGGAGACAATGGCCTTAATTAACCGCAAAAAGTTTGCTCTGGCGTCCCCCAGGGCTCTGTCCTGGGCCCTTTATTATTTTTGATCTATATTAACGATCTTCCTGATGCTTTGCCATCAGGAGTAAGAATTAAATTATATGCTGATGATGTTAAATTGTATATTTGTTATAAAGCAAGAACCGACACAGAAATTATGCATAAAGCATTGCATAATTTATCCGAATGGGCAAATAAATGGCAAATCAGAATCTCAATTCAAAAAACTTTTGTAATTCACTTGGGGAATAAAAACCCCAAAGAAATATATAAAATTGATGGAAATATAATAAATGTTGTGGATACAATTAGGGATTTGGGCATAAATATTGATAATAAATTGCTATTTTCCAATCATGTCGCACAAATAATAAAGAATGCATATTTACGTATGCGTTCTTTATTTCGGGTTATTAAATCAAAGTCTTCTAGGGTTTGGATTATTTTGTACAAAACTTATGTTAGACCGTTATTGGAATATGCTCCTGAGGTTTGGAATCCATCCCTTCAAAAAAATATTAAAAAAATTGAAAAATGTCAAAAATATTTCACCAAAAGAGTTCTTTTCAAATGCAGCCTTCCACCCATTCCATACCAACAAAGATTAGAATACCTTCAACTGCCAACACTTGAAAGCAGGCGAAAGCTTTCTGATCTGTTCATGGCTCATAAAATAATTTATGGCCGAACAGATCTGAATCCCTTTGAAATATTTAAACCTTCTAAACGCTTTAACATTCCCTTTTATAGACTTAACTCGAAATATAAATTAGGCAAAAAATTTATACCTTTTGCAGGGCGGGTAACTAAAATTTGGAACCAACTCGATAAAAAGCTTATTGAAATAAAATCATTAAATCAATTTAAAAATAAAATTAAAACCAACTCTATTTCTGTAAAATAGACCGGAAAAATTAAAGTCGAATTTTTAATTCATTAAAACTAAAAGTGATTTGGTCACCATTTATTTATTTGCATTGATTTCACATTATATTAATTTTTTGGCGGCGATCTCGTTTTTAATTGTTTTTGCGCTTTCTTGAGGACATTTTTAATTAATGTTTTTGTCCTCAATGTAAGCGGATTTTTCCCTTTTGTGGACTCTTTTTCTTATTGACAATAAACAATAAACAATTTGCCGTCTTTCTTTTGCTGCTGAACCGCCGCGGTCCCCCCAATTTTGCATCGCTTCATTATCCATCGGTTGTCCAATTCCTTTGCTTTGGCCAATGTCAGCTTTTCATTTGTCCATTCGTTCACCAATTCAAATGGCACCAGCAGTTGCATTGACGGCGCATGAACAGAAAACTGAATTTCGTAGCTGACAGAAGAAATGGCATTGGCACGAAGAAATTGCTAAACAATTCCAAAAATCAGTATTTTGCCGAAAATATGGGGCTACCTCCTTGAAATTGTTGACCCATTCGAAGTACGCTTGTTGGTTCAAAAGTTCACAAAACAATCGCTTGGGTTGGCCATCTTTTCTCGGAGTTTGCAACCAGTTGTACAATGCTTGGCCAGCCGTTGCATTTGGCCCATCAAAATCACCAATCGCATCAGGCAACAAATCAACGGAATCGATTGAATTCAATTGGTTGAGATCGGTGAGAAATGTCGGCGAAATGAGACGACGCAAATTGTCCAAATGAAAACCACCGAGAAAACGCAAATGGCGAATGTTTGACGCAAAAATTGGCCATATTTCACGAACAAAAATGTCCAAAATCAGCTGGCCATCCGTGGTGTGTGGTGAAGAAATCCAAAACAACTGTAAATTGGTGCCTCTTTTGTCAAAAATTTGTTGATTTGAACGAAGAAAATTGATGACAGAATGATCGATGTAACTGCAAAAATAATGGAATGAATGAATGCTTTTATTGCCATAGCTCAGATTTTGAATTACTCAATCTGAACGCGCTTAAAACGGATTTTGCTGGGCAACGGACAGTCGGGCAATGGAAATGGCACAGAATTGTCAAAGTTGATAAACACCGATGATTCTGGTGCCGCTGTTGTGACACTGTTCTTGCGACGAATTTCGATTGATCTCCAAATTATCAATTCGCTTTTGCCATTGAAATGTTTGTCCACCAACGCATTGAAACGTGGCGAAATCAGTGCCAATTTGAGGCCGAGTTGAGCATGGTCAAAACAGGGGAAAATGTCCATCCAAACGTCGTTACACACCCAACTGAAATTGTGGAAATAAATTAGGGCAAATGAGAATATGTGACTTTTAAAATTCATTACCGTCGGTTCATTTTTGTGGCAATTCGAGCACAATTTTGCCACTGTCACACAGATAGCAGAATAATTAATTGCGTTAGAATTGTTTTTTAATAATGAGAGGCAAGGCGAAAAACAAAACATTTTTAAAGTTATGAAAATGGAATTGATGAATGAATGTTTGTATGTATCTTTAGAATCGTAAATCTACAAGTTGATTTTAAGTTTTGCGGTCAGGGTCGTTTTCGCGTGGTTGCACATAAAAGAGAATTCATAACGCGCACTATATTTTACCAAAATTTGTTTTGCTCTTATTTTCTTTCGAGTTTTAATACATTTTATAATAGAGTGCCACGGGACCGGGAATTTTTGCCAAAACCGGGACCTGAGAAGCCGGGACTGGGACTGGGACATCGATTTTCGTCCGGAACCGGGAACAACCGGGGATTTTTAAAAATTCAAAAGTTAAACCAAATTAATAATATTAAATTTAGGTCATTATTTCAAACACTTAATTATTTTGGACTAAATAATCGAATATTATCTGGAAAATTTTTTTATTAAGAAAAAACTTCAAAATTTCGACTTTTTCGCAATTTTCATGTATAACTTTTTTAGAAATTGTCTAATCGCGAAGCATTATCTTCGAAATAGTCTCTAAACATGTTAAACTTTCGAATGATACCAAGATTATTGAAAAATAATTTTAACAAAGAAAAATGAATGAAATAAGAAGAGAAAATGAGTTTAATGAAGGGGGAATTTATGCTCTGACCGAAGTGGGGTCGTTAAGGATTAATCATTAAGGAGAACACTAATTAGGGTCATTTATTTATGAAAGAAATAATGACTTCTCTAATTGGGCAGCGAAATGACTCCGTCCCTTCCCATGCCCTTTTTTCTATTGGGGCATTTCTTTGCTTTTGGCAAAGAGAATTTATAAAAATGCAAGTCAGAAGACAGAATAAAATGCATTTTATTAAGGGAATGAAAACCAAATTGGGCACAGTGTCTTACTGCATTTGATACAGTACTTTGATACTCTGTCTGACCAAATGGGGTCATTTATCGATGAGTCATCAGCAGAGATGACCACCAAATGGTGTGACAAATGAGTCGTTATAAAAAAAAGCTTCAAATCACAAATGCCTAAAGTTTCTGCGCATTATAACGGAACTAATTTTTTTTTGGTAAGTTTTTATGTGTTTTATTCTTCCTAAAAATATTGCCTATTTTTGTGCCTATTCGTGGGTTTTTGTGCCTATTAATGCTTATTTTGCGATTTTTTTTCTACATTTTAGGTGCCTATTTCCCAATTTTTTGTGCCTAAAAAAGAAATATCTATTTATAAGAATAACATTTTTGAAACTATTTTTCAATGCTTTTATCCCGTGGTGAGTCGATCCAAAAAAAAACTCAGTGTGGGCGTTCCAAAAAAAAACTCAGTGATTGATTGGTCATTTTCCGGAAGCCTATCGCACCACTTTCGGGCACCAAAAGTGCCTGATCCGGAACCCGGACCGGCCCGGTTAAGAACAATTTTTTGTTCAGTTTTTCAAGGGATATCTCTCAGGCCGGGTCCGGTTCTTGATCCATTCACTTGGAGCTCGTCATGGGTGGGGCACATCTGCCGGAGGACCCTCAGCTCGCCCCCGACCCTGGCGATGTCCAACCCATTTCTCACCAATTTTCTCCATTTGTAGTAGACACAGCCGGACGCCATTGATACCGTTTTGTAGAGCTCATCGAGCTGTACAAAAAAGCCGCTGGTACCGGCACGCTTAATTTGGGTTGGCCACCGACAGGGTCAGGGCGAGGCTGAGGGTCCTCCGGCAGATGTGCCCCACCCATGACGAGCTCCAAGTGAATGGATCAAGAACCGGACCCGGCCTGGGAGATAGCCCTTAGAAAAGTGAACAAAAAATTGTTCTTAACCGGGCCGGTCCGGATTCCGGATCAGGCACTTTTGGTGCCCGAAAGTGGTGCGATAGGCTTACGGAAAATGACCAATCAATCACTGAGTTTTTTTTGGAACGCCCACACTGAGTTTTTTTTTGGATCGACCTAGCACCCTTTTATCCGTTGTAATTTTTTTCTTTTTTTGCAAAGAAAAAAGTTATAGCCAAAAACTCGGGCTCGCCTCGCGCCGAAACGACCTAGTCCCCGTTTGCCGGACAGGGTCATCTCCAATTGCGGACCGTTTGATTCTGACGCACTTTGACACTTAATAACTTTTATTAGAAACGACCAAAAGTGCCAGTTTTTGCAAGTCAAAATAAATCACATTTCGCCGGTATCGGAACAACATTTAGTATATGATATTCATATATTTGGCATTCTTAATCGAAAGCACACTAATGCTGACAACTTCTAAGCCAAAATGTTGCTAAATAAATTTCAAAATAATTTTGAAAAATGCAAAAATTGTTGGGGTAATCTGGGAATTGAACCCAGGACCTCTCGCACCCGAAGCGAGAATCATACCACTAGACCAATCACCCGTGTCAACCCCAGCTTATTAGCATGCTTAACCATTCTACGGTGCAGTGATTTCCAGCAGGGGAAAAGCATTTCGATGTTAATTCTTTTCTTCCAAAGGTTATAAAACTTAAAAGATTTATTGAAAAATATGAAAGAAATTTTGAAGCCCAAGCCTAGGGCTGGGTCGAGGAGCCCTGGGTTTTTCCTGGATTTTTTGTTTTCGTGGATTTTTGTCCAGAAAATATGAGTCCATACGTCCAAATTTTATGAATTATGACACAGTTTTGGCATTTATATCGAGCGACTTATTAGCACCTAAAAATACCTAAAACGGGGGGGGGGGGTTAGCACCTATTTTGGCATCGTCGAACTTTATCACGTATTTTGGCCTTTTTTCGGAAATTTCATAGCAAAAATGCAATAAAACGAAAAATACACCTCTAGAAAGGTTCCAAAAAATTTCAGAAAATGTACCCCTAAAAACTCAACTCAGTGGGCCAATGTTCAATTTCTTGAATATCGAGGCCAATTCCTTATTTTAGTTCTAGAGTATAGGAAACTTTTGACTCTTAAACACACTTTACGCATTAATAAATTTAATAATATAAATCTATTTCTTTTAAAAAATAAAAACATATTACTAATTCAAAAATAATTATTCATTTTTTATGATAACATCATTTATGAAAATGTTCATTTGTGCTGATGAATCAGCGAAAATTAAGCAAATTCATTGGGAATCGTTTTCATTTTTGTCCAATCATTCATTCATTTATTCATTTGCTTTTTTGTTCGTAAATTTATTTTTTTGTAAATTCGTATAGTCCAATAAATTATTAAAGAAATTTTTTTAATTTAATAAATTTTAAAATTTTAAGAAAAAGAAAACTTGAGCAAACGAAAAATTCTCCACATTTTATTATCAGTTCACATGCTGTTGTTGTTCTAACGAATGAATGTATGCTGATCTGACAAAATTTTGATCAATTCATGAGATTAAATGGACATCATAAAATGCCTTTTTAATGGTACAAATGTAAGTCAAAATTTAAAAATTATATATTAAAACAAAGGGTAACATAAAAAAAAATGTCCAATTTTTCTAAATAGAATTTTTTAATTTTAATAATAAATTTCTTTGGAAATTTGTGAATTTTTTGAAATCTCCAAAAAAAGAGGCAAAAATGGGGCTTCTGTAAAAAATTATGATTGAAAAGTCTCAAAAAATGTGGTGTTTTTCAAACAAAATTTTATCATTTTTCGGTCATATTTCTTTTCATAAAACTTTAAATGCTTTCGGAGTTTTTAATAAATTAGCTGCTGAAAAAATTAATAATTTAATGTATTCAGCAGAATGCATTCACAGAGAACGTGCACAGTGAGTTAATTTTGTACAGTAACCCATAAAACTAAATAATTTACACGCTATTACTATTTTTTTTTATTTGATTCTTCTCCCTCTTTTTGATCAGATGCCTCGATACACTTGGAATGACGAAAAGCATTGGGATGTGATGTGTTCCACAAATGCCAATTGTAATAAAAAAAAAAAATTGACGAAAATTTTAAAATGAAAAAATCTGAATTTTGGAAATCCAAAATATTTGCCGACCGTGCTGGGTCGTTCCGTAAAATCCGCCATTTTAGCGATTTTTCGACAAAACATGGCATGGCATCACTTTGCTTAAAAGAAACCAAATTTTATTTTCTTAGTATTATTCGATAGCCAAGCTTTTTCTCTAGTAGCCTGCAAAATTTGAAAAAAATTGGTCAACTTTAGAAAAAGTTGTATGAAAATAAGTATTATTTCTGCCATAACTTATGTTAAGCACGGAAAGGTCAACTCAGAAGCAAGTCATAGGAGTGCAGATTTTTGGGAATCATTTGTAAAGGTCAAAATATCAAAATTAATAAATGAATTATATAAATAATTTTTGTAAAAAATTAGGCCATGGCTTTGACGGCGGCGAACCTTCGTGCACAAAATTGCCGATTTCATCTGTTCAAATGAAAAAAACTTGTGGAGAGAAAATCGAGTTGACAAAGAATTAAAGTAAATAAAGATTTAAATAAATTTAATTCTCATAAATAAAATAAATCAATAAAATGGATTTTTTATATCATCACTAGGGATCAGGGCTGGCCGTGATTGAATTTCCAATCACGGAAATCCGTGAGCCGTGATCACGGGGCTTCCAAAAAAATCCGTGAGCCGTGAACCGTGATCACGGCACCCCAAAAAACCCGTGATTCCCGTGATCCGTGAGCCGTGATCCGTGATTATAAAAAAAAATTTTCTAATGATTTTTTTTATTTAAATTTATTTTAAAAACCGAAATTTATTCGCTGGAAAAATTCCCAAAAGATATTTTAAAGAAACCAAACCATATAGGTAAATGTTTTTTTTTTGCGGTGTGCTTTTTCCAAAAAACTTCGAGTACAGGGGGGAACAGGTGGTGCCAATAGGTGCCGCCGTGAAAATTTTTTTTATTTTTAATGCGATTTGTTAGCAGATTTTTTCCAAAAATGAACAAATTTACGTTTTTGAACCAATGGAAAATAAAGGGCTATTTTTTGCCATTTGGGGTCAAAGTTTCAAAAAAATAAGGTAAAATGGGGGTCCGGCGGTGCCGATAGGCGCCGCCGTGAAAAATTTTGAATTTTTGAGTGAATTTATTAACAGATTTTGTCCAAAAAATATCCAATCATTTATTAATTTATGGGTTTTATGCTGTTTTAAAAAATAACGAAAAATAATTTTAATGTAAAAGAGTTTATTTTTAATTAAATTTCAATTAAACTAATTTAAAAAATTATGAAAAATGTACTGTCCCAAAGGGAAATTGAACCCAAGGGACAAACAATGGAAGACAGAAGGCTTAACCACTAGACTAATATATACACAGATACTTGCTTAACAAAAATGAATTTATTTATTTAATTTTTTCTCAAAAACTTTCTCTCTTCACACCAATTTCCTATTTTCGTCTCAATAAAAATTCCTTATATAAAATGCCAATCACGGATCAAAATCACGGAAAAATTGAAAAAATCCGTGAGCCGTGATCCGTGATCACGGCACCCCAAAACCCCCGTGATTCCCGTGATCCGTGAGCCGTGATCCGTGATCACGGCCAGCCCTGCTAGGGATGGGAATTTAAGTCAAATGACTTTTTTTTTGCTGACTCTAAATGACCTTAAAATGACTTCAAAAGTGTTCTAAACTTTGTTTGAAGCTTCTAACTTGCATTTTTTTGTGACTTTTTTTGAGTTTTTTACACTTTTTGGGATTTTTATGACTTTTTTGCGTTTTTGTGACTTTTTTCATGACTTTTTCCACTTTTAAAGGCAAAATTTGACTTTTTGTGACGAAAATTCCGAAAAATAAGTCATCTTCGAGACGGAACTGAAATTTTTTTATACCATAAGGACTCAAATGACGGGACTGAAAAATAATAAATAAAATAAAAATCTGGCGGTGTAACACTTTTGAATATTTTATTTTCGTTAAAATTAGTCGTTTTTAAATTACGTTCTTCGAAGAATGTTTAAAGCGGCTTTTGGGTTTAATTACATTTGGCTAATTTTTCAGGACTTTTTTGGATTTATTTAGTGCTTTTTTGGCATTTTTATGTGACTTTTTGGTTATTTTTTCAAGACTTTTTTGCATTTTTCGTGACTTTTTTGCCTTTTTTATGACTTTTCGTGACTTTTTGGCGATTTTTCATGACTTTTTAAGTCGACTTTTTTGAGATTTTTCATGACTTAAATTCCCATCCCTAATCATCACAAATTTGAAGAAAGTTTTTTGCTTTTCCTTCTGAAAATTTAAATGAAGCTTTTCTCTTATGATAAAACAAAAAGTCAATAAAATATTTAAAATAAAATTTGTATTTTATAAACAAAATTAATTACATTTTTTTGGTCATATTGATTAATTAATTTATACGGTATTACAATTTTAATTAATTGGTTCTCCCTCTATTTGAATAGGTGCCATGATGATACCGTTGAAATGACGAAAAGCATTGGGATGAGATGTGTACCTCAAAGCAAATTTTTTGAAATCAGTGAAAAGGTCAAAAAATTTATAATGAATAAATAAAAAAATGATTTTGTAAAAAATTAGGCCATGGCACTGACTGGGGCGAACCTTCGTGCACAAAATTGTCGATTTCATCTGTTCAAATGAAAAAACTTGTGGAGATGAAATCGAGTTGGAAAAGAATTTAATTAAATAAAGATTTAAATAAATTTAATTCTAATAAATAAAATTAATCAATAAAAGAGATTTTTTAGATCATCAGAAACTTGAAGAAATATTTTTGCCTTTTTTAAAATTGAAATTAATGCTTTTATCTTAGGATTAAGACAAAAATGAAAATATTTAAAATAATAATTAAAAAAAGTTCCAATAAATCAGAAATTTTCATCCTTTAGTCCCATCCCAAATTCAAGTCCCGATAAAACAAGAAAAACTCTTGCACTTAGGTCTCGTTTTTAAAATCATTTTAAATTGTTTTTTAATTACGATTAAATTCCGACACTTAAAAAGCTTTACTGCCAATAATTTTAATCACCAATACAGAAATAACAATTTTTGATTTAGGAGGACTTTATCATGGGTTCGAGAATCGGCGGCATTCAGACGGCTGGAAAAAACAAATTTGGCAATAACAGCGATTGGGATTTGTATGGAATAACTCTTTATTTATTATTTTTTCATTAATTTAAAGTTTCGTAAGATTAAAATAGTCGTTTAAGGGGGGAGGAGGTGAAAATAGTTTTTGTTTTTGTTTATTGAAATTAGAAACACAAATTTCAAATTTTGATCAGTTGCTGTTGCATAAAAAGTTGAAATAGACGGATAAAGGAAAAAATTTCAAGAATTTGATAAGAAAGAACCTTTAAAGGGAACGTCCCAGAAGCTCAAAAATTAGTTAGACTAAGGCTCCAAATTTTGATGAAATTCCGAATAAGTAATTAAAAAATTGCATTTAAAAATATGTAACTGTCCTTTTCTGAGATATTTTGCATGGCAAAGTATTAATTAATTAATTTATTATTATTACTAATTAATTGTTAATTTGGTTAAAAATTTGTTTAATTCCTTTCATTAAGGTGCAACGACTAACGAAAACTTTTTGATTGGATTTTTATTTAATTAATTAATTTATTTTTTGTTACACTTCATCCCATTTTCAACAACATATTGAATATTGCTCTTTTATTTCTTTTCCCCCAAACATAATATTGTTATTTTTATTTATTTGATTTTATTTTATATTGAATTTTTTTTCTAAAAGTGATAAAATGCGTCAGTGCAAAAAATGGCTCATTAAATATTTCTGTTTATTTTAGGCTTGCAATTACTTAATTTGTCATATATTTGCTGAAATCGTTAATTCCCTAATTGAATGTCCTCCTAGAAATAAGGACAAACCAATTTTCGGTTAATTAATTCCATTAATTCGCAAAATTAAAAGAAATCGCTAAGGCCAAGGCAAATGAAAATCCATTAAATCTCTGCTGAAGTGATGGATGCTTTTGATTGACCAATTAAAGAAGACAATTAGCGCAATAAATAATTTACGCGTCTGATCACCGCCCGTCCAATTCCATCGCATTATTTTGATAATAATAAAATGCTTAAAAAATAAAATCATAAAATCCATCGATTTTTAAAATTTTTGAGGACCCAAAAAAATTTTTGTGTTAAATGAGTAGAAGGAGGAATATCTTCAACCTCCAATTTTTTGTTAAAATAATTGATTTCAAGGCCATACTTGAGAGGAAGAACTCAAATTATACGGTTTTGGAGACATAAACTAGGGAAATTTTCAAAAACTATAAAGGACTCAAAAAATTTAGATTTTTTTATTTATCTGAAAAAATAAATTTTAATCTTTCTTTTTGAATAGTTCATTTAAATCTTTTGGCAAGATAACATCATCTAATACTTTTTGAGATTTTATTTCAAATTTAATAAAAATGAAAATGTCAATTGTCATAAAAATGTTTTTTTTTTTTTTGCAATAATTTATCTAATCAGTGATTTTATTTGAATATTAGAATTTCTAAGACTTTCTTTGACATTCCCAAACTTTGTAGAAGGTGCCGGTTAATTCTTCAATTTCGGCATGTTGTTGTGCTTTGGCATCAACCGTTTCCATTTGTGTGCCCTTCTCACGTGGCAATTCGCAATTTTCTTCGCTTCTCAAATGCTTTTCCCGGTATGTCAATGAAAAACAATAAGCCCAAACAGAATAAACCCAATTTTACATAGGTCAATTTCATAGTTTTGGGCTCCAATTAAAGAAAAAGTTTTTAAAAAACAAATTTTGCAGAATTTATGTGTGTTTTCTTAAAAAAAAAATAATAAATTTGTTCTTTAGTTTTTTAAATTATTGGCTTTTGAAATAAATAAGATTTTTTTATTTTTGAAAAATATCTTCAAAAATTATTCTATTAAAAATGAAAGAATTATTTTATTCTTTTAAATAATGTCATTTAATTTTTTTAATTTTTTCATTAATTCTTATTTCTTTCTGTTTTTTTCTTTAAAAATTTTTGAAATTATTTTCGGTCCAATTTTTAATGAATTACCGAATAAAAATTTGTCTGAATTTATTCCATCTTTTTCCGATCTTTTCCAGCTTTGTGCCGCGTTGGCATTGCCAGCACCGCCGACAACAACGGCACTTCCCACGATTTGTCTTCCACAAAAAATTTGCAAGAATTCTCGCGCGATTGTGTCGTTTTCACCTCTTGTCCCGCCGGTCAGCTGCAATTTGAGCAGCCGATCCCATTCCATTCGACGGCACTCCAATTTGTGTGGCTGTGCGGTGCCGACGCGTACAAGCGTGCCCTCTACTCACAGGTGGGCACCAGGGATGGCACGGAATTCCGATTTCCGATTTCCGATTTCCGACATTTTTGGGGTCGGAATTCCGATTTCCGAAAAAATTTTGGACGTCGGAATTCCGACTTCCGATTTCCGAAATTTTTGATAAAAAGTCGGAAATTTTCGGAAATTTTTTTGAATTTTTTTCAAAAAATTAACAATTTTTTACAATTTTTCTTAATAAATTGCACTGAAATTTTCAAAAATTTCCCGGCGGCGCCTATCGGCACCGCCGGACCCTAAAAATCTTATTTTTTCTTGAGAAATTTTTGCCTCAAAATCGCTAAATTTGGTCATTTTTGGACAAAATTTGTTAACATTTGCATTAAAAATTATAAAAATTTTCCCCGGCGGCGCCTATCGGCACCGCCGGACTTCCCCCGCCACGTATTCAAAAATTTTGAAAAAACGCGCCGCAAAAAAAAAGGTAAAATTTTTGATGAAAATCTTTGAATAATTTTTAAAGCAAATATGTATTTAAATAGATCAAAAAATTTTGGAATCGCCTTTTACTTGGTTAAGAATTTAAAATTTAGCTTATTAAAATATTTAGAAAATTTTTATTATATTTTATGTTTTTTGAAAAATTTCCGATTTCCGACTTCCGAATTCCGATTTCCGACGTTTTTGGGGTCGGAATTCCGATTTCCGACTTCCGAAAAATTTTTGGGCCTCGGAATTCCGATTTCCGATTTCCGAAAATTTTTGGGGCCTCGGAATGCCATCCCTGGTGGGCACCACAAAAAAGGAATTTCTGTGATTTTAGGTCCAAAAAGCCCGAAATAGGCCCTAAACTTAGAATTTTAGGGGTATAAAATTCTCTTCCGCAAACTCATGACCAATGCATATTTAACAAAAAATCTTAATTTTAACAGTTTTTTGGAAGGGAGCTCTTTTTGAAAGTTTTAAAGGTATTTTCTTTTAGGAGTGGGTTTATTTAATTTTTCATCGGAATAAATTTTTTTGCGTTGCTGCCTTCCGAGGATACTGTAATAATAAATGGTGGATTTGGTTACTGTGGAGACACGATAACCAAATCAAAAAGAAATAAAAAATCACGCAGGCCCAATTTGGCGGTGTTCTGCTCGGCACTTTCACTTCCGGTGCCCTTTCGGATGCGTTTGGGCGCCGTCCCATTGCAATTTGTGCCCTTACTTTTGGCATTTCGACTGTCCTTGCCTCAGGCAATTTATTAAAAAAAAATTGGCATAACTTTAGAATATTTAAATTAAACGAATTGGATTAGGTTTCGCCACATCATGGCAATTTTTATTGGCCACCCGCTTCATGGTCGGCTTGTCCATTGGTGGCACTTTGGTGGTTGTCTGCACATTTGTCATGGAACTGATTTTGCCCGCCCAACGGATGTTCAGTTTTATTCGTTATTCCCGTGGGCATTATTAATGATGTGAAAAACCGAAAAATCCACTCGAGAATAGGGCGTTTAAGCGAGTATAATGACCCAATTTTTAGGGGCATAAATTCCTTGGAAAAATCGTTTTCACTAATTTTTAAGTGTAAAAAAAAATTAAGCCCAAACAGATGAGAAAAGATGTCAGTTAGAAGATTCAAAATTTGAAATCTTTCTCAAGGATATAGAGCATTGATGCGCTAATTTGAAGGCCTAAACTTTGTATTTTGGGGAAAATGCTGAAGCTGAAACTTGGACTGGAAATTCTAAAAATAAAATTCCAAAATTTTTAAATAGACTAAAAACCGAATTGATTTCCAATCACTGATCAAATCGCTTTCAATTCCTAAAATTATGCCTTTTCCCATTTTGCAGGCTCTGCGTGCCTTCATCAATTGGGTTTGTTGTGCCCGAGAAGAATATCGTTTCTCCCCCGTTGTCCCTCTTCCCCTGAAACTAAAAAAAGTTCAAAATTTTCCCTTTTTGTGGACTTCAAGTTGTTATTTATTGTACTTGATCAGTCAAGGAAAATTTTTGCTTAAATGAACACGGAGCCCAAAATGTCTCCAGTCCCGGCATTGTGCCGTTGAAATTCGCCCTCTCCCCCATTCCGTTCTCCTGGGTCCCCATGGCATTACTATGGGTCATTATGCCATTGTAATTACCCCCAGGGCATTGCCCGTCTCGCGCTCACTGTGCTCTGTTTGCTGTTCCCGCATTGGCAATCTGCCAGCATTGTGTGCGCAATTGTTGCACTGCCCGCACTTCTATTTGTGGTGTTTGTGTTCCCCGAAAGCCAATGTGGCTGGTCAGTTGTTTTAGCCACTTTTTTGACAATTATTACAAATATCTGGCTTCTCGATAATTATGATAGCCGAATCAACTAATTATATACGAAAATTCCTCCCTCATCAAAAATTTAACTTTTATTTTTAATTCTTACTCCCTCAAGCACAGCAAAAACCGTATGGAACAGATGCTGGAAAGTGAGCGAAGGTAATTAGTAGGGAATGTTTTATGGAAGAAAATGTCGGTACAACTAATGCCGAAAATATGAAATATCTTCAAAAATATTATTATTATTTGATTTTAATTCTTGAAAAAGCATGAAATAAGCATAAGATGCAATAGAAATTTAATTTTTTTCATTTAAAAAAAATTCTGACACATTTAATTTTTTTTTAATTTACAAAAACTAACTACAATATATGCAATTTACTAATATGTAGAAATTTGTAAGAATTGTCGTTTCTTTTTCTCGAGGATTGCACGGATTGCGGGCGTGCCGTTCACTGCCGTTGTGCACAGATCGGTGCCGGAAAAGGAGCGAACCTTCCGTGATTTGGTGCACGAGAAGGCATTGTTTAAGCGGGTGACGACAATTCAAAAACCAAATTAATTAATTAACTAAGCATTAATTAATTGTTTTAACAGGTCGCCGTCCTTTGGGTGATGTGGTCAGTGAGCAAATGTTATTTTTCTTTAAGAAATTAAATGCCAAATTTGAGGTGGTTCGGCACGATTTATTGAATTTAAATTTCATAAAAAAATAAAACTAGAGGTCGGCGCGCGGGAAGGGTTCCCGCGCGGATTATGCGGGTCCCATTCCGTAATCCCACATTTTTTGGAAATTGCGCTATTTGCGGGATTAATCCCGCGTGATCCCTCCCGCAAAAAATTTTGAGTGCCAGTACCGGAGCGGGATTCGCAAATTTGAAAAATTTTTTGTCTATAAAATTAACCCTTACGAATGTTCGAAAAATTATTATTTTTTTCTATAAATTTCCTACGCATTTTTCTATTTTCAGCACATAAATATATGCATGTTTGTTCAGATTCACTGCAGCAATTTGTGGTTATTCCATCGACTTGAACAGCGCGTTCATCAGCGGCGACCTGTACCTGAACCAGGTTGACTTTGCCTCTATCTAATATATTGATTAAATCCTCTTAACGCATGAGTTGATCACTTAAATCTCTCTATATTCTTTAAGTGACTCTGATCACTTTTTCTCCAATATACTTTTCGATCATCCCTTCCTACAATACTTTCTCTCCGTTTTGATCAGTTATACAATCTTGGGATGATCACTTACCCTTCTCTGTTCACTCCTATAAAACGATCTACATATGCTTTCTACTTTCTCTTTTTCACTCTGATCACTTTTATCCAATGCATTCTCCGATCGCTCTCTCCCCAAATCAGTCACTTCTCTCCATCTGATCGCATTATCGATATTCTCTATTGATTACTCTGTCACTTTTTTCCATCAACCCTTCCTATAGTATTTTCTCGCCGTTCTGATCAGTTATATATTCTTGAGACCACTTTGTTTTTGCGAACAATTCATTATTCTATCACCCCCGTCCCCCAAATCAGTCTCTGCTCTCCATTCTGATCGCATTCTCCAATTCGTCCTCATTGACACGTACTTTCCCCGCTTCTCCCGTCGCAATTTGCACCAGTGTTCTCAGCTGGTGGTCATCCTCTGTTTTGTGTTGCTCAGTTGGCTTGTGCTAGTCGATCATCACGGCATTGGCATCCTTCTGATCAATGTGGTCGGCACTGTGTTCATCGAATTCACATGGGACGCATGCTATTTGTGGTATGCTATTGTACTGATTTGCAAATGTAGAGTGATCAGCAGCAGCATTAGGACACAAATATTTACACAAAAAGGGATTATCTCCGGTTAAACAATTAAAAATATATAATTGCCTATTTTTAAAATTGGGATGAAAAAATTCAATTCAAATTATTTACATTAACGCCTGATTTTACTGTTCTGTTCAAAAATGCAAAAATACAGGAACCAAGACTGAGATCGCTAAATGAGACTCAAGACCGAAACTGCAAAAACCCAAGAGTTTTTTTCGAGTTAAGACTCGAAAACTCAGACTCTCGAACACCCCTATTGATTAGCCTGGAATTTAAATGATGGCATTTATTTTTAAATTTTTATTCCCCCTCGACTAATCGCAAATATATTATACAAAAACGGGGCAAGTCCTCATCTAATTCATCTTTTTATCTTTTGTTTTTTGCATTTAGTTCAGTTGAGTCTGTGCCTACTCCACTTAGGTGACTTATTGACAAAATTAAAATAAAATTTTTGAAAAATAAAAAAATCAAAGAAATATTTTAACTCCTTTCCTTTTTTCAGAGCTTCCTCCGTCGGTTCTTGCTCGTTGGTGGTCAGTTATTTGTACTCGTTTCCTGTGAAAACATTTCTCAAATTTTGAGTATGCCTATTTTCGGGGATCATCAGCTTGGCTCTCCCCGGTTTAGTCGTTCCCCGGTTTGAGAAGCCCCGTTGCCTTAGGGTCCCCGTTCTTCGTGTTCATTATTTCACTTTGGTTATGCGATATTTGCTTGGTCTAAAATTCTCATATATTTACTTTAAATCATTTTGTTGTTTTTATCATTTTTAAGGTTTAATCAAATTTAGAACATTTAAACATTTTTAATTGTTATCAAAGGCACATAGTTTTATTTGATTACTTTTATGTTCTTCACCGCACAATCGAAAGTGGGGGAAAATTCACCAAAATTAAATAATTCTTTATTTCATATTTTTTAAACATTTTGTAAAAATAATGCAGCAAAAAATTGAAAAATTTGTTAGCAGATTATACCTTACACTTAAGAAATTTTGGAGAATTTATAAATTTATAAAAGAAATTAATTTTTAAATTTTGATTCAAAAATGTATAAATTGATTTTGGTATTTTTTATTGATTAAATTTTGTGAATAATTCAAAAATTTTATTTTTCGGTAAAAAAAACCGTGATTCGGATTTCGTATTTTCGTTTATTTAGGGCGTTTCATGATCGTGTTTTTTTTTTCATTTTTTCGTATTTTATTTTTCGATTGCAACAACCTGCTAAGAGCCTTTCTGATTAGAAATAAATTGAAAAAGTAACATCCATCGAAGTTAGTTAAAGTGGCGAAAAATTGTTTAAATTCCATATAAAACACGTTGCACTGGCAAATGCAAAAATTGGCATTCGAAACGGCAATTTAAATGGCAAAATACGTTGGAAATTCAGACGAATATTCGGGGAGGGACTTTGGGATTCGCTTGGGGTTCGGGTTGAGATTTTGGGGTCAAGAAAAGATTGATTTAATTTCAACACCACTTTACTGACAGGGAATTAGAGAAAGAGGCGAATTTCAAATTAGGAACTCGAACAACAATACCAATTAAGCCTTTGGGCGTTTTTTGTCCACGGAGAAAAGCACCAAATTTTGTAGTTTATTACAATAATTAAAAAGCACAAAATTATATAAAACTTGAGAGAGAACACGAAGACATAAAACATTACATAATTCGAATACAATTTTCGAATGGAGACAAAACATGAAAAAGATAAAATTGACAACAAATAATATTTAAATGGGGAAATCGATGATTGGGAGGGGGGGGGGGGGATGATCGGTTTGTGGCAACGGATTTCGGCCAATTAAAGAGAAAACTATTGAGAGACAATATAAATGCAATGAGCCATTTATGGGAATAAAATTATAGTCCGAAGCTGAAGAAATTAAAATCAAATAATACTTAATAACAAATATAAAACATTTAAGTAATCGCGAGCCGTTTTTTCACATTTAAAGGCTTACAATAATGAATTGGGGGGGCATTTGCTGGGACAGGAGAATTTTTGATCAAAAATGGGTGAGAAAATTTAATTGAGAATAGGCTTGGGGGAAGAAAATTTTGGCGATTGATCGGTTGGTGAGAAACATTTTTGTATTTTGAATTAACAAAAACACGTCGTCGTTCCATTTTCATGTAACCTTCACACAAATCTTCATTTTTGTGTCGGAATTTGCTAACGACGAATTTGATTGGTGGACTCGGAATATTTTTGGCAATTTTATGAAGTTTGACAAAGGGGACTTGATCGGCTTTTTTGGGAATAATATTTGGTTTGGGGGATTCTTTTTGAATGAATTTTCTGGGATTGGCATGGGAAATCAATTTAATCACTTTATTGGCAATGATTTTCGATTGAATGGTGCGCGGTACAATTTTTAAGGAGGAAATTTGACCAGAGTTTGGCAATGAATTGTTCAAATTTCTTGGACTGTCACCAAAATTAATAATTTCGTTTGTCATTACGTTTCCGATGTAATACCCAAGAGTACTTAAAGCATTTTGCCCAAGAACAAAATCATAAGGAAAGTGCTTTTTGGTGACCACACAGTTAATTTTGCCTTGCCAATTTCCTTTCTCCATCGGCACATTCAGTACTCCAAGCACCGGGACTTTACCACCCGTAAATGATTCGACTGTGAAAGGAATTTCCGACTTTTCTTTGTTCGGACAAAAACCCCACTCCATCAAATTCACTCCTTTTTCCATCGCGATTTTATGTAAAAATTCCGGATTGGCAACATTAATTTCTGCCGCTGAGTCGGTTAATGCGGTTGCTTTTAATCCAGCAACATTCAATTCTAGGACAATACATTCTGAATTTGATATTTGTGTCGGATTTGGCGAGGGAAATTCAGTTGAAAGGGCGATTAATGAATCAAAAAATTTTCCGTAGGCGGGCGATTCGTTGTGTTCGATGTGACTAATTTTGGCCGATTTCTTTTCGCCATTTTCGCCATTTTCACTTTCATTTTCTTTCACCTTAATCATATTCAACTCAATGTTCTGCATTATCATTGGTTTTGACTGTTGCTGGGAATCGAATTGGACTTCATTTACGCTGATTGCATCGATTTTTTGGTCATTGGCGCCTTGTTGGTGATCGGAATTTTGGTTTTGAAAATGGACAAAACGTTCATTTGGCCGAGAATTTGGGTTGCTCTCATAAAAATTATTGTCTTGAAAGCCATTTCGTTGGTCGGGCAGCCATTGATTTGTGTTTTTGGGGAGATAATTTTGATAAGGGACCGAAGTTTGGTTTTGAAAATGATCAAAATTTTGATTGTGGCAATAATTTCGGTTTTCCTGTTGGAATTTCTCGTTTTTGAAGCCACTCTGTCGGTTTGTCGCAAAATTATTTTGCGCTCTCATTCCAAAATTTGGAAAATTTCTTTCAAAACGCTGTCCGTAATTTGGGGTTTGAAATTGGACGGTACGGTTTTGCTGTAGGTCGGGTTGTTGAAATTGAACAGGAATTCCCACTGATTCGTTCCTTTCCCGACTTTTTCCATCCTCAATAAGACTTAAACGATTAGCCATCATCAAAAGTTCATCAAAAGTTTGGGTTGGTTTCGACTGGCATTCCAAAAATCTGGCCAAATTCACATCATTTATATTGGAAACGAAGTGCTTTTTTGACACCTCATCCAATTGGGTTTCGTCCAAACCAATGTATGCACAACTCACCAAACTCTGAATGCGCTCACCAAACTTTATAATGTCTTCGTTCGGTTTTCTTTTACCATTCTGTGTCAATTCGGAAAACGCGTTTGCCTCCTTGTAGTCCGTCTCTCGCAAAATGGACATTATTTCCTGTTTTTAGAATGCCAAATGTTGCCTCATTTCCAAATTTGTTGAGCGCAATATGATACGCCTTCAAAGCTTTTCCCTTTCAATTTTGTTTGTAGCAACTCTTTTTGTTTTTCAGGTCTCCAATCTCCGGCACACATTTGAACATTTAGGAAAAAATCTTTAATTTTGTCCCGACCTTCCGTTCCGTATAGGTTCGGGATTTCTCGAAGTGTATTTGCGTATTGGTTGGACAGAGTTACCTTATGCAATTCCATCACAATATCAGGGATTTGATTTTGTTGGAAATTTTGGCGAGGGGCGAATTCGAAGTTTTGAACGTTCGGAAATCGGTCGGGCAAAAACGGTTGGAATTGATTGGGCTGTGGTGCCATATTTTCAAAATTCGGGTTCGGGTGTTGCTGATAATTTTGTTGATTCATATTCCGAACCGGATTATAATTTGGGAAATTTCGCCCGTTTCCAAAATCCCGTGCATTCTGAATTGGGTGATTCACCCCAATTTCTCGACCATAATTTGGATTTGGAAAGTTATGGTTTTGCTCGCCAAGCATTTCTTCATATCCGGAATTATGAGCATGCCGAACCGGTTGTGCTCTTAATTCCCGATTTTGTTCAAAATTTAGTGCGGAAAACTGATGGTTGTTCATTTGTGAGTTGACGAAAATTCGAGGGTTTTGGCGGCGATGAAATTGCATATTTTGTCCATGAATCTCATTACCAAATCGGTTCGCATCCGGATTCCGATTTTGGTTTTGCTCGAAATTTTGTCGTCCCCCATTGTATGAAATGTGTGGTGAACCATTTTGAGGGGTTGAATGAGCCCGGGGATTTCCGAAACTTTGGGCAGCATTTTGGTTGGGAGGTCGGAACACTGCGAGCTGCATTTGTTCTTCGACATTTTGTTGCACTCCCACTTGCTGGGGGATACTGTTTTCGAAATTTCGCGGAAATGGATTTTGGTTTTGCATATGGTCCAAAATGTTTTGAGGGGCCAAATTCAAACCATGATTTTGTTCAGTGCCATTTCGTCGGCTGTGGCGAGAATGCGATGACTCCTCTTGTTCCATATAATTTATCGGCTGGCGCACTCGGAAATTATATCTTTGCTGAAACCCGGTCGACTCCATACATTTCTAAACTTTGAATGAAAAGGAGAAAGAAAAATTCAAAACAAAAATCCTCCACAAATGGTGTTGACCAAATTTCAAATGTCGCTGCATACAATCGGTTCGCAATTCGGCAGCGTCGAAAGGTTGGATTTTAAGCCGCTTTTGCAGGAGCGCCACGTTGGAAATTCAGACGAATATTCGGGGAGGGACTTTGGGATTCGCTTGGGGTTCGGGTTGAGATTTTGGGGTCAAGAAAAGATTGATTTAATTTCAACACCACTTTACTGACAGGGAATTAGAGAAAGAGGCGAATTTCAAATTAGGAACTCGAACAACAATACCAATTAAGCCTTTGGGCGTTTTTTGTCCACGGAGAAAAGCACCAAATTTTGTAGTTTATTACAATAATTAAAAAGCACAAAATTATATAAAACTTGAGAGAGAACACGAAGACATAAAACATTACATAATTCGAATACAATTTTCGAATGGAGACAAAACATGAAAAAGATAAAATTGACAACAAATAATATTTAAATGGGGAAATTACGCTAAAATGATCGTCATGAAAAATAATAAATAAAAGGATAAATCACTATTTATCCTACGAATAATCAAAAATAATTGCTAAACATTAGAGATGGAATTTTAGACATTAAAAATACCAAAATACAAAAAAAATTTTAGAGAATTGCATTAAATTGTAAAAGTTCAGAAATTCTAATTTTTTTAACTAATGCGAAGAAAATTAATTCATTATTAAAAATGATAAAATTCCCAAATTTTTCGACAAAATGGTTCATTTTCAAAAAAATTCAAAACAACAAAAATAAGACACTTCGTTAGAAGTTTAATTCTCATTTTTCTTTTCATCATCCTATTGTACTCCTTTAAATTTTCCCCATTGACACTGTGAATAAACTTGGTCCAAATTTGGCACTGATCATAGCGCCTTTGTTCAAAAGACTGACAAATGGAAACAATGCGTCGAGAGGTATGCACGGCGGCACGGCAAAATCAATACTTGCTGAAAAATGATTTATTGGAAAAATGAAGCCATGGATAAACAAAGTGCGGTAAACTGTTGTATTTTAGGAAATATGGTATTTAATTTTATACTGTAATTCTTATAAATAAAAATACCAAACCAAACAGCGTCTATTCAACGTGAAAAAGATCTGACGATTTTGCACATGAACTTCGCAGCCGACAATGTCACCATAACTCATGCTGCTTATTTTTTTCTTATTTGCGCCCATCAACGAAAAAAGTGCCATCGCTTTGATAAGCGCAAGAGCCGGCACGCAAATGAACCGGACCATACGGCGCCTCTTTCAAATCCCACCAGTTGTGTTGTCCATACTTTTAAATGTTGTGATAAATATTTTAATTTAAAATTAATTTTTGAATTTAATTTTGATAATTAAGTGAAAAAAATTCTCCCATTTTGTCCCAGAAATTGTGTGTAAAAATTAAATCACCATCATTTGCTTCTGTTGTTTTTCCAGGCGGTGTATCTCGTCCCAAGCGGCTCCTTAACATTCAGAATTAAAATTTTGATAAGTGACCCTTGCGAATTATTTTTAATCATGTTTATTGATTCGAAGACCATTTCCTCGCTGTGTCAATGGTGAAAATTTAAAGGACTACAATAGGATGATGAAAAGAAAAAGATAAATAATCAGCAACAGAGGTATCTTACATATTTTTATTGCTGTTAGTTTATTTTTTGACACCGAATAAATAAATGCTTCAGTCCCTTTAAATGATGCAACATTTTTGGATTTGTCAAAAAATTCAAAAACTGATTGACGACAATCAATTTTATGGGCCGGAGAAGTATAAAAATGCAAGAAAATTTTAAAATTAAGGATTAGACCATATTTAAATGTGTTCTCCAGGGATTTTAATTTTTCACCACTTTTAGTCATCTTTGAAATTTCGCCATTTTTGGCGCTTACTTTCAGGAATTTTGGGAAAATCCTTAACAAAAATGCACTTAAAAAGTACACCCCCTAAGAATCGACCAGAAAATTTTAAGAAAATACGCACCTAATAAGAACGAAAATTTTCTCAAAATTTATTCGCAACATTTAATTGTTTTTTTATAAAATGTTATGGTTTAAAAATTGCCCTTATTCGAAAAAAACTTCAAACAATTGAAATATAACCAGAAATAAGTTGTTTGATTTTTGTTTTTATGTGTTTTGTTACATAAAAGGTGTTAATAAACAATTTTTTAATTAATTAATTGTCCATCGGCACGAACCTTTTTATTAATTTTCAGAACAAAAACCATTTCAATATAAACAAAATAAAATTAAACAAATAAAAATCAATATATGAATTAAAAAATATATTCAATATGAGATTTAAAAGGCGGTTGAAGGAATTTCATCAATTTCAAAGAAAATCAAACATGTTTCTTCGGCACGGTGTTTAGGCCGCATGCGAATTCTGTGCCCGTTCCGTGCGGGTTAGCCATCGCTTTCTCGGTCGCATGTGTTGATAATCCACCCAAACGAGTCACCGAAACTAAGGAGCTCAGTGGTGCCAACATTACAGGCCCGGCATCCAGCACGGTTTTTTAATTTCCTCCCAGGCTTTTTCAATAGATTGGCCAACCTGACAAGGGGGGAGGCGGTGGTGCCGTTATGTCTCCGTTTTGAAGTAAAGCAGAAGAAGCGATCACTTCAATGATTTAAATTAGATATAGATCGGCATCTGGACTTGGATCTAGGCATAGATTCTCATGGACCTGGATGTCCTGGGTTTTTATCAAGGAAATCCAGGCCTATGTCTAATATGGAACCCAGGTGCAGGTCCATACATTTTCAAAATGTCGATCTCAAATTTAAGAAACACTAAGCATCATTTATAGCATTTTTTTGTTTTTCTATTTCAGTCAAAATTTAGTTTTTCCGAAAATTAAAATTCATCAAGCAAGTCTTGTGTCCTTGTATATTTTGTGTGCCGTACTTTAATGTAAAAGTAAAGTGAAATTGATTGAATTTCGGGGACGGAGATTCGAATTAGGCAAAATGAATGTCAGATTCATGATCAAGCGACCTAATTTGTCCAAAAAATTTAACCCAAAAATTCTTTGACAAAATTAATGAATTTTCCGTATCAAAAATTTAAAAAAGTGCCGAACTTACATTATCAAAAAAATTGGTTATGTCCGAGTTACTCCGGCGGCGTACCCAATTTGCAGGGTAATCACCAAAAAGAAAAAGACTAAATGTCGTGGCATTTTTTAAACGATACGGCAACCGTTAAAGCGGTCGGGTTCTGGCATTGTGCCAAATGATCCTGCGTAATTCTCTAATGGGCCCAAGTCAAACGAATTTTCTCACCTTTTTGTGCAAATTGGCAAATTCATTCCTTGCACAAAAACACAATGCTGGGATTGTGGTTGATAAGACTTTTGGCTGGGATGAGTTTTCTAAAATTGGATGGGAGAACTCCACCTGGTTCATGTACAAGTCGCCGCTGATGAACGCGCTGTTAAAGTCTATGGAATAGCCACAGATTGGCGCATTGAACCTGAACAAACATTTATATTTATATGCTGAAAATTATGAAAAAGACGATAACCAATTAACATTAATTAGTGCTAATTACTTTGGCAAGGTAAATGAATTTTTTTAATTGTTCCACTGTATCTCCGGGAAGACGGCAAAAAAAAATGTTATTTTAAAGTGCTTATTATAAGAAAATTCTTTTTTCTAGTATCATAGGGTATTATTTGGGCATTTTTCCAAGATTCAATGCGATAAAAATAAAAACAAACCCACGCCAACAAGAAAATAACCTTTAAAATTTTCAAAAAGAGCTCCCATCCAAAAAATGCTAAAAGGAAAAGCACAGCGTCGAGAAGAGAAATGAATGTCAGATTCGTGATAGTGATCTCGAAAACCTCATAAATTTAAAAAAAATATATATAAAATTTAAACACATTGTAAATTTTTTCAAGATTTTATAGTCATTAACAAATTTATAAAAAGTGAATTTTATGCTCAGATCGAGAAAAGTCATGTAAAAAACAGTATACCTAACATGGTAACAGTATAAGTCGATCAAAAGGTGCTTCTCTTTTCAACGACTGGCAGATCGAATTAAGAAAAGTTGTAAAGGATCAAATGCGCGGCACTAAAACGACCCCCTCCCCCAAAATAAATACCTCGCGTGTATAACTCCCTCACTCAATGATAACTTCTTGTTGTGACTGAGCGTATACCACTTGGCCAAGTGGTATACGCTCAGTCACAACAAAAAGGAAACTCCAAGTTCGATCCCTCCTGGCGGTGGATTAATATTTAAAACTCCACAAGGCCGCCACGGAGAGTACCGAGGGGAGGAAGTAGGTGCAAAGGATTCGCACTGGCACTGAAAAGTCGAGCCAATACCTCCAGTAGTGAGTGAGGCGTATTTTGGATTTTCGTTTGTGACTGAGAGCTCTTGTGTTTTGAGCATAAATCTTGGAGTTACCTTTTTGTTGTGACTGAGCGTATACCACTTGGCCAAGTGGTATACGCTCAGTCACAACAAAAAGGTAACTCCAAGTTCGATCCCTCCTGGCGGTGGATTAATATTTAAGACTCCACAAGGCCGCCACGGAGAGTACCAAGGGAGGAAGTAGGTGCAAAGGATTCGCACTGGCACTGAAAAGTCGAGCCAATACCTCCAGTAGTGAGTGAGGCGTATTTTGGATTTTCGTTTGTGACTGAGAGCTCTTGTGTTTTGAGCATAAATCTTGGAGTTACCTTTTTGTTGTGACTGAGCGTATACCACTTGGCCAAGTGGTATACGCTCAGTCACAACAAGTAGGTGCAAAGGATTCGCACTGGCACTGAAAAGTCGAGCCAATACCTCCAGTAGTGAGTGAGGCGTATTTTGGATTTTCGTTTGTGACTGAGAGCTCTTGTGTTTTGAGCATAAATCTTGGAGTTACCTTTTTGTTGTGACTGAGCGTATACCACTTGGCCAAGTGGTATACGCTCAGTCACAACACTTCTGAAGCGAAGTTACTCGTACGCTACCCGGTCCGGCATCGCATTAAGCAACGCTTTAACATTGTTCAGAGGCATATCAATCCCAAGGTCCGTTTGTTCGGCTTCTCGGACAGGATAACGACCCCATCGAAAAAATAGAATTCTAAATTAGGCCGGCGTAAAAATGGAGAGAGAGCGGATGGCGAGGAAAGAAAAAGCAAAAAGAGAGGAGAAAAGCGGACATTTGCTGTGTTGTAGCACAAAGAAAGAGAGCGAAAGAAGGAAGAGAGAACAGTGAGGGAAGGAATTAAGGAAAGGGAGAAAGAATGTAAGAGAGAAAGAGTGAAAAGGCAGGTTGGTTCCCGAAATGTCGGAAAATATTTACCTCATGTCTTTTCCAAGTTCTCCGAAAAGCAAGCTGACCATCATATTCGGAAACCGGCGGAAATTGTCGCAGAGAAATCACACCAGGATCACCCACCCTTCGCCATTCTTGTAAACTGTAAATTTTGCATGAAATTTTACATTTATTTTGAATGAAACCCAATTTTCCTTATTTTTAAATTTTTGAGATGAATGCTTACCTTCAATTGAAGTTGCTTGAAGCGACCTTTGTCACACGCCCAAGTACACGATCGACCCGGGATTTGGCTCTAACTGAATTTATTCAAAATTTATTCATTTAATTAATATTTTAATTGTATTTGAATAAACTCACCAAGCGGAACAAATTTATCAGCCCACTGCTTGCAATTGTAGGTAAAAAGGTTGTATTCTCCGGCACACAGCACGCACGTTCGTGCCGTGCCGTCTTTCCTTCGATTGGTAAAGCCGATAACGGCCCCAGCCAAAAAATATTTGGCTCCTTTAATAGTGAAATTTATTTCCAAAAATAAACCAAAACTCGCCGTTATGATTTGCCGGCCGTGGCGAATTCAAACGTCTGAAACTAACAGCATTGCACCGCTGGCAATACCAAATGATCATCAACACCGCATCATGCTCAAAGAATTGGAGAGGTCCACTTTCGTACCTTCGGTGTTGCCATACTCGGACGTCAACTGCTTGCAGTTTCGATGAGTGACACTGGCACTGCACGACATGATTGAATTTCGAAACATTGTCAGTGTTAGGCAATAAGTCGCCGGAAGATTATGAAGAAGACGAAGATGGTCGCGACATTTCCATAATAAGAAAAAATCTAATTCACAGTTTCTTGGCCATTCAAATGCTTCATTACAACTCTCCTTCACTCCTCTCCGCGCTGCCCTCCCATTTGAGCAGTTGTTTTCGCCCACCACCATCCAACTTCATTTGACTCTGCCTTTAGTATTTCACACTCTCACTCCTCTCAATTATAATCCCTTCCCGATCTTCCTTTATGCATTTTTTAATTAATGCATCGCTCCCTAATTCTTGATCTGATACTTTGTTCGTTTTCCCGCCCTCTCACTCTCTCTCTCTCTTTCTCTCTAAGTCTCTCTCTTCCCTTCGCCCAACTCCACTCCCATCATCTTTTCCTCCTCATCATTTCTTCCCTCCTTTCTCCCTTTCTGTTTTCCCATATTTTTTTACATCTGATCAACCTTTCCGCTTTTTTCCGTTGTCTTCAGATTTTCTACTTTGATATTTCTTTGGTCTGTCCATCATTTCCTACTCTCCCCAATTGCACCCCTTCCCCATCCCTTTTTTCAATTTTTGCTTTATCGCTCCCCATTTCCACTGATCAGGCACTCCGTCTATTCTTCCCCCCCCCCACCGTCAGTTCTGAATTTGGCTTTAACTAGAGGGTGGATCAGGATTAGCTTAGTCTCGCATTTTACGAGTCGGTCGGAAGGTTCGGAAAAGAATAGAAGCTATATATCATTGGTAGGGTTTCTTACGTAAGAAAAATCGCGAAATATGTAAATAAATATGTATAAAAACTCGAAATATGAGCTACAGAAAGTGTTCTAAAATATGTAAATAAAATTTTTAAAAATGTTAATTTTTGGAAACAATTCTTCGTAAATGACCTAAAAGGCTTAAAATCAAGTCTTAGTATTGTATTTTAAAAATTAATTTTGGAAATCTCTTTTTAAACCGATTTTTAGGGGTTCTAAAATTTTTTTAACTTTTCACAAAAAATTTCTAGAAATTTTGGATCTTTGGGCATTTAATAAAATTTTCTTTAAAACCTTAAAAAAATCTAGGAAAAATTGCAAAAAGTTCAAAATATATACCCAACATGTATAAAAACCTCGAAGTATATTAATATGTATAAAAACATCAAAATATGTAAATAAAAGTCCCAACTTTGTTCGCAAACACAAAAAAGAAAAGAAAATAATTTACCTATTATTTAGAGCATGGAGAATCCAGGAAAATATGTATTTACATAAGAAGAAGCCCTATTATTGGATTAAGCAGGCTCGGTTTGTATTATGATTTTATTTTATCGATGCATTTCGCCTATATTGAGAGTTATAGGGCCTTGAACATAAAATTTTTAGGCTTAGGGGGCCATTCTCGACAGAAGGAAATACGGAGTGAAATTTGCGCACTGGGTAAGTTTGGGCACCATATTAAGGATTTAAAAAAAATGTTTGTATTGTGAAAAAACCCAACATTAGTAAATTTTGATTTTTTAACGAATTAAAAGACGGCAAATATGTAGTTGGAAAAAATGCGATGGGCAAAAGATAATAATAATTATTATTTGAGCACTCACAATTTTCTTCCCTCTTTATCTTTTATTTATTAATAATTTGCCTTTTAGTGTGCGCAAATGGTGACCCAAAAAGATGGGCAAAATATCGGGGGAAAGAGGTGAGAAACGGCAAAAGAAAAGTTACGATGAAAAACTTTACTAAAAATTAAAAAAGTTATTGGGGTTTTTCGGGTTGCTAGTCACGAATCGGACACCAACCGAACACGAACAGCAAGTCGAAAGTTTAGGTTTTTTGTTATGACAAAAATTATTGTTTAAAAAAATTCCAGTATTTTTTTTGGGGGCGGCAAAGATGAAAAAATGTCATAAAATTAATAATTTATTTACAATTAAATTTATTCGTTCAAATTTTTAAAATTCATACTGTCAAAAGCTATAAAAGAATAATTATTTTTATTCTGTTATAAGTTAATAGCTTTTGGTTAAATTGATAAAAGAATTAATTATAAATTAACCATCAATTTTATTCAATATAAAACTTTTTCATCTTGGCACGGCTTATGACCTAAAATCTGCCTTTCTCTCAATTGTCCAGCGCCCAATTGTCTCACTTGACCACCTGCGATGACCATTTGACCATTATTTGCTTGTTGCATTTCTCCCCATTTCGCTGCTTCACTCGTCCGCCACTTTTCCAATCAATAGGTCCATTCTTAGGGCTCTCTGCCGATGTATTATCTTTTTATGGCTTTTTTCTTTGCCAACGAGGATTTTTATTTTTTGAAAATGTGTGATTTGTGGATTTTTGTAGTTTTTTGGGAATTATTTGGAAAAAATAACTTAAAAATTTGCTTTTTATTTTTGTGATCCCACAAACGCTACTGCAGCAGAATGCAATAATGGCCACCCATCATTCTTAAAATTTATCCCAATTTCTTTAGTTAATAAGAAATACAAAAAATTATTTACTCTTTTAAATGTTGAAATTTTTTTTGGAAATAATTTCAATTTTGTTTAAAAAAATTCATCTCTGATTTTGTGTTTCTTGCCAAAAATTTTGTCGTAAAAAGATACAAACAATATGTAAAGTAAAAAAAAAAAAAAAATTATTTTAAGAATTTTTCACAATTATTATTTTCATCATTTATTTAATATTGTAAAAAATAAGTTAAAGAAATTGACAAAACCATTTTTTTTTTTTTATCTTGAAAATGAACACTATTATATTTTCAGATTTATTTTTATTGGAAAATAAAATGGCTGATCCAATCGACTCGAAATCTTTCTGTTTTATGCCAGCCAATGATGAACAGCAGGGTAATTGGGGGAAAATTCACATTAAAAGGAAATGTTAAAGCCAGGATTTTGGATTCGTAAAAGGGTTAAAAAGAGAAGATTTTAAGTAAATTGAAATAGATTTAAAATCCTTAAAAATCCTTAATACCAAATTGTTTCACAAAATTTTTCTCGTTATATACTTGAAAATGGGTTTCTCTGTACTTGGATCGAAAAGCGATAAAACTCTGATTTAAGCCTAAATTTGAAAATGGTTTTCATTTGAATGAAATTTGCCAAAACAGGCAATTCTGCCGATGTGTTCTGTTTGGGCCAATTTGTGCGGCACAGTGCCGCCGTGGTGTCGTCGTCAGCAATCGGTGCTGCTGGTGATCAGCAGCAGCAACAACAACGACAGCAGCAGCACATGGCGATGGTGGGTCAATTTGAATAAAAGTTGATCATCAAAAATAATGGCCAAAAAATTGGACACCGCACACTTTTTTAAATTGTTTAAAAATGTATTTAATGAAATAATAATTGGATAAATAATTTTTTGAGGTTCATGACTGGATGAATAAATTCTCTTTCGAAAATTGTACAGAAGAGCCAGGATTGCCTTAATGCACGATACGAATCTGAACTCGGATTTGCCCAATTCCGAACCCCGGACTCGAACTCGAACAAAAATTTGAAAAAAATTTCAAGGATATATTTTTCTGGGGTAAAAGCTTCGAATTCATTTAACAACTATTATTTTGATGAATTAGTTCTTAATTGAACAAAATGTGCAGATTGCGCCCAAATGTGATCAATTTTAAACGTATATATATCTTGGAAAATTTTTTTTAAATTTTCATTCGAATTCGGGCCCGGGATTCTGAATTGGGCAAATCCGAGTTCATATTCGTAATCAGCACGCTTGAAAACTCCTTAAAACTGCTTTTGAGCCCAAAATAAAAAAATTAAATTAGGGACACCCATTCTTTAGGATTGCCGAAAAATGGCAAGGCAAAAAATAAATAAATAATGTTACAAAATTTAAATTAATAAATTAAATTCTAGTATTTTATTCACTTGTCAATGTTATCCTAATTTAATTCATTTTGGATTAAAATTCTTGCAAAAGTGGGATTTTGTTTGTAATTTGAGTATAATTTAGCGACAAAAAAAAACCTTTTTTTTTTTAAATTTATAGCCCGTCTAGAAAATATAAAATAAAATACATAAAATAAATATATTCCATTGAGTTGTTGCAGGCCAACGCTGTCAAGACGGAGCAGCAACAGCAGCAGAAGAAAAAGGACGTGCAAGAAGATTACGGTAAGATAAAACTACAGTAATTATTGTCGTTCCTTTTTACAATTGTTGATTGCTAGTTGATTAATTTAATAAGCACAAAAAGCTTAAATCTATTTTTTGAATTTTTCATATTTTCCTCCGATGATTTTTTTACAATTTCAGGAAATATTTTTTAAAATTTTACTTCTAATAAAGAAATCTCAGAGCTTTCAAATGATATTACATATGGATGCCTGCTTTTAAGCAAAATTATTTAAAAAGCTCAATAAAATTTTAAACAAATTATATTTAAAAAAATTTATAGACCAATTGACTCCATCAATTCAATCATCTTTGGGAGACGACCGATTGGATGTGCGACATCAGCAGCAAATGTGCCACGTTGAGCAGCTGATGAAAACATGCGAATCAATTGGTGGGCCCAAACTTTTACACTGCTAATTGATCCACGATTAGGCACAAAAAGCATAAAATGAATTATTATTTTTTTCTGTTTTAAATGTTGACAAAATTTTCCAAGAACTCGTAAAGGTCAAGAAAATTTATTGGTAAATTTTTGAAAGTGTTCCTATTCTAATGATGTTCTTTTTTGAATTTAATTTCATTTCATAAGGTGCATTTATAATTTATAATTTTCAGAATAACATGAAAAATAGGCTAAAAATGCCGAAACGCTAAAAACTAATAATGCTTTGCCCGGTTTCAGTTGGCCAATTGACTCGGTTTCAAAATGATCAGAATGCTATTTTGGGACCGTGGTGAGTCGAAGTGCAAAAAGTCCGAGTGTGGGCGAAGTGCAAAAAGTCCGAATGAGTGATGATCGGAAGGGGCGGGTCATTTCAGTACGGAAGAGTTATTCAAATGATTAATTAATTATTTAAATTATAATTGAATAATAAGCTAATAATAATAAATATATTTGGCTCTATTTAAGTTTACACGACCACAAAAAAAAGACACGACCATAGAATAATTTGACAAATTTAAGGCACCGTAACTTTTTAAAGAAGCATCCTAATTAAAATTTTGATATCATTTGATAGCCCTAAGTGTCCTTTATTTTCCTTTAAAATTTCAGAAAATTTGGTTGAGTTTCAAAAAAAATTCTGCCCAAAAAAGTTTACCAAATCAATTTTTGAAATTTACAAGCCACACCTTTTTTGAAACACAACCAAATTTTTTGAAATCTTAAAAGCAAATAGAGGACACTTAGGGCTATCAAAAGATACCAAGATTGTTTAATTAAGATGCTTCTACGAAAAGTTATGGCACTTATCAAAAATTGATCATTTTTGTGGTGATCAATTATTCAACCAAGTATAACTTTCTATATACAAATCGTAGAACCACCATCCCAAACCCAATTCGGTAGCAAATTTTGTGCTCTTTCCAGTGGGCCTGCCCATTTTCTCTAGAAAAGATTTCCCAGCCCCCTAGGGATTTCGAAAATTTCCCCGATTTTCAGTGTATTTTTGGTACCCCGGTCACAAGGAAGGAGTGATCTGATCAAGTTGGTGTAATAGACTTTTTGATCAGCATCAAAAGTTATGTAAGCATAAATTATTTCAAGTTTTTAAATGCACTATAAGATAGTTTTTCAGATTTGAATCAAGAATTTTTTGGGGCACTGTATTTCTCTAATAAAAATGTAATTTGTTTGGGAAATATTAAATAATAAATAGAAATTATAATTATGGTCAGAAAAATAATTAATAGATTAAAATAGTTATATTATTAATTAATTAAAATATTATTCGGTACTGAAATGACCCGCCCCTTCCGATCATCACTCATTCGGACTTTTTGCACTTCGCCCACACTCGGACTTTTTGCACTTCGACACAGCACCTTTTGGGACGCATTGTCCAATTGGAGACGCAGCAACAGCAAATGGTCAATTGAGGCGTGAATCATTTAATTTCTTCGAGTTATTTTTGTTGTTTGGATGAAAATTCCAAATTTCTTTTAAAAAATAGCTCGACTAATTAGTGAATGTTGTTTCGTAATTTTCAGTTGGCAGACCAAACGACGAAAGAGCCCACAAAATTGGGCAATGCCAAACCGCAGAAAAAAGCGCAGGTATTAAATTTTGAAAAATTATTTTAATAAAAATGTTTTTTATCACTTTATTTACATCCATGGCATTTATGCGTCCCATTGTTTTATTAGAAAAATTAATACATATTATTAAAACAAATATTCCACAAACAATTTGTTATTTATTAAAATGAGACAAATATAGAGTAACTTCAAAAATATTGACACCTTTTTTTGCGTAAAAAAGGGTTATTTTTAATTTAAAAATTTTTAAATATATTTTGAAAAAATTCTCATGTCTTATTTTCTCGTGTTCACATGTTCTTTAGGCATCACATGTTCTCTTACCACTGCCGATGGAACCAATGAAACAAAACAATTACTGGGATTACGAGGCCCGTTCTTATGATTATCCCTACTACGGTAGTTATGACCTCGAACTCATTGGCGGTAAAAATCTGACGATCCGTTATACCACAAGAAAATATCACCCCGGTATGGCTAATTTACCATATCATTATGATTATTATTATAGTTATAATTGTATGAGTTTGCATATATTTTTTTCTGCGCATATGCTATGGAAGAAAGGGGCTCAAAAATAGCATTTCTATGTTAAATTTTTTTTTGATTTGGACAAAGTTTTTAGTGCATATAAATGCATATTTTGAGGAGATTTTCGTAAATAAATGCATATTTTGGAAAAAAAATTGCTTATATAAAAATATAAAATTGAACATTCGAAATTTTAACAAAAAAAAGCTCCTTACCTATTGTTTTGGGTGTTTTTAAAGTCAATTCTGAATTTCTACACAATTTTTGGCATTTTTTAGGGTTAAGTTTTTAGTGCATATTTATGCGCATATTTGACATTTTTAATGCATACAACTTCTAATCCTATCCTAATTATCATTAATTTGATTAATTAAAACACCTCCAACAAAAGATTGGCGAACTGTCTTTGCGAAACATTCCATCCAAGACTGTGCAAATTCGAACGGCCTTTTCTACTTCGAAATTGCTGTCGAAAATTCGCTAGGGTATGGGAAAATAATTTTTATTTTTTCTAAATACATTTATATTAATTAATCATGGTTTTTTCTAAAATAAAAAATATAGAAAATCATTTATTTTTCAAGTTCGTTTGGTGCCGTCGTCGGATTTGGCGTCAAACTAAAGCCATTTTTATCGGTTGTGAACCGCTGGGGCACTTTGGCTTGTCAAAGCAATGGCACCTCTTTTATAAATGGTTACCAGCAAAATTTGAATGTGGCACACTCATTTAATCGTGGCGATGTGTTCGGTCTCGGCGTTTATTTGACAACTCGTGAAGTTTTTCTCACAAAAAATGGACACCGTTTGGGTTGTTTAATTTAAACAATAATAACAACAAATAATTAAAGCACGACTAAAAAGACACCAAAATCGCGAAAAAGGCATGAAAAAAGACATTTAAAAAGTTTTCTATTAAAGACTTTTAGGGAGCAAAACTCGTAAATCTTAATCAAAAAAAAATTATTTTTGGTCAGTAAATGATTATTAAAAATTTTATAATTTTTTTCGGATAAGAAATTTTTTTAACCTTAAATTTTTTGTCAAGAAAAAAAATGAAATTTTCGCGATCAATTTTTGAAAAATTTTCAATTCTTAGTGGTGTATTTTCTAAATTTTTTTCGGCTCATTTCTTAAGGGTGTATTTTTCTTTTTTTATTGCATTTTTTGTTAAGGAATTTTCGGAAAAAGCCAAAAAAGGCATTAAAGGCATAATAAAAGTCAATGTAGAAGCTTCAAACCAAATGGAAAATGTGTTATTTATGCTTAATTTATCGAAACTAATGTGCTGGAAAAAAAGCATTTGCCTCAAAAGTCGAAGTTCTAATAATAATATTACATAAACTAAAAAACGAATGATTTTCGATTTGATATTGGTTTTAAAAATTTTAGAAACACAGAACTATTAATCAAAGTACAAAACATTTAAATAAGATTATTCGATCGGAAATATCTATATTTCTATCGTTATTTTCATTATAGTTCGATTATTCGCTCAATCAATAGAAAAAACGGTCACCAAGCCAAAAAGACGCTCAAAGATGTTTTTGTTCAATTAATGGACAAGTTTTTAATTTCTAAGAACAATCGACCTTTTATTTTTCGTTATTTTTTTTTTATTTTGATGGCGAATAAAAATAAAGAAAAAACATTTTTTATTTTCAGTTACCGCCGACATTACCGTTCCATTTCCAATTGATCACCACCAGCAGCAGCAGCTGTTCCCATTCGTTTCTTTGCTTTCCCCTGCTGATCAAATTGAAGCAAACTTTGGGCCAAACTTTCTCTTTGCGAACACATAAAAATGAATTTAAAAAATGATCGGACAATTTTGCTGTTATTTTCTTATGTTTTCATATCAAGCAACTTTTTTTTACCAGGGATATAAAGAAATTTCCAATTTTTGTCAAAAATTCCAATTCTCTTTATCAACAGTGTAGATAATCAATAGTCTATATTTATTGTCATATTCCTCATTTTTTTACTAAAATTTTTCTGCGATTTTTTGCGTTGCAAATTCGCCAGGCTTTTTATTGAGTTTAAGCCACCAAGGTTAAACAAATGAAAATTATTAGCGACAATCAAATTTAACTTCTGAAATGAATTATGCGATATTTTTGATGAGTGTACAATTGATTATTGAATATGATTTTTCATTTTAGTCCAATATAATAGAGTTAGCGTCCCTCCCTTTTAACAAAAATTTTTTAAGTCAAAAAAGTTTAAATTGCTTGTTCCTGGGATTTTGGTATCGCTTACTTCGGAGAAAAACTTTTCAACAAAATAATTGCTCCGATTACGAGACCCATTTCTAATAGAAGACTGAGAAGCAGAGAACGAATAAACAATTGAGAAAACTTGTAGAACATAAAAGGTAACTCGCCCGGTGGGACTCGAACCCAGGACCCCTGCAATCCGTGCCGTGCTCTAACCAACTGAGCTACGGGCGCTACTCCTAGAGGTTCTCTCAGGTCCTTTATCCCACTTTCTCCCACACTCCGTTCCTTCTGGCATCACATTCCGCCTCCCTCGGAAGACCGGTCCATCGGGCTCTCCTTGGCCCTTCACCGACGGACTTGGACACTCTCCTTGGTCCAGTGGTCCCGGCAGTGTGGAGGGGATCCACCCAGGAGCGCCATTATGCCCAAATGTTTATACAGAAAAAAGAAAAGTGCTTAAAATAATAGCAAATTTACAATGTTAAATGAATGCCTCGTGAAAATTGAACAAATTAAAAGTTGAAATTTAAGCAAATTCAGATTTTTACTGAAACACAAAAGATGACGGCCTAGTTTACATATGATGTGGATGGATGATTAAGGCTTCTTTTTTATGTAAAAAAAAAAATCACGAAATATATAAATAAAATATTTATAAAAAATGCTAAAATATATACAAAACCCAGAAATATTTACCAAAATATATCATTTTAAAATGATTATTTTAAAAAAAATTTCCTCGTAAAGGCTGAAATGGGCACAAAATGCAATATAAATGACCTAAATAGGCGTAAAATCCACCTTTAGAATTTAAAAATTAATTTTTGATATCGATTTTTGGAAAAAATGTATTTACATAAAAAAGAAGCATGATGATGATAGTGAAATGTTTTTGGTCAATAATTACAAAAAATGGAATAACAAAATTTTCTTTTGTACCTTTTTTTTAAACTGGTCACTTGAAAATTTCAAATCATTTTTTATTACAAGTTTTAAGAAGTATTTTAAAGGCATAATTTAAGAATTTTGTTTGCGATTCAAGTGCCGAAATTCAAGTGCCGTTCCTTATATTCTCACTCATAGTGACTGGATTTTGTAAATTCCGCCAAAAATTGGCGTTTTGTGCCAAAAATTCATTATGAGCTTTTTTACAAGAATCAAAAAAGCAATATTTGGTAACTTTTCAATGGTCCCAAGCAGGGATGGCACGGAATTCCGATTTTCGACATTTTTGGGGTCGGAATTCCGATTCCCGAAATTTTTGATAAAAAGTCGGAAATTTTTTGAATTTTTTTTTTTTCAAAATTTAGCAATTTTTACAATTTATGTTAATAAATTGCACTGAAATTTTTCTCTATTAGTCTGTAAAATTTTGTTAAATGTTCTGTTAGGTGGCTAAATTTATGAAAATTTGCAGCAATCTAAGATGGACTCAGACAAGCGCTATCGTAAAAGATTTTAGGGGTCGCTGATCATGAATATTACATGTATTTTGACCCATTTCGAAACCCTAACCCGAACAAAAAGCGAAATTCTGAATTATGATTTTTTGTTTAAATTTAGATTAAGAAATCTTAATTGGTCAAAATAATTGAAAGATTTGTTTTCACTATTCAGAATAGGGTTCAGCCCCGACCCCGAGCTCCCCGTTCCCCGACCCCGATCCCCGACATTTTTGGGCCTATTCCCCGCCCCGACCCCCGACATGTCGCTCCCCGAGGTCCCCGGCCCCCGACTTTTTGCCTCCCGACTCCCCGACACTAATTCGGGGAATTGGGGACTCCGAGCGTTGTAAAAATTTAAAAGTTAATTCAACAACGAAGGGGGAAAAGGTTGAAAAATAATTTTTGAACAATTTTCATAATAAAATTATGTAAAAATTCGAAAAACTTTTCGGCGGCGCCAATCGGCACCGCCGACCCACCAAAACGCCAAATTTTTGCTAAAAATTCCCAAAATCGCAAGAATTGGCAAAAATCTATTAACAAATTACGCTCTAACTTTCATATTTTTTCCCGGCGGTGCCTATCGGCACCGCCGGACCTCACCCCCAAGTTCCCAAAAAGTTTTTGTAAAAATGCACCGCAAAAAAGTGCATATGCGGTGAAATGAGGAAGATTACCAATAGAAACAAAAAAATATTGGTAAAAATTTCATACCGGCGAAATAAAATTATCATTTTCATTGCATATATAGTCTTGTCATATGTTTATAATATTTTTCATTCCGAAAATAATTTTTAATAAAATTTTAATAAGCTCTTTTATAGTCCTACAATCTTAACCGTTTGGTAGCATTTTTAATGGGCTTTCAAATGATACCAACATTAAGCTAAATACCGGTTCAAGCCCGAATTACATTTGACTTTGTCTGACATACTCCATTTTCGGGTTGTCATATGTTTATAATAAAAATTTTCATTTGCTTTAACTCAATATTTAGTGGGCCAAAAATTCTGAAAAAATTATTGCTAAGCTAACTTTTGATGCTGATCAAAAAAGTCTTTTACATCAACTTGATCAGATCACTCCTTCATAGTGATCTGGAAAGTTGAAAATGCCTTGAAATCGGGAAAATTTACGAAAAAAATTCATAGGGGGTTGGGAAAATTTTTCTGGAAAATTTGGGTAGGCCTATCATAAGGAGTACAAAATTCTCTACAGAATTGCCTTTTGAATATTGGGTCTACGACTTATAGTCGCCGAGGTATGGGCACTTAAATTTTGATGTTGATCATCTCTACTTTAAAATGCACTATTTTCTTAAGAAATATAGTGCTTTTTGTAGACACCGAAATTGAAGTGCCCATACCTCAACGGGTATAAGTCGTAGAAACTCGCGTTCTTTTGTATATTGCGAATTTTGTGCTCTTTCAGTTGGATATAATAATTTTCAACAAAAAAATTTTCCCAACCCCCTATGAATTTTTTTCGTAAATTTTCCCGATTTCAAGGCATTTTCAACTTTCCAGATCACTATGAAGGAGTGATCTGATCAAGTTGATGTAAAAGACTTTTTTGATCAGCATCAAAAGTTAGCTTAGCAATAATTTTTTCAGAATTTTTGGCCCACTAAATATTGAGTTAAAGCAAATGAAAATTTTTATTATAAACATATGACAACCCGAAAATGGAGTATGTCAGACAAAGTCAAATGTAATTCGGGCTTGAACCGGTATTTAGCTTAATGTTTGGTATCATTTGAAAGCCCATTAAAAATGCTACCAAACGGTTAAGATTGTAGGACTATAAAAGAGCTTATTAAAATTTTATTAAAAATTATTTTCGGAATGAAAAATATTATAAACATATGACAAGACTATATATGCAATGAAAATGATAATTTTATTTCGCCGGTATGAAATTTTTACCAATATTTTTTTGTTTCTATTGGTAATCTTTCTCATCTTAAAAACTCATTTAAAGATACTTCCATCTTATTTCAAATGCAATTTACGATTTCGTAATTCCCCGAACATGTCGGGGCTGAACCCTAATACGAACCCTTTCTTGATAAAATAGTGAAATTATGCCAAAAATATCAAAATTATAAGATCAGAACATTTCGTCGCTACCCCAAAATTAGAAATTCTTATGAATAAGAACAAATGGAAGCCCTGGTTTAAAGGCCAGCTTCTAACGAAATCAGATGATTAAAGTGAAAAAAGGAAGATTTACGAGAAAAATTTGGTTTTTTTGCGTTAGAATAAAATTTGGTCATTCCCCGATCGGGGTCCCCGACCCCCGACAATTGAGCTCCCCCCGCCCCGACCCCCGGCTTTTCGTTTCTGACAATATATGCTTTGCTTTTCTGGTCGTGTTTCTGGTCGTTTTATTTATCTTTGTAGTTGTGTTTCTTATCATTTTCTTTGTCTAGCTGTTGTATTTCTGATTATTTTCTGGTCTTCATGTATTTTTCGTTTCTGACAATATATGCTTTGCTTTTCTGGTCCTGTTTCTGGTCGTTTTATTTATCTTTGTAGTTGTATTCTTATCAATTTTCTTTTATCTAGCTGTTGTATTTCTGATTATTTTTGGTTTTCATGTGTTTTTCGTTTCTGATAATACATGCTTTGCTTTTCGGGTCGTGTTTCTGGTCGTTTTTATTTATCTTTGTATGTGTTTCTTATCATTTTCTTTTGTCTAGCTGTTGTATTTCTGATTATTTTTGGTTTTCATGTGTTTTTCGTTTCTGATAATACATGCTTTGCTTTTCTGGTCGTTTTTCTTTATCTTTGTAGTTGTATTTCTTATCATTTTCTTTCTGTTGAATTTCTGATTATTTCTGGTTTTCATGTATTTTTCATTTCTGATAATACATGCTTTGCTTTTCTGGTCGTGTTTCTGGTCGTTTTTATTATCTTTTAGTTGTATTTCTTATCAATTTTCTTTTATCTAGCTGTTGTATTTCTGATTATTTCTGGTTTTCATGTGTTTTTCGTTTCTGATAATATATGCTTTGCTTTTCTGGTCGTGTTTCTGGTCGTTTTATTTATCTTTGTATGTGTTTCTTATCATTTTCTTTTGTTTTGCTGTTGTATTTCTGATTATTTTTGGTTTTCATGTATTTTTCCTTTCTGATAATACATGCTTTGCTTTTCTGGTCGTTTTTTCTTTATCTTTGTAGTTGTATTTCTTATAATTTTCTTTTGTTTTGCTGTTGTATTTTCTTATGTTTTCTGTTGTATTTCTGATTATTTTCTGGTCTTCATGTATTTTTCGTTTCTGACAATATATGCTTTGCTTTTCTGGTCGTGTTTCTGGTCGTTTTATTTATCTTTGTATGTGTTTCTTATCATTTTCTTTTGTCTAGCTGTTGTATTTCTGATTATTTCTGGTTTTCATGTGTTTTTCGTTTCTGATAATACATGCTTTGCTTTTCGGGTCGTGTTTCTGGTCGTTTTTATTTCGTAATAAAGTTGATTATATCTGTTTTTCCAACTTTATTATGATCACTTTTTACCAGAGTGGCCAAGTGTCCTTTTTTCTAAGATTGTCCTTTTTTGGCACGACCTCCTTGTTTTGTGCTTATTCTTAGATTTGAAAATAAAAATACAAAAATTAATAACTGTTTTGAATTATATATCATTTTTTTATTGAAGCGAATATTTGAATTAATTTTAATTTAAAAAAATTAATTTTTATTTCATTTTCGTGAGTATAAAATGCCCAAAAAGTTCAGTGAAAATCTGTTAAAAAATGGTCAAAATTTCTATTTTTCCTCCGGCGGCGCCTATCGGCACCGTCGGGCCCACAAAACTTATTTTTTTCATAAAAAATTGGCTCAAAAACGGCCAAATGCTGATTTTGAAAATTTCACTTGGCAGCCCTGCTTTTTCCGCTAATAAAATATTGTTTTAAATCTATTTTTCATGTTTTTATTGCGTTCTTTCGCGCTACTATTAGTTTGAAAAAATCTTATTTTTGTGGTTCGAATCTTAGTTTTTCAGCCATTTTGTCTTATTTTGAAAAAAAAAAACTTGGCCACTCTGCGTTTTACACATAAAATTTTGCTTTAATTTGATGATTTTACTTGGGTAGCTCGAGAAATGTCGGTAATTCTGTCGATGGTACTTCCTTTTATTAAACATTTACATAAAATAATTACCTCAATTATTTCCCTTATGAATGACTACCAAACATTTTAGCGTTATATAACCATTATCGGAAAAATGTATTAAAGTTAAACAAAGTTCAAAAAATAAATTAATTCATTTGAAATAATTATCATCTCCCTTTGTTTGTTTCTGCTCCTTCAAAGAGTGGCCAAATTGAATTTGAAATTAGGCCCAAAATTTGCGTCTATTTTGTCACCAGAATTGAAGAAAGAAACGAAAGGAAATAAGTTGCCAAGAACAGAATGTGGTGAATCGTCGACCAAATAGAAGGGACCTGAGACCATATAAATGATGAATCATTTGCGCTTTTTTTTAATAGTCAAAAGTTTCGCGGATTATTGGGTAAAAATCATAAATAATAATAAAAAATACTTTTGGGCATAATGCAATTGGGTGTGTTTAGAAAATTGTATGAAGTATGTAATAAAATATATGCTAGAAAATAATTTTTCAGCGATATATTTTTCGATTCTTACATTTTTTTTTACAATTTTTCCCAAAAATGTACTAAAATTTCCAAAATAACACAAATATGTGCGATACATATTTTTTATGTGCCAAAATTGTGTTTTTAATGTTTTTATATATCGCTCTAAATCAAAAATTGTTCGGAAAAAGCTATTTTGGCCTTCTCTCGCCATAACTAAGCCGTAAAAAATCTATAAAAAGTAAAATCCCATCTCTAATTATTATTATTGTTAATTTTGACAAACCCTGACGGAGTCCATTTTTGGTGAAAAAAATTTGTCGGGTGGACGAATTAACGCCACATCCAACAATATCATTTTCTTTGAAAGAATCTGACTTTTGGTGATCCATCCATATGCCGTTAATGGTAAAAAAGCCATAGCTTGAATATTCATAAGTGCCAAGGTTACGAGCAATTGTTCCTTCCAATTTTTTCTGATCTTTGATGGCGAATCCGAAATCGATGCAACCGAAAGGTTGACTAAAATAAATTTAAAAAATGCCGAAAAAATGATTTTTTTATATAAATTTGTAATTTAAGATAAGAAATGTTTTTACTGTTGTTGCATAGCTTTGACTGAAATTTCAAAGTAAAAAAAGCCGGAGGCATCCTTGTCAAATAAAATTGGATGGATAGCGAAGACAGTGCGACTAAAGCCATCTAAAGTAAAAAAAAAAATTTAGAAATTAAATTTATAAAATTACATTCTTCTTCTTTATGGCAAAGGACAGTCAACTCAGTGATTTCGAGGTCATTTTGACATGCGTTGGCATCCCAATAATTTTGTTGGAAGTTTAAAATTGCCTTAAATTTAAAATTCATTATTTTTAAATTTAATTTCAGCTATTGTAAATGATAATAAAATCATTTCCTAAATGAATTTTTATTATTTCTTTCCATTATTCATTCACAATTTTCATCTGCTCTCTTTCTGATCCCGTTTCAATGCATTCATTTTTCTTTTCTGTTCATTTTGCAAATATTTGATTTGGACGATAGGAACTAAATTTAATTAATTATGTAAAAATATACATTTTTATATTTTGTTAAGCAAAAACAATACTTGACAGTAGTAATAATAATAGTGTTATGGTAGGTACAGTAATCGTTGCTCATTTTCCCTTACCCTTTTGCTGTTGGTGTCCTCCCATTTTTGCTTTTTCAACCTTCGCCTGCAATATCACAATTTATTCTATTAGCTTTACCTCGAGCTCTTCTTGTCATGCCATCAGAAATTAAAGTTATTTTATGACCGGGTTCTTCCCATGGTGAAATTTCGATTTATAGGACAAAAGCAAAATTTTGTGAATTCAAAGGGCAATTCAAAATTTATCAATCAATAAAACTGAGCATTTCTTTCACTCTTTAATTTTATATTTTTTAAGCGGGGAGGGGGGTTGATAACTAGGGATGGGATTCTTAGTTTTTTAATTATTTTTTCTGCGGCTTTAACTCGACGAGAAATGCACGAAAAACACATTCTTTTTCGAAAATTTTTCGTTTTTAGTGCCACTATTCATCACTAGGAATCACTATTTTGGAGCTTTGCCACTAAAAAAACTATTTCGGAAGTTGGCCACTAAAATAATTTTTTGCCACTATTTTGGCGTTTCGTCATTATTTTTGCCACTATTTTGGCATTTTTGGAAAACTTACCAAAAATTGCAATAAAAACGAAAAATACACCCCCTAAGAATCGACCTAAAAATTTTTCAAAAATACACCCCTAAGAATTTGAAAAATTTCACAAAAATTCTTCCCCCAAATTTTTTTTCTTGTTCAATATTTGCTAAGAAAATATTTTGTAACTGCAACCAATGAATAAAATCTTTTTCCTTAATTTTAAATTATTTTCAAATTAAAAATAGCTATTTAAAAAATTACACCCCTAAATTTGGAACTTTTTCGCCACTATTTTTGCCACTATTTTGGCATTTTTTGGTCACTATTTAGTTAATTATTTTGGGATTTTTTATCACTAAAAATCCCATCCCTATTCATAACTTTGTTAATGATTCACCTCTTCGTCTAATTTTCTTCCCAATTGCTCCTCCAATTTGTCCATCTTTTCCTTCATTTCCTTCTGTGCATTTCTCAATTTACGATTTTCCTCCTCGGCATCGGATTTCGCTTGAAGCATCTTAAAAAGAAATTTAGATTTAGCTATTTCAATGCATAAAATTTAAAAGCATTTGAATTCGCTTTTTTAAAAATGCTATCGGCTGAAAGTCCGAATTTTATTCCCTCTTTTTGTAGAAAGGATTAATTTAAAAAGCTTTTAAACTGTGTGAAAACACCAAATGGATGGATTTTTGGATTCGAATGCCTAAGTTTTGATTTTTTTTTTCAAACTTACTTTTTTCTGTAACTCCTCCAACTTGTCCATGTACTGCACCTCCTTATTATCTTTTCCCATTCTCCGCTTCGATCTTGGCCAGCAGTGCATTCGTTTCCTGTTGCTTCAACTTTTCTTGAAGTCCCTTCTAAATTTAATGATTTTTTTTATTATTCAAAATTACTTTCGACCCATATTTTTTTCAAAAATTCCTTACTATTTATCTAGTTAGAACTCACATTCTTAAGCTCCAGTTTGGTGATTTTCAATACTAATTCCAGCTTGGCAAACTTTTCTTTAAGTTCCTAAAAATGAAATTCGCTATAAAAATTAACTAAAATTTAATAAATAATGAATATTTTAATAATTTCTTTTTTTTAATTTTGTCCACCTTCAACGTTTGCCGATCGGTGAATGATTCACAGTTTGTCATAACAACGTCTCCTTGCTTCACCAAACTGAACTCATCATAATTCATTTCTGAAAAGAAAAGCATTTTAATATTTTTTAAATTATTAAATGTTCATACCGTGTACAAACTTAATTTCAGTACGTTTTCCAAATTTTATATTTTCTATTGTTTCCCCTTTTCACATTACCACAATCATCATATGAAAAATCGCCACTATTTGTTGAAGCGCTTGAAATTGACATTTTTTCTTATCCAGATTTTTTATAACTGCAAAATTGGATTTGATATTAGGATATGGTTAGAAGTGAATACTGTTTGTATTTAAAAGATTTTTAAATAATTAAAGTGAACATATTTTTTAATAAAAAGAAATAAAAAAGGATATTTTAAACAAATTGAAGAAGTAATAAATGGACATCTGCTGACTGCTGTTGATTATGTTAATTTATTTATTGGGGTAAATCAATATAATTATGGGCAAAATGATGACTCAAAAATTGGAGATAAGAAAAAGAAAAAATGGAATATTCGACTCATTTATTCATTCATTTTTGTCATTTCTAAGTTATTACTTTTTTTTAAATTAATTATCGAGCAAAATGGTGACCAAAGAAAGAAAGAATCCAATTGATCTCTTTAATAATCTCTGAGAATTGTTCTTAACAGTAATAAAATTTTGAATGTAATCATGATTTACGTTGAACTTAGAAAGATTTTAATAAAAAAAAAAATGGAAATTCTAGAATAAAATCTGGTACAAATTTGTGCGGCGCCATTTTCCTATGCCAATGACCTTTTAAAGATTTTTAATAGCTCAAGCAACCAAAAAAAAATTGGCTCTCACATTTTTAAAATTAAAAAAATATCGGTAGATTGTGTTCTAGCCTCTAATGTTCCATGTGAAGCACTTTTAAAGTGGGGATAGATTTTACCCTCTATTCAAAAATTAAGACATCATATTTTTATGTAAGATAATTTATTTTTAATAAAGTTTTATTTTTGTTTCATTCTGCCGTTTTCCCAACTCTTTCGCCTGCTGTTTGTGCCTGCCTTTTTGGGTCACCGTTTTGCCCAACAATCAAAAGCAATTAAAATGAAATGGAACCATCAATCATATGCAGCTGGTGATTTGTTTGGACAAGGTGGAAACGGTAGGAAAATATTTACCCTAGACGAACAGGTGCTGAGCCGTTATAAAAAAGCCATCAAAAAGGGCGTTATAAAAAAACCATCAAATGGAAATTTTCAACAAAAAACTGGCCATAATTTTGCCAAAGTCAACCAAATTTGGCCACTCGACAGATAATTTTCACCAAAAATGGACACCTTTTGGGTATTTATAATTAATTTTAAACTAATTAATTTTAAGACGTTTACCACAAAAATTGGCTAATTATTTTTCAGATACGACCAGTTATTCCATTTGCATTCTTCTGCTGATTCTCCATTGTTTCCGATCGTTTCTTTGTATTCTTTTGATGATCAAATTGAGGCGAATTTTGAGCCGAGTTTTAAATTTGAAGCGGACATTTAAATTTGAAAAATTATGATTTTTCCGATCATTTATTTGTTTAATTTCTTTGCATTTTTTGCTTGAATTTGGTTAAAAAATCTATTTGTTCGTTGCTGTATCTTATCTGATTCGCCACTACTTCCATTATTTCTTTTAATGATAGTGCATTTATTTCAATTTTTCTTTTCGCACTGACAATTTAAATATTTTCTTAACAAAAATTGACCCTTTTAAATATTTTTTTCAAGAAAAAAAATTTAGGGGATAAGTTTTTTGTATCAAATTTTCCATTCTTAGGGGGTGTATTTTTGTTTTTATTGCTGGATGACGGTGTTTTAGTCAATATTTTACAAAAATGCCAATTAAGCCAGGGCTTCGATCTGTCCTGATTTACCAGATTGTCCTGATTTGGAGGTTGCGACTAAAATTTGTTCTGATTTCTTAAATAAATTCATGATTTTTGAAAATTTATGGCAGAATGTCACTATTTTAACAAGGAAATATAAGGTTTGCGCAAAATTTGGTCATTTTTTGACAAAAATGTTAAAATCGCATTAAAAATTACAAAATTTTTCCCGGTGGCGCCGATCGGCGCCGCCGGATCCCCCTGTCCATCCCGCAAAATTTTTTGAAAAAACGCGCCGCAAAAAAGCGTTTAAAAGCGCAAAAAAGTCATCGCTTGGCTTTTAATTGCAAAATAAGCCTTTTTTGATGAAATTCTGTTAATAAAACCGAACGAAATTACCAAAAAATTTTCCTGCGGCGCATATCGGCACCGCTGGATCCTCTTAAAAATTTTCGCATTAGTGTTTTATTTCCCGTACTAAAAATGGTTAGTCAAAAGGCAGAAGAGGAGGGGGAATTAAAAAAAATAAATTTCCCTAAAAAATGAGAATTTTCTCTAATTCCATAATTCCTATGCTCAGTAAAAATTTTTGCATTCGCTAATTAATTAATTTCCTTAGGATCAATATTTTGGCATCCGCAAAAAAAAATAAGAAGCGACGCGCGCATCAGTGAGGAGCACCCGCAATACCATATAGGATGGGTTTTTACACAAAAATTAGTGCCAGGGGTCTCTTAACAATTTAATCGTTTTTCCTTGTTTTCCCGAGCATATTTTTTTACTCTTTTTCTCTGTTTCTCTCTTCTCTCCTATGGTGAATGCGCATCTCTCTGCCAGCGTACCCGCGCGGATTTTTACCCCTATACTACTGCAGTCTTTAAAAAAATGTTTTTTCTATTTTTCTTTTTTAATGACAAAATAGATTTTGTGTGTTTTATTAACATAATGAAATAGAAATTAATTCTTTCTATTGCAAGAGTCCCAGTGATTGGAATGCTGGAGGGTTGAGTACCGTTGATTGAAATGCTGGTGGGTTAAGCCCCGGTGATTGAAATGCCGGAGATTTGAGTCCCGGTGATTGAAATGCTGGAGAGTTGAGTCCAGTTATTGGAATGCTGGTGGATTGAATCGTCCATTGATTGGAATGCTGGTGGATTGAGTCCCAATGATTGAAATGCCGGAGGTTTGAGTCCCGGTGATTGAAATGCTGGTGGTTGAGTCCCAGTGATTGGAATTCCTGAGAATTGAGCCCGTGATTGAAATGCCGGAGAATTGAGTCCCAGTCCCAGTGATTGGAATGCCGTAGAATTGAGTACCAGTGATTGCAATTCCGTAGAATTGAGCCCGGTGATTGAAATGCCGGAGATTTGAGTCCCAGTGATTTGAATGCTGGTGAGTTAGAATGCATGAGAATTGAGTCTCAGGGATTGGAATGCCGGAGAATTGAGTACCGGTGATTGAAATGCTGTTGGGTTAAGACTCGATGATTGAAATGCCGGAGATTTGAGTCCCGGTGATTGAAATGCTGGTGGGTTGAGTCCCAGAGATTGGAATTCCTGAGAATTGAGCCCGTGATTGAAATGCCGGAGAATTGAGTCTGAAATGCCGTTGAGTCTCAGTGATTGGAATGCAGGAGATTTGAGTCCCAGTGATTGGAATTCCGGAGAATTGAGTACCGGTGATTGAAATGCTGGTGGGTTAAGACCTGATGATTGAAATGCCGGAGATTTGAGTCCCGGTGATTGAAATGCTGGTGGATTGAATCGCTGTGTTTGGAATGCATGAGAATTGAGTCCCAGTGATTGAAATGCCGGAGAATTTAGTCCCGGTGATTGAAATGCTGGTGGGTTGAGTCCCAATGATTGAAATGCCAGAGATTTGAGTCCCGGTGATTGAAATGCTGGTGGGTTGAGTCCCAGAGATTGGAATTCCTGAGAATTGAGCCCGTGATTGAAATGCAGGAGAATTGAGTCTGAAATGCCGTTGAGTCTCAGTGATTGGAATTCCGGAGAATTGAGTACCGTTGATTGAAATGCTGGTGGGTTAAGTCCCGGTGATTGAAATGCCGGAGATTTGAGTCCCGGTGATGAAATGCTGGAGAGTTGAGTCCAGTGATTGGAATGCTGGTGGATTGAATCGCTGTGTTTGGAATGCATGAGAATTGTGTCCCAGTGATTGGAATTCCGGAGAATTGAGTACCGTTGATTGTTAAGTCCCGGTGATTGAAATGCTGGTGAGTTGAGTCCCAGTGATTGAAACGCAGGAGAATAGAGTCCCAGTGATTGGAATGCTGGAGGGTTGAGTCCCAGTGATTGAAAGCAGGAGAACAGAGTCCCAGTGATTGGAATTCCTGAGAATTGAGCCCGTGATTGAAATGCCGGAGAATTGAGTATGAAATGCCGTTGAGTCTCAGTGATTGGAATGCAGGAGATTTGAGTCCCAGTGATTGGAATTCCGGAGAATTGAGTACCGGTGATTGAAATGCTGGTGGGTTAAGACCTGATGATTGAAATGCCGGAGATTTGAGTCCCGGTGATTGAAATGCTGGTGGATTGAATCGCTGTGTTTGGAATGCATGAGAATTGAGTCCCAGTGATTGAAATGCCGGAGAATTTTGTCCCGGTGATTGAAATGCTGGTGGGTTGAGTCCCATTGATTGAAATGCCAGAGATTTGAGTCCCGGTGATTGAAATGCTGGTGGGTTGAGTCCCAGAGATTGGAATTCCTGAGAATTGAGCCCGTGATTGAAATGCCGGAGAATTGAGTCTGAAATTCCGTTGAGTCTCAGTGATTGGAATTCCGGAGAATTGAGTACCGTTGATTGAAATGCTGGTGGGTTAAGTCCCGGTGATTGAAATGCCGGAGATTTGAGTCCCGGTGATTGAAATGCTGGAGAGTTGAGTCCAGTTATTGGAATGCTGGTGGATTGAATCGTCCATTGATTGGAATGCTGGTGGATTGAGTCCCAATGATTGAAATGCCGGAGGTTTGAGTCCCGGTGATTGAAATGCTGGTGGTTGAGTCCCAGTGATTGGAATTCCTGAGAATTGAGCCCGTGATTGAAATGCCGGAGAATTGAGTCCCAGTCCCAGTGATTGGAATGCCGTAGAATTGAGTACCAGTGATTGCAATTCCGTAGAATTGAGCCCGGTGATTGAAATGCCGGAGATTTGAGTCCCAGTGATTTGAATGCTGGTGAGTTAGAATGCATGAGAATTGAGTCTCAGGGATTGGAATGCCGGAGAATTGAGTCTGAAATGCCGTTGAGTCTCAGTGATTGGAATGCAGGAGATTTGAGTCCCAGTGATTGGAATTCCGGAGAATTGAGTACCGGTGATTGAAATGCTGGTGGGTTAAGACCTGATGATTGAAATGCCGGAGATTTGAGTCCCGGTGATTGAAATGCTGGTGGATTGAATCGCTGTGTTTGGAATGCATGAGAATTGAGTCCCAGTGATTGAAATGCCGGAGAATTTAGTCCCGGTGATTGAAATGCTGGTGGGTTGAGTCCCAATGATTGAAATGCCAGAGATTTGAGTCCCGGTGATTGAAATGCTGGTGGGTTGAGTCCCAGAGATTGGAATTCCTGAGAATTGAGCCCGTGATTGAAATGCAGGAGAATTGAGTCTGAAATGCCGTTGAGTCTCAGTGATTGGAATTCCGGAGAATTGAGTACCGTTGATTGAAATGCTGGTGGGTTAAGTCCCGGTGATTGAAATGCCGGAGATTTGAGTCCCGGTGATGAAATGCTGGAGAGTTGAGTCCAGTGATTGGAATGCTGGTGGATTGAATCGCTGTGTTTGGAATGCATGAGAATTGTGTCCCAGTGATTGGAATTCCGGAGAATTGAGTACCGTTGATTGTTAAGTCCCGGTGATTGAAATGCTGGTGAGTTGAGTCCCAGTGATTGAAACGCAGGAGAATAGAGTCCCAGTGATTGGAATGCTGGAGGGTTGAGTCCCAGTGATTGAAAGCAGGAGAACAGAGTCCCAGTGATTGGAATTCCTGAGAATTGAGCCCGTGATTGAAATGCCGGAGAATTGAGTATGAAATGCCGTTGAGTCTCAGTGATTGGAATGCAGGAGATTTGAGTCCCAGTGATTGGAATTCCGGAGAATTGAGTACCGGTGATTGAAATGCTGGTGGGTTAAGACCTGATGATTGAAATGCCGGAGATTTGAGTCCCGGTGATTGAAATGCTGGTGGATTGAATCGCTGTGTTTGGAATGCATGAGAATTGAGTCCCAGTGATTGAAATGCCGGAGAATTTTGTCCCGGTGATTGAAATGCTGGTGGGTTGAGTCCCATTGATTGAAATGCCAGAGATTTGAGTCCCGGTGATTGAAATGCTGGTGGGTTGAGTCCCAGAGATTGGAATTCCTGAGAATTGAGCCCGTGATTGAAATGCCGGAGAATTGAGTCTGAAATTCCGTTGAGTCTCAGTGATTGGAATTCCGGAGAATTGAGTACCGTTGATTGAAATGCTGGTGGGTTAAGTCCCGGTGATTGAAATGCCGGAGATTTGAGTCCCGGTGATTGAAATGCTGGAGAGTTGAGTCCAGTTATTGGAATGCTGGTGGATTGAATCGTCCATTGATTGGAATGCTGGTGGATTGAGTCCCAATGATTGAAATGCCGGAGGTTTGAGTCCCGGTGATTGAAATGCTGGTGGTTGAGTCCCAGTGATTGGAATTCCTGAGAATTGAGCCCGTGATTGAAATGCCGGAGAATTGAGTCCCAGTCCCAGTGATTGGAATGCCGTAGAATTGAGTACCAGTGATTGCAATTCCGTAGAATTGAGCCCGGTGATTGAAATGCCGGAGATTTGAGTCCCAGTGATTTGAATGCTGGTGAGTTAGAATGCATGAGAATTGAGTCTCAGGGATTGGAATGCCGGAGAATTGAGTACCGGTGATTGAAATGCTGTTGGGTTAAGACTCGATGATTGAAATGCCGGAGATTTGAGTCCCGGTGATTGAAATGCTGGTGGGTTGAGTCCCAGAGATTGGAATTCCTGAGAATTGAGCCCGTGATTGAAATGCCGGAGAATTGAGTCTGAAATGCCGTTGAGTTTCAGTGATTGGAATGCAGGAGATTTGAGTCCCAGTGATTGGAATTCCGGAGAATTGAGTACCGGTGATTGAAATGCTGGTGGGTTAAGACCTGATGATTGAAATGCCGGAGATTTGAGTCCCGGTGATTGAAATGCTGGTGGATTGAATCGCTGTGTTTGGAATGCATGAGAATTGAGTCCCAGTGATTGAAATGCCGGAGAATTTAGTCCCGGTGATTGAAATGCTGGTGGGTTGAGTCCCAATGATTGAAATGCCAGAGATTTGAGTCCCGGTGATTGAAATGCTGGTGGGTTGAGTCCCAGAGATTGGAATTCCTGAGAATTGAGCCCGTGATTGAAATGCAGGAGAATTGAGTCTGAAATGCCGTTGAGTCTCAGTGATTGGAATTCCGGAGAATTGAGTACCGTTGATTGAAATGCTGGTGGGTTAAGTCCCGGTGATTGAAATGCCGGAGATTTGAGTCCCGGTGATTAAATGCTGGAGAGTTGAGTCCAGTGATTGGAATGCTGGTGGATTGAATCGCTGTGTTTGGAATGCATGAGAATTGTGTCCCAGTGATTGGAATTCCGGAGAATTGAGTACCGTTGATTGTTAAGTCCCGGTGATTGAAATGCTGGTGAGTTGAGTCCCAGTGATTGAAACGCAGGAGAATAGAGTCCCAGTGATTGGAATGCTGGAGGGTTGAGTCCCAGTGATTGAAAGCAGGAGAACAGAGTCCCAGTGATTGAAATGCAGGAGAATAGAGTCCCAGTGATTGGAATGCTGGAGGGTTGAGTCCCGGCGATTGGAATGCAGGAGAATTGAGTCCCAGTCCCGTGATTGGAATGCCGTAGAATTGAGTACCAGTGATTGCAATTCCGTAGAATTGAGCCCGGTGATTGAAATGCATGAGAATTGAGTCCCACTGATTGGAATGTATAAAAACTGAGTCCCGTTGATGAAATGCTGGTGGTTGAGTCCCAGTGATTGGAATTCCTGAGAATTGAGCCCGTGATTGAAATGCCGGAGAATTGAGTCCCAGTCCCAGTGATTGGAATGCCGTAGAATTGAGTACCAGTGATTGCAATTCCGTAGAATTGAGCCCGGTGATTGAAATGCCGGAGATTTGAGTCCCAGTGATTTGAATGCTGGTGAGTTAGAATGCATGAGAATTGAGTCTCAGGGATTGGAATGCCGGAGAATTGAGTACCGGTGATTGAAATGCTGTTGGGTTAAGACTCGATGATTGAAATGCCGGAGATTTGAGTCCCGGTGATTGAAATGCTGGTGGGTTGAGTCCCAGAGATTGGAATTCCTGAGAATTGAGCCCGTGATTGAAATGCCGGAGAATTGAGTCTGAAATGCCGTTGCGTCTCAGTGATTGGAATGCAGGAGATTTGAGTCCCAGTGATTGGAATTCCGGAGAATTGAGTACCGGTGATTGAAATGCTGGTGGGTTAAGACCTGATGATTGAAATGCCGGAGATTTGAGTCCCGGTGATTGAAATGCTGGTGGATTGAATCGCTGTGTTTGGAATGCATGAGAATTGAGTCCCAGTGATTGAAATGCCGGAGAATTTAGTCCCGGTGATTGAAATGCTGGTGGGTTGAGTCCCAATGATTGAAATGCCAGAGATTTGAGTCCCGGTGATTGAAATGCTGGTGGGTTGAGTCCCAGAGATTGGAATTCCTGAGAATTGAGCCCGTGATTGAAATGCAGGAGAATTGAGTCTGAAATGCCGTTGAGTCTCAGTGATTGGAATTCCGGAGAATTGAGTACCGTTGATTGAAATGCTGGTGGGTTAAGTCCCGGTGATTGAAATGCCGGAGATTTGAGTCCCGGTGATGAAATGCTGGAGAGTTGAGTCCAGTGATTGGAATGCTGGTGGATTGAATCGCTGTGTTTGGAATGCATGAGAATTGTGTCCCAGTGATTGGAATTCCGGAGAATTGAGTACCGTTGATTGTTAAGTCCCGGTGATTGAAATGCTGGTGAGTTGAGTCCCAGTGATTGAAACGCAGGAGAATAGAGTCCCAGTGATTGGAATGCTGGAGGGTTGAGTCCCAGTGATTGAAAGCAGGAGAACAGAGTCCCAGTGATTGAAATGCAGGAGAATAGAGTCCCAGTGATTGGAATGCTGGAGGGTTGAGTCCCGGCGATTGGAATGTTGGTGGGTTGAGTCCCAGTGATTGAAATGCATGAGAATTGAGTCCCACTGATTGGAATGTATAAAAACTGAGTCCCGTTGATTGAAATGCTGGTGGGTTGAGTCCCAGTGATTGAAACGCAGGAGAATAGAGTCCCAGTGATTGGAATGCTGGAGGGTTGAGTCCCGGCGATTGAAATGTTGGTGGGTTGAGTCCCAATGATTGAAATGCAGGAGAATTGAGTCCCCGTGATTGAAACGCAGGAGAATAGAGTCCCAGTGATTGGAATGCTGGAGGGTTGAGTCCCGGCGATTGGAATGTTGGTGGGTTGAGTCCCAGTGATTGAAATGCATGAGAATTGAGTCCCACTGATTGGAATGTATAAAAACTGAGTCCCAATGATTGAAATGCAGGAGAATTGAGTCCCAGTGATTGAAACGCAGGAGAATAGAGTCCCAGTGATTGGAATGCTGGAGGGTTGAGTCCCGGCGATTGAAATGTTGGTGGGTTGAGTCCCAATGATTGAAATGCAGGAGAATTGAGTCCCAGTGATTGAAATGCAGGAAAATTGAGTCCCAGTGATTGGAACGCTGGTGGGTTGAGTCCTGGCGATTGGAATGTTGGTGGTTTGAGTCCCAGTGATTGAAATCTGGTGGGTTGAGTCCCGACGATTGGAAAAAAGCAAAAAGGATGCGAGGCCGCGAGGCGGCCGAGCCAGTCGGCTTTTATCGATCAATCATTTTATTTTTTTATTTTTTTCTATTTACTTTATAAATTTGTTTTTTTTTTTATAAATTTTTACTTTTTATTATTTAATATTTATATAAACTTGGACAGTCAAAAATGCCTGGTCAATTTTACTTTTAAAATACCAAAAAAATATATGAAATAGATGCAATTTTAAATTACATAAAAAAAACATAAAAAATAAAAGAATATGCCTCGCCGTTTCAAATCAATTCATTTAAAAAATGCCATGAAATTTTTTTTTCATGTTTTAATCATTTTGCATTCCGTTGCTGAAACGCCGAGGCAGTAAAAACCAAATTCGAAAAACCCAAATAAAATAAATAATGAAAGAAAATAAAGAAACGCAGCTGCTATTAAAACCGCCCAAAATCCCAATAAACTGAAATAAAAATTGAAAAAAGCACTCACATAGGAGCGATTTTTCTAAGCGAAATTTCTTTTGTTTATTATTTTGAGATTCTTCGAAACTAATATCCTTAGCATAGCGATGAACAAAAATTGCGTTTTAAATGAATTCGATAGAATTTTATTAAAAAAATAGAACAAACCACCAATAATAATGAAACAAGGGCCCGCTACTCAAAAAATTAAATAATTTCTAAGAATTGCTTTTCAATAATTTAAAAGCTTTGGGTCTGTCTATGTACTGAAAGCATTACCAATTAAATCTCTTCACCTATCACTACTTAGAACCAATGATAATTAGCAGCTAATCATCCAATTCTAATTACTCATCCTATGGTCCCTATGGTGGTGTAATTTCCTCCAAATGTTTCTCAATCTTTTCCTGCTTTTTCTTGTTCTTTTTTTTATTTTCTTTGTTTAAACAGGCACTTCCGGCCTTATAAGACTCATAGCCACACCAGTAACAAGCATCAATTGCGGTGGATGCGAAACTGGCTGCACATAGTGTAATGTTAGCCGCACAAATGCAGGGACAGCAGAAGATACATGCTGCAAAGTATAATAAAATGATTATGCTTTTGAAGATTAAGCCTGCTGATCATAAGTAAGAAACCCTGTTCGCTAAATGCATATATTGATTTAAGCAATTGTTTATCTAACATTTAATATTCCAAATACCATAAATTTTCTTTTTTCATTGATTGGAATTCAAACCTTCCGACTCGTCCTCGTTAAGTTTCTTACAGCAAACACAAACAGCCTTGGTAGCAAAGCCTGGCTCAGGACAACTCGAACAATGACCAATTGGATAGTCAGGCTTTTCTGCTTCCTCTTTCAATTCTTAAATTAAAACAATATTTAAATGTAAAAAGATAAAATATTTTTGCCTTTTTGTTTTTGCTGATAATAATAAGTGTCAAAATATTCGCTAATTTCTTTTTGCTTTTTGTCCGTTGCCAAACAATTCAAAATTTGAAGTTTCTTAAATAATTCAATGGCTTCCAATGCTATTTTGTCCAAGTCGTCGTTTTCAATGCTAAAACATAATTAGGTAATTAAAACATTTATAAATTTTGATAAAAATAAATTACTTTGTTTTTTCATTTTGGCATATACATTTTTCAAGTTTGGCCACTTCTTTTTGTTTCTTTGGTGTTTTTATTTCATTTTCAATTGTCTTCTCAATGCGAAATGAATCATATGTTTTTAATGTTTTAAGTTTTGTGGTCATTTTCGTCTCAATGTCTTTCAAAAAATTATTTAATAAGGCAAAAAATTGCTTTACTTCTTCACGTGTCACCATCTGTTCATTAAGATATTAATGGTACTTAATTAACTCAATTTTACCTCTTTGTCCGATTTTTTCAGTTTTTCTTTTAATTCATTTTTCTTCTCATTTAATTCCTTTTCATCGTTTAATTGCTCTTTTTCCTCAATTCCATTGAATTGTTTTGGGTTGTTTTTGTCAATAAATTCAATGAATTTCTTTAACCATTTTCTTGTTTCTTTACTGATCGGATGTTGATCTATATTTTCGAAATTCTCTTGTTCACCAATCGTTTTTTTGTCCTTATTTTTGCTAGGATTTTTTCCCTCGGCTTTTGCATGAAACACCTTTTTGAAAATTTTAATTAATTTTTGAATGCTTAATTCTATAAAAGAAGTTATTCTGGGTCGTAAATAACAAACCAAGCAACTAAAAATTATAATAAAGCTTAAAAATCCGAATCAATCTAATTGTTAATTCTTTTCAATAATAATTATGTTATAAAATTTTTTGCAATGATGTCTCTAATAAATCTGATGCTTAACAGATGCTGGGATGTTTGTTAAATCCGCCAGAGGTTCCTATTTAGATAAGGGTAACAAAATAAGGAAAATATAGAATTGCCGGAAGTCGACCAAATTAATTTGAGAAACTCGAGATTTTAAAAATTGACCGCGAAAGTCGAGATCGATATTTTTCCAAAATTTAACTTATTTCTTTATTAATCCTTCCAAAAATTCAAGAAGAAAAACGTTTAAAATTTTTTTATTCATGCGTAAAAAGATAATGTCTTTAATAAATCTAATGCTTAACAAGTGCTGAGATATTTGTTAAACCGACAGAGCTTTCCTAATTAGATAAGGGTAAGAAAATGAAGAAAACCCTATAATTGCTGGAAGTCGACCAAATTAGGTCTGCTAGAGAGTATTTTTGAGAAATTCAAGATTTCAAGAATTGACCGCGAGAGTCGAGATCTATATTTTCTCAAAATTTATCCTTCCAAAAATTCTAGAATAAAATAAGCCCAAAAAAATGAAAAAATTTTCTAGTAAATAAGGGACAAATAAATTGTTTTATTTATTCGTATGTTAAAACATTTTTTCACCAAAATATATTTTTCCTCAGTTTGTTCCTTCTAAAAAGAATTTTTTGAATTTGACAATAACACGAATCAAATTCACACCAATTAAAATGGTGCCTTACAATTTTAAATGCGGAGAATTATTTTTTGATCGGTTTTTAATTAATAAAAAAATTGGTAAAAAGATGGGGGATAAGCAGGAGTTTTATGAAATCAATCCTAACCTTTTTGTAGAAGAATAAGCATATCGAACACGAAGACTTTTTTTTTCTTTTCTTAATATTTTTTCCGGCGCATTTTTTGGAAATTTTGGCTCTACTTGTTAACAGTTTTTCATAAAAATTCCAATTCTGGCAAAGAATTAATTAAAGATAGTTGTCCAAAATTGACCAACTTTTGCGATTTTGAGAAGTTGAAAAAAGAGAGTTTTAGGGAACCGAAGCTGGGAAATTTTTAGAAATTTGGCTCTATTTGTTATCAAAGTTTTATAAAATTGCAATTTTAGCAAAAAATAATTAACTAAAACCCGGTTAGGCTGGTTTTCGGTTTTGGTTCGGTTAAACGACAGTGAACAACCCTAGCTTTTAATAATTCCTGCTTTATGTATTTACTGAAATTCAATGTTCACCCCGTTAAAAAGTTTTCAACAAATTCCTTAAGCTACTCTATAAAATAATAATGTAACCTACCGAATTCCCAGTTTCAGTTTCTGATTCATCCTGATGCTTTTCCACGACGCTTTTCTCATTAGCATGATCACTTGTTTTTTGCCCTTTATGCTGCTCACGTTGGGCTTTTGACTATTCATTTTCCCTTTAAAAATAATTATACAAAAAAATATATATTTTTTTAGTTATTAATTTTTTTAATGCTTACAAATTAGGTTAAAACAAAGGCATTAATTATTGTTGAATACCGAATAATATTTTTCGATGCTATAAAATATTAAAAAGTCTAAAATTTATTATCAATTAAATTAAGGCTTCATTTTACCTGGGTTTGAAGAGGACTCGCCGTGCATTTTTGGCATGCCATTTGTGCATTCATAAGAAAGCCAAAAAATGGCAATGTAAAGCATAAAAAAAGAGGAGCTATTCTTCATTTTGCTGAATAAAGAAATATCTTTGCTGAAAAATCAATTTTTAATTTATATGCAAAAAAGATTCAATTAAATTTGATAGGAAATTTCACTTTTACGCTTTTCAAAATGAATTACTTTTTGACTGAAATAAGAGTTAAACACGCTGTATGAGACAAATCTTAAAAAATATATTCAAAAAGAGAAAATTAAAATTATTAAATATTTAATGTTCGATGAATATGAAAATGAGAGAAAGTTATTTGTAAGGATAAGAATGGACAACTTCAGATAGTTCTGCTGCTTTTTATTAGCAAAAAATGTGCGCGTATCGACGCGCGTTTTTGAAAAATCACGAGATTTTCTAAAGCATTAAAATAAATTTAATATTTTATATGCATTAATATTATAATTGAAAATTATTTTTATGAAATTTTTTTACAACAATTGTCATTTAATTTACTTTGCACTTTAACATAGTGATTTATAACCATAAGGTTTGGCTTTAAGTTATAGCATAGCGAATGCTGGCAAATTTCCACGCAAAGGTTGGCATTTTTTTTGATATTTTTCATAAATATGCACTTTATTGAAATAAATTTTACACATTTCAGATGGGTTATCTGCAAAAATGAAAATGTCATGGATTGTCATGAATTTGAGATGGATTTTCTGCAAAAATTCTTTTAAAATAACTAAATCGCAGAAATAAATCATTAAGTAATAAACTTAAATATTATTAATTTGTTTTTGTTTTATAAATTTTTGTAGGAAATTTTTTACTAACCTCTAGGAATTTTTTTCGAAAATTTCCCCAATTTTCAATGTGTTTTAGGGTCTCCAGATCACCATGAAGGAGTGATCTGATCAAGTAGGTGTAAAAGACTTTTTTGATTAGCATCAAAAGTAATGTTAGCATGAATTATTTCAGAATATTTGGCCCATAAAAATATTGACTTTTTCTTTGATGAATTTAATGGGACAACACTTATGACCACCCAAAAATGATGTATGGCTCATAAAATCGAATAGAATTCTAGCACCAAATCTTATCTTGGCTAATGATCGGTATCGTTGGAAAGCCCAGAAAAAATGCAATCAGAAATTTTCTTAAAATATCTTTCAAGTAAGGATGCGACAACACTTTTGACCATGACTGTATATAGTAAAAAAATATTATAAAAATTATATTTATAAAACAAAACCAAAATATAAAAAATGAATGAGAAAAGGAGGAAAAATTTTTAAATTAATCAATGTATGGGTTTTACATTAATCAAATGAATTTTCTAATTAAAATATTATTATGAAAATTTGTTTAATAATATTTAAATTTATTACTTAATTGATTTTATATAAGTAATCGATAAAAGACATGAAAATGTCAAATGTCTGATTTGATTTTTGACTAACGCCCACTTTGATGATTAATGCCCAAAACACAAAAATTTTCATTTGATGGTTTTTTGACTAACGTCATAGCACCGATTTGGCAACACTTCCCAGCCAATCTATGAAACTCAATTTTTTAGCTTTTAACTACATTTATGAGAAATTTATTTAATATAAAAACGGATAAATTAAATAAAAATTTTCTTTTGCTCGTCTCCTTTTTCTGCTAACAAGGGAACATTCCGAGCTGTGACTCGGAAAATGCATATAAACGATATATCATTGGATAGAGGAGGGTCGACTTCTAGTGTGAACTTTTAATTTTAGCGGTGTCTGGCGCCTAGTTCAAAACTTACAGGGCCTCAAAAATCTGCCTAAGAGCCCTTTTCCAGCTTTTTTCACTTTCTATTAATTCCCAACCTTTACATTTATTATTATTTTGCTTTTTTTCACTAAAGAAAAACCCTCACACATTTTTTAGTTTAAAAAATGATTTTTTAAATGATTAATTACATTATACATTAATTAAAATTTATTTATTTTCATCTTGGATTTGAACCCGAGCTCCAAAAATGCGAATTTAACCAACTGAGCCACCAATTTTAAGTGAAAACACAGCCAAAATTCGGTTTTTGAGGCCCAATAACTTTTTTATTTTTCGACAGACACTGCTAAAATTAAAAATTCACACTAGAAGTAGACCCTCCCTCCTCTATCCAATGCTATAAAACACGTGTTGCGACTTTTGCGCCGCGACATTTGCGCCGCGCAGCAAAACCGACACTTGCGCCGTGAAATTTGCGCCGCGGACATTTGCGCCGCAGACAATTGCGCCGGGACACTTGCGCCTCGACACTTGCGCCGCCCAGTAAAATAGACACTTGCGCCGCTCAGTCAAAAATATATTTTTAAATATTGTTCCAATTTAAAATTACTCAAAATACTGTGCAACGACAAAAAAGCTAGCTAAATTAAAATAAATGCAAAAAACTAATCAAAAGAATAGACATTTTATTTATTTTTTTTTGCTGGAAGAAGAAATCATTCTGGCCTTTAATGTTTTGTGAGTGATAAGCCGCATTCATTGCAAATCAGTATCGTCTACTGAAATGGTCATAAGGCCAAAAATTTATTTTTTCGGAAAAAATCGACATTTGACTTTTAGCGGGGTTGAATAATACAAGGCCCCTCTTCAATTAAAGCCCTATAGAAGGCCTGGGACAGTAGATATTGACTTTAATTTAATAAAATTTTTGAATTATTTAAAAACCTGATTTTGGAATGAACGGTGCAAGTGGGTTTTTGGGGCGGCGCAAGTGTCGAGGCGCAAATATTCATTTTTACTGGGCGGAGCAAGTGTCGAGGCGCAAATATTCATTTTTACTGGGCGGCGCAAGTGTCGAGGCGCAAATATCGCAACGCAAATGTCTGCGGCGAAGTGTCGATTTTACTGAGCGGCGCAAGTGGCGAGGCGCAAGTGTCCCGGCGCAATTGTCTGCGGCGCAAAAGTCGGTACAACATATAACACATATGCATTTTCCGAGTCACAGCTCGGGGTGTTCCCTTGTAAGTTTGTTGAATTTATGCAACATTTATGTAAAACTTTCAAAGCAAAATATAAAACAGGTTCGCGTTCATCCTTGAATGGCAAGGACGTCCTGGTAATTAGGCCCTCTGATTTGAAAATTTGAAAATATCCTTGAATTCAAGATGTCCTTGAAAATGAGCATTCGAAAGTAAAAATTCAAAAGTTACAATTTTGACCTTTTATACAAAATTTATTATCTTATGGCATTATTGGTGCAAAATCTGTTACTAAATTGCACAAAAATTCCAAATTTTTCCTGGCTGCCTCTATTAATACCGCCGGTACCTCTCTTTCTATTTTTTAAAATATGGTCAACTCAAATTTTTAATTTCTTCCCGGCGGCGCCTTTTGGCACCGCCGAACCCCCTCCCCATATTCCCAAAAAGTTTTTCGGAAAAAGCAAGCCACAAAAAAGTGCATATGAGGTAAAAAAATAAAATGACCAACAGTGTTGATTAAAATTGATTCCGGCAAAAAATATAAATTGGTTAAAATTTAGTCTTTTTTATCGCATATGATAAAAAATTTTAAATGCCCTTGAATTTAACGAAATTTTCCCCTTATGTCCTTGGAAACCGCTATACCCGTCCTTGGGAAGGGAGTTTGTCCGATCCGAACCCTGCAATAAAACAATTTCACGAAAACATTTTTAATTACATATTTTCACCATTTTCAGGAATCTTTACGACGTTTGGTGGGCATAATTCCGATTTCTGACCGTGTTCAACTTGGTCTCAATTCGGCATTTCTTTCATTTTGTTTTCGATGCATTTGCGGCCAAACATTTTAATGGCCAAACGAATTGGCAATTTGGAAAAAGAGCCTCAAAAATGGCCATTTTTGTGTAAAACTGCTACCAAAGTTTTTCAAAATTATGGCAATATGTTGATTTTTCTATGTGTGACTTTTTATTCTTTTTAAATTTATTAATTAATTAGTTCATACATTTTTCACTACATTTATGACTTCAAAGCGCAAAATTTTCAAAATTTGCTGATTTATGCTGATTTTGGAAAAAACACAGCCGGCACGCAAAATTCCCTAAAATTTTGAAAATTAGACCTATTAATTGCCAATTTTCAGTGAAAATCTGTATAAAATGGTCAAAATTTACAATTTTCCCCCCGAAATTTATTTTTCATAAAAAATGACTCAAACGCAAAAATTTATCATGTTTAGTGAAAATCTTTTAGCAAATTGCGCCCAAATTTTCAAAAATTTTCCCGGCGGCGCCTAACGGCACCGCCTTGTTCTTAAAAAGTTTCTTGGAAAAAATGTGCCATAAGAAAGTTTTTTTTTTTCTTAATTTGGAAAAAAATTTTAAAAAATGCTGATTTTTGACCCCAAATGATGATTTTTTGTTTGAAAAATGATGATTTTGAAAATTTTCATCTGGCAGTTATTAACAACATTATGAATGAATATTTGAAAAACTTTCATTGCATATTTATTTATTTTTTACGTAATCGAAGCCGTTCACTTGCAGAATTTTATGATGCACTTTTAGTAGTTTCTTAAGCGGGTGGACTAAAGAAGAAATATTAAAATTGTAAAGAAGGAATTGGCATGCCACTTTGCTTCCACATTTAATTTTTTTTCATAATAAATAAAAAATAAAAATTTTTAATTAATTAATTTTTGCCCTAAAAATGCGACAAAAAATTCATATGTTTTTACATACATTTGTTTCTTTGTTCAATTTCATATAATTCGAAATTTGGAGAAGAAAAATTATTCATCAAAAAAGGCATGAATAAACGTGAAAAGTGCTTTTCTATTCAAGCAAATGTTTTTAAAAAAATTAATTAATTTTATTTATTCATCATTCTTTTTATTTTTTATTAAAATGTGAAAAAGCAAATATGAATGAAATTGATAATAGGAGAGAAACACTTTTGGAAGAATGTGTATTTAAGCATCAATTTTCAAAGGATACCAGCAAAAATTGGTAATTTCAAACGCAAAAATTATCATTTTTTGAAAATCTTTTAGTGCACTCAAATTTTCAAAAATTTTCCCGGCAGCGCCTAACGGCACAGCCTTGTTCTTAAAAAGTTTCTTGGAAAAAATTTGCCGTAAGAAACATTTTTATTTTTTTTTCTTCATTTGGAAATTTTTTTTTCAAAAATGCTAATTTTTGACCCCAAATGATGATTTTGAAAATTTTCATCTGGCAACCCTGGTTAAAATGCTACTTTTAACGACATTAAGAATGAATATTTGAAAAACTTCCATTACAAATTTATTTTGTTTTTTTTACGTAATCGAAGCAGTTCACTTGCAGAATTTTGTGATGCATTATAAGCAGTAGTTTCTTACACGGGTAGACTAAAGTCGAAATATTAAAATTATAATGAAGGAATTGGCATGCCACTTTGCTTCCACATTTAATTCTTTTTCATAATAATTTTTTAATTAATTAATTTTTACTCGAAAAATGCGACACATAAAATTCATATGTTTTTTACATAAATTTATTTCTTTGTTTAATTTTATATAATTAGAATTTTGGGAAGAAAAATTATTCATCAAAAAAGTCGTAAAAAATGAAAAGTGCTTTTCCATTCAAGCAAATGTTAAAAAAAAAATTAAATAAAATTTATTTATTCATAATTCATTTCATTTTTATTAAAATGTGAAAAAGCAATATGAATGAAATTGAAAACGGGGGAGAAACATTTTTGGAAGAATGTGTATTTAAGCATCAATTTAATTTAATTTTAACACATCTATAATTTAATAAATATTTTAGGCGCATATTTCCGGAAAGGGCCCTTAATAAATGGGGCACAAAAAATAAACTGCATAAAGTTTTCAAAACAACACCAACAATGGTAATTTTCTGAATTCTTAAAATTTTTGGAAAAATTTTTTTTTAATTCAACAATTTTCGTTAAAATTGCCTATTATTTTAAAACTCGAAAAGATTTGATACCATTTTTGAGAATATTTTATTTTTTTGATTAATTGACAATCTGACAATCTTTTTGAAGGAGATAAAAAGAATCTGAGAATTAAAATTTCAAATAATTTTAATGCTTAATATACTCATTAATTATTAAATAATTAAGCTAGGTATTGGTATTCAAAGTTTCAAAAAATATTCAAAAATGAACAAATCACAAATTGTCGCCATCGCTGGGATGCTTTTTGTCAGAATCTTTGCCATGGACCTTTTGCTGATGGCAAGTGTCCAGTGCGCTACAAGGAAAGAAAAACTATTCATCAAAAAGTCATGAAAAAGATGAAAAGTGCTTTTCCATTCAAGCAAATTAAAATTTACATTCTTTTCATTTTCATTAAAACCCCGTCATTTTAACGGGAATCACGCCGGGAACGGGAAATTGTTTTTTATTTTAAATTTTTACTTTTATTATTTTTCAAGTAAAAATATTTTAATTAAAACTTTTTAGTAAATTTGAATTTTCGGAATTAATTTGTAAAAACGGACTGCACAAAATTTTCAAACGATACTAGCAAAAAATGGTAATTTTCTGAGTTTTAAATTTTTGGAAAATTTTTTATAAGTCAACAATTTGATTAATATTACTTTTAAAAATCCAAAAGATCATTCCCGCAAGGAACGTGAAAATATAAAGATGACCTTCCCATTAGTACCAAGAAGTGTAAAGAATCTGAAGAAAAATGGCAAATAACGTTTATTGTTTTATAATGATTTATTATTAAATAATTAAGCTAGGTATTCAAAGTTAATTCAAAAATAAATCCAAAAATGAACAAATCCCAAATTGTCGCCATCGCTGTGATGCTTTTTGTCGCAATCTTTGCCATGGACCTTTTTCTGGTGGCAAGTGCCCAGTGCGCTTACAACCCGTCTTTAAATGCGTGCGAAGATCCACAAAGATTATGTGCCACAGGTTGTGTGTATGATGGCAGCAGTTGCTTCTGCGGTAGGAGAAAAATAAATAAATTTAATAATAATAAAAGTAATTAGAAAAATAAATAATTTAATTATAATAATAAAACAAATTAAGGATGGTCGCCTCAAAATACCATGACAGGTCAAAAGTGACCGACGAAAGAACTAAGTGAATGGATTGATTCTTTATCAGAAAAGACTTATTAAATATGAAATTGAAAATTGTTAGTGATTAAAATTCTTATGCATTTCAAAAATCCTGATTAAATTAATTTCAAATTTTTTTTGTGTTAAATGAGGCTCATTCTCTAATAGTAATTTTTTTTTAATTGACTATGGTATTCGAGAATCTCAGTCGCGAATCATCAAATTTCTCGGGATTTTTGTCTCAGTCTAGTCTCTCGGTCATTTATCTCGAATTTGTTAGAGACTATGTTAGGGGGGGGGGGCAAAGTTTAATTTGGATAGAGAGCTTTTTGAGTAATGGGACAGGACTTTTCGTGTTAAAATTTCGGATGCTTTAGCATTTAGAAAAAAAGTTGGTTCTGGCGTTCCCCAGGGCTCAGTTTTAGGTCCTTTATTATTTCTAATTTATATTAATGACCTTCCTGATGCCTTGCCACCAGGAGTAAGAATTAAAAAATATTGTTATAAAGCAAGGGATGATACTGGAAATGCATGAAAGAAATATATAAAATTGATGGAAATATAATAGATGTTGTGGATACATTTAGGGATTTGGGCATAAATATTGATAATAAATTGCAGTTTTCCAATCATGTCACACAAATAACAAAGAATGCATATTTACGTATGCGTTCTTTGTTTCGGATTATTATCCGCTTTTTCCTCCTCTTCTTTTTCGTCCGCTTTTTCCTCCTCTTCTTTTTCGTCCGCTTTTTCCTCCTCTTCTTTTTCGTCCGCTTTTTCCGTCTCTTCTTTTTCGTCTTGCTTCTTCCTCCTCCTCGCTTCCGACACGTCGTCCTCCTCCTCCTTATCAAATATCAAGGGACAGGGCAAGTTTCGCTTATGACAAAAATTTCTTAAAAAATGTCTTTTTCAAAAATTTTATTTCCTCCTCCTCTTCTTCTTTATCCACATCCGCGCATTCTGACATCTCCTTCCCCTCATCCTCCTCCTCTTCCGGCACGTCCTCCTCCTCCACTTCTTCCGCCTCCTCATCAAACATCAAGGGCCAGTTGTCGCATATGACAAAAATTTCTAAAAAACTTTTTTTTAAATATAAAAGTTTTTGCATTTTCAGTAAAATAACATTAATAATTTAGAATGTTCAAAAGAATTTAGACCTTTTGGGTTACAATGTTGAATTTTATAAAATGACATTTATTTCTTTAAAAAGTATTTAAATAATTGTAAAATTTTATTTTTAAATTTATTTTTCAGTAAAACGGTTTAAAATTAAAAACAATTAGTTTTTTAGTACAATAATTAATGCCCATAAATGTAACGATCGGAACGTTTTCCTTGTTCTCATCGTACTTGTCCATACCGGAAAAGTTTTTGGTGGGATTTTCCTTAAAATTTTTTAATGCTTAGGGACTAATTTTTGTTGTAAATAATGAAACCAAACAAAATACACATTCGGATACCCCCCTTAAAAACTTTTTATTTTTGACCATCCATTCTCAATTTTTTGGCCTGACAAATGGCCACTTGGTGTCTGGGGATGTGCATTGTGACAAAAAAGAGCAACATAGGCGACGAATATTTCAGTTCCTTTTTTATTAAAATAATAAATAATTTAAATTGTTTTTTGTTTTAAATAATTCATATTTTAAAATGTATAAAAAATTTGTAAAATAAGTTTAAAAACAAAACATACACAAAAAATTCTATTAGATTAAATTTACCTGTTAAGAAAATTATGCTATTTATATTAATTAGTTTTTTAATATATAATTTATAATAAAACCCCCATTCCTAGCATTTATTAAAATAAAAATTTTTTGTTTTAAATTTGCGCAAATTTGATCTTAATTATCTGTTTGACCCATGCCAATGGACATTCGCTCGACGTTTGCTCTCGCCATCTCCACCGCGTGTCGCTCTCATTGTCTTCCTGCTGCTCCCACCCCCTTCCTTTTCTCTCGTAGTCATGCAAGCAGTGTTTCACTCTTTCCTCATTGCTACAGACTCGCGCCAGACTCTCTCGCTCCCTACCCCGCTGCCGCCCGCTCTCGCCCCCTTCCCCCGCTGGTGACGTCAATTTCTCCTTTATCAGATAAAATTAATGTTTGTTGTCAATTGCCAATGTGGCCGAGTGGCTAGTGCGTCAGTCTGGCCGCCCCCCGCTGGGTTCGGATCCGCTTGGCGCGGAGAATTTTTGATGAATTTTAAATGACTTTAAATTTAATATTAAGACGTTTCGCCCTTTAAGACGTTTAAAATTTAAAACGTTATAATAGAGCTCTTAATTTGCTCAGAAAACAAATTATTAATTCACAAATAAGTTGTAATAATGTTATATCACTAACAAATTCAAAATGTTTAGCCTCTTGTGTGCAGTTGGATACACGATTTAAAACCCTATATTTTATCCTATTGCAATGGGCGACTTTTATGAGGTACATCAAAATGCAAAAGGTGGGGGTACTTTAACTCTTAAATTGTCTATGCTTCAAATAAAAAACCGAAAGTCGTTAGTGGCAAATGGACTCCGTTTTCCATCCATTTTTCCAATGGCCAATTAATGAATTGAATGCCATTGCTCTGATTTTTGGCGTCTATGGGTCGCGTCGCATCCACTACATTTTCGGAGGCCGACATTCTCTCGACCCCCCCCCCCCCCAGTCGTCCATCTCAATTGCCCATTGGTCATCTATTCCATGCCGTTCCCTTTAAAATGGCGTCGTTTGGTGTGCTCTTTGATTACTGGTCACTAATGGGCCTTAATTGGGTAATTTATCACTCCCAATTACATGCCCATCATCACTAATTGCCCATTAGGACGCCAATCACCGCATATTATTCACTCTCAATTCATTAGTTTTCCTCGAATAATTTAAATTTTTGCATTTTGTCCTCCAAATATTCGAAAAAGGTTATTTAGTGCAGTGTGCAGGGCTTACGCTTATATTAATGGATGCAAAATTTTTTCAGATGTCCTACCCCCGATTCAGCGCCGACCAGATCGACACTTTGCCATTGTGAGCATTTCTCAGCGAAATCAGCTACCTACATGGCTTGAAAGAGTATTTTGAGCGCAGAGCGGTTGTTCTTGCCGAACGCGTTTTTGGGACTGATGTCATTACTCTGGAAGATGAGCAGAATTTGCTGCAGTTAGCGAGGAATATTGGTCAACTGAGAACGTCTTTGGATATAATTAAAAGACGGCTCGGCTTTGCTGTGAACGGGATGAGCGATACTGATTCGTCATTTTTCAAACAAAAAATCATCATAATTAAGAAAAAAACAATAAAAATGTTTCTTACGGCACATTTTTTTCCAAGAAACTTTTTAAGAACAAGGTGGTGCCGTTAGGCGCTGCCGGGAAAATTTTTGAAAATTTGAGTGCAATTTGCTAAAAGATTTCACGAAAAATGATAATTTTTGCGTTTGAGTCATTTTTATGAAAAATAAATTTCGGGGGGAAAATTATGATCATTTTAAACAGATTTTCACAGAAAATTGGCAATTTATAGGTCAAATTTTCAAAATTTTAGGGGAATTTTGGGTGCCGGCTGTGTTTTTTCCAAAAATCAGTTTTTAGACAAATAACGAATTACACTCAAATTTAAAAAAAAAATTTCGGCGCGCCAATCGGCACCGTCGGAAGAATTTTTTTGTTTCATGATAATTAATAAAAATTTGTCGACATTTCTTATCCGCTCATAACTAGCGAAGGGAATTTTAGACAGAAGGAAAAGCCAAATAATATAAAAAATGGGTTGATAATCTGGGCAAAAAATGATAAAGAAAAACAAAAGCCAAAAGACAATGATAAAAGACGAATGCTTTAAAAAGCTAAAATAGTCAAATTTTGTGAAACTTTCTTCCTTCAGATAGTGGTCAAATCGAATTTGAATGTTGGCCCAAAGTTCGCCTCAATTTGATCACGAGAATTATATAAAGAAACGAATGGATACAAAGAATCGGAATAATCGGAAGAAGCTGGAAAATTGTTGACAATGAAGGAATCTGTGAAAAATTGTAAAATGAGAATAATGACGGAAAATTTGTTTAAAGAATGATATTAAACAGAATTACATTTAATAATAGATATTAGTCATATATATATATACCGTATTTACTCGATTAGAACCCCCCTCTCGAATAAAGCCCCCCTTCTGAGAGGGGTTGAACAATGAAACCCCCTCTCGATTATAACCCCCCTCTCGAATAAAGCCCCCCTTCTGAGAGGGGTTGAACAATGAAACCCCCGGGGGCTCTAATCGAGTCAATACGGTAAGTGTGTTAATTAACAATAAATATTTAAATAAATAAAAAACTTGTTGATAGTAGAATAGGAATCATTTTTAGTTCACCAACCCAAAAGCTCTCCATTTTTAGTGAAAATGATCCGTTTAGTTTCCAAATTAATCCCAACTCCAACAACATCGCCAACACCGAAAGAATCTTTCAAATATTTTCCATCGGTCGGTGAACCGTCAATGTAATAATTGCCATGATGACCACCTGCTTTACAACCACAATTTTCATATGCATAAGTGCCCATTCGTCCGTACATATGTGCATCCAATTCAGTCTGTTTTTGATGGCAAATCCGAAAATGATAGAACTGAAAATGAAATAATTATGAAAATTAAAATGGAATTAAAAAATTTCAAATATTTCTTGCCTTTTCATTTTTCCAACTGAAATTTCAAAGAAAAAAGTATCGGAAGAATGCTTTTTCGGCGAAATAGGGTGTTTAGCGAAAACGGAACGCCAACCTTAGAAAAAAAAAATTGTATTTTATTATCAGGGGTTAAGATTTTAGATGTAAATAAAGCCAAGAAAGTTTCAATTCATGGGTTTTTTCAAACTTGTGAGTTTTATTACATAAAAAGCTTAACCTTCCCTGTTTATTATTTTGTGTATAAATTACCCCGTTTTTTTCCGTTATGAATGACCGTCAAACGTTTGCCATCAGCAGAGATTTGGAGCTCATTGTGACAATCGTTAGCATCCCAACAATTTGGTTCCAAATTTAATTTAAATTTTGGCCCAAAGTTCGCCTCAATTTGGTCACCAACACTCATCAAAGAAACGAATGGATACAAAGAATCGGAAGACTCTGGAAGATTGTAGACAAAGATGGAATCTGTGCAAATATGAAAATGAGAATAATGACGGGAAATTTATTTAAAGAATGTTATTAATAGAGAATTTTAGTGAAGAAAAAATAAATTAGAAAAAATGACAAAATTCCGAAAAATGAACGGACAAAATTGTGAGCTAAAAGCAGTCAAAAAATTGATTTAGAGATAAATAACAAACAAAAATTAGAATTTGGCAAAACCTTCGCAAATTTGCTCAAAGATTTTTTTTGAAACAACACTAGGAAATTTTACCAGAAATTGCAACTCTCATTGAATTTAAAATGTTTTTTCGTTTAAGGTCATTTTTCAAGAAAGAATAAATTAATTTTTTGTTACAAAATTCTTAAAATTTTATGTAAACGAATTTTTTTTTAAAAAATTAGAAAAAGGTCGATTCTTAGACGGTTGGGACTTATCCAAAATCCATCATTGGATAATAAAATGAAAAGGCCAACCAAATTAACACTCATCGGATTATTTGACAGATATAACTATTCTCATCAGAATATGTATTTGAAAAAGATTATTAAATTTCCAAAAAAATAATAAGCATTAAATTCAACTCGAATTTTATGTCCATACCTTTTCTGAAACAACAAATTTATTAAATTATATTTAAAATACAAAAGAATTATAAATAAGGTGATATACCAATAAAATATTGAAAATAAAATACTTGGTTGATAATAAAATATATAAAGACAGGTATTATTTACTTACCAAAAAGCTCTCCATTTTTAGTGAAAATGATCTGCCGATGTGCCAAATTAATCCCAACTCCAATCACATCTTTGACAGCGTAAGAATATTTGAACAAATTTCCTTTGGATTTACCATCAATATAAAAAAGGGCATGACCACCATCTCTACAACCACAATTTTCATATGCATAAGTGCCCTTTCGGTTACAAATTTTTTCATCCAATTCAGTCTGTTTTTTGATGGCAAATCCGAAAATGAGAGAGCTGAAAAATGAAAAAAATAAATGGAATTTAAATTATAAAATCGTTTTCAAGTTTTCTTACTCCTTCATTTTTCCGATAGAAATTTCAAAGTAAAAAATGTCGGATGAATCGTTCAACAAAATCGGGTGTTTAGCGAAGACGGAACGCCATCCTTTGAAAAATTTTGTATAATTTATTTTTTGAAATGTATGTTTTTTTCCACATATTATAAAAAGAATTAATTTGCTTTTGTATCGAATATTTGACTAATTTTGTTAAACATCGAAGAAAAATGTAATTACGCCCCCTAAGGGTTGTGTGCCTTTTTGGAAATTTTAAAAAATATGACTCAAAAATTCGAAAAAATGAATTTAATATGAGTGTTTTTGGATTGTAGTAGCTTTTTTGCAGATAATTAAATTTAAAATTCAAAACACAAGAAAAATTAAAATTTTTATGATTGTTTAAAAACGGTATTTAATCTGGTTTTGGTTTTATTTAGGTCAATTTTATTTACTGCAAAATATTTGCATTTTTGTGGTTTAAATAATTTTTGACAGTTTTAAAGCATAATTTATTGAATATTTTGTTAGTTTTCTTCGGATTTTTTGGATATATTTTTGGGAATTTATTCCATATTTATGCGCATATTTTGCGATTTTTTTGTTTACAACTTATAACAATAATTATTATTTGAACAAAATTACCCAATTTGTTGTCATGGTTTTCCTTATAAATGATCATCAAACTTTTGTCACCAGAGATTTGAAGGTTCGGGTGACAAGCGTTGGCATCCCAAACATTTTGTTGGAAATTTAAAAGAAACATAGAATTATCCATTATCTTAATCTGTTTTATAATTAGACTAGGCCAGTCAGGCATGCATACCAGGGCTGGACGTACTGATTTTCAATTACGGAAATGCGTAATCCGTAATTACGTCCAGCCCTGCTGATTCATACAGGCCGAGTGTGAGGGGTGCTGGCCTCTAGCCGATTGGCATCGAATGGACCACCACGGGGTAGGGCTTTGAGGTTGTTAGTGCAGTAGCATTGCGATCGGTAGGCTTCGCAAGTCGGAAAATGCGTGTAATCCTGACAAAAAGGCTCTGCTGGCTGTGCAGCAGCAGCAGCTACCTGAACATTGGTGGAATTTTTACAAAAATTTTAACAGAAATTTTTATTTTTTTATCTTTGGGTGAGGAAAAATTAACTAAGGCTCAAAAAGAACGAAAAAAAATTCATAAAAAATAAACCGTCTATAGAGAAAGAAAATATTTTAGAAAAAGTTAGCCATGGCCTTCCCCACGACCAATTCGATGGAAAAAAACCAAAATTTGATTTTGCTTTAGAGTGATTTTATTACTCTACAATTGCAAATTGATCTCTAATTAAGGAACAGAGAATCCCTTCCGATTTTACCTCTTTGTTCTGCGTTTCCTCACTTGCATTGATCACTTGATTGCCTTTTGTGCTGTTACTGTCCGACTTTTGACTATTCTTTTTCCCTTTAAAAATAAAATTACACATTAAAAAGATATTTAAAAAAATTTTATATAAATAATAGTATTCATTAAGCGCTAATTTTACCTGAATTTGAAGAAGACTCGTCATGAATTTTGGGCATGCCATTTGTGCATTCGTAGCAAAGCCAAATAATCGCAATAAAAAAGATGAAAAATGAAGAATGATACATGATTTTGTTGGGAATAAAATGATGTCTCTGTCTGTTAAAATTCAATTTTAATTTATAGGCAAATAAATTCAATTAAAATTGCCATAAAAGGTTTCAACTTACTCTTTTCAAAATGATTTGTTAAGATAAGCTATTTGAAAAATAGGAATGACCAAATTCAGAGAAATTCTGCTGCTTTTTATTGGTCCAAAATGGTGCGTATGCGATGCGCATTTTTTTAAATATCACGCGATTTTCTATAATATTAAAATATATTTTTAATATTATAATACGCATGCATTTTTAATAAAAATGTAAAATATTTTTGCAAATGCCATTTTTTTAAAAAGAATTCACAAAAAAAGCTTTTTCCCCATGAGGTTTCGCCCAATTTTCTTTACGTTTTTGGCAAATTCCCCTTCATAAGGTTGGCATTTTATTGACATTTTGTCATCATTATGCACTTTATTGAAAAAGGTTTGTATTTGAGAGGGATGATCTGTAAAATTGCAAATGTCCTGAATTATCCTAAATTGCTAGATGGAGAATAAAATTAAATAATAATACTCATAATTACTATTAATTTAAAAAACTAACAAATTTGTTGGCTGGATTGTGGGGAAAAGACAAAAATTAGAGAAACCCTGGTAAAGGCTTCCAGGAAATTGGACACCAATGGAAAATTGGACACTATTGGATATAAAAATAAATTAAATAAGAATAAAAAACAAAATTTTAGTTTTGCCTAAAAGATCCTAATCTTAATCTGCAGAAATATTTTTTATATGTTGCTCAATAAAATGGAAATAAATATTGTTATTATTTTTAATATCAGCAGACGAAAGCCATCATATAATTCACAAAGAAAAAAGTTTTCTTTTGGATATGGTTCCCATTTTAGTGCATTTTTGGCACATTGCTCAATCATCGTGCTGTTGTCTAATACACTATAAATCAGAGCAGGACAAAAAGTCGTCGGCCGAATTTTTTGACCATAACTTTTTTCTTTCCCAACCAAATTAAACATTCTTGGTATTATTCGAAAGCATTAGAAAAACGCCATTAAATTGCAAATTTTCAAAAATTTTTATTCATGCACAAAAAATCAGGGCAAAAAAAGATCGAAATACTAGGTTTTTGAGTTCCTTCAGCAGGCCATAACTTTTTTGAAACTTAACGAAAATTTTTGAAGTTTTGCAAATTAATAATAAACACACAGAGCTATCGAACAACACCAACAATGCTTAATTTGATTGACAATGAACAAAGTTATGGTTTAAAAAGTCTTCCGACGACGTTTTGGCCGACGACGTTTTGGGGTCCACCGACTATAAATACCTTAATTTATTAATCCCATTTATCCCACTCAAATTTATTTTTCACCTAATTCCTGGCTTTATTTTTAAAAAAGGAACTTGGTGTTAAGTTTTCCGGTGGATGTCCATTTCCTTTGGTGTCCAAAATTCAGGCGTTGTCCAGTTTTCCGATTGGTGTCCAATTTCCGGCCCCCCTGGTCAATGGTCCTAGTGCTTACAATTTTTTAAAAAGAAAGTATTTAATTTATCATTTATCAAAGCATTAATAATTTTAAATCCATAAAAAAATATTTAAAATTGAAATATATTATTTTTTTAAAACATCATCATTAAAAAAACAAATATGTGTCATTTTGCTATTATATACAAATTCTCTAAACCGTAAATTAATCCTGACTATAGTATTTGTTATCTGAGTCAAAATACTAACATAAGCTTTAAATTTCATTGTTCACCTCACATTTAATAAATTATAACATTGGGTCGGGATTCGGAATTTTTTTTTGGCCTACGATTTCTCACGCTTGGCGCGAATCAAGGATTAGAAGGACAAACAAAAACAAAACCTTCCCCGAGCATTTTTTCCCCATTGAAAATTTTGTGCCTAAAAGTCCGATCATCAAAATCATTAAAAACATTATTTAGAATAAATTAAAGCATTGTAAATTTTACTTTTAAAATACCAAAAAATTATAAAATAAATGCAAAATTTGGAATTACATAAACAGACTTTTTTTTCTAAAAATTTATCCAAAAAAATACTATTTTTTATACTAAAAAATAAAAGAATAGCAAAAAGTAAAAGAATATGCCTCGGCTTTTCAAAACCAACTCCATTAAAAGTGGCATGATATTTCTTTATGTTTTAATCATTTGTTTAAACATTGGTCTTTTTTTTTGCATTTCGTTGCTGAAAAGCCGAGACAGTAAAAACCTAAATTCGAAAATCACAAAGAAATGAAAGGAAATAAAGAAACGTAGCTTTTTAACTAGGCAAACCGCCCAAAATCCTAATAAAATGAAATAAAATTTAAAAAAAAAAACACTCACAGAGGAGTGACCTTTTATCATTTTCAAAAAACATTTATTAAAATTTTTCCACTTTTGACAAAAAATCTTTCTTTTAAAATTAACCTAAAATGTTTAAAAATAATTTTTTTTTTCATTTTTTTTGAGATTTTCGGTACTAATATCTTTACAATAGCCTAGTGATGAATAAAAACCGCGTTTAAATGAATTCGACAGAGTTTTGCAAAAAAAAAAGAATTACACCACCAATAATAATGAAACATGGGCACGCTACTCAAAAAATTAAAAATTTCTAAGAATTGCGTTTTAATACTTTTTAATTTATTTTGTTTCTCCTTGGAAGGATTAAATTTTTTTTTATTTGTTTTTTTTTTTTTGCTCTTTTTTGAATTGGGTCTAATATATGTACCGTATGCATTACCAACTAAATCCCTTTACGGGTCTCTATTCAAATCAATAGCAATTAGCTAATCATCCAATTCTATGGTCCTATGGTGGTGTAATTTCCTCCAAATGTTTCTCAATCTTTTCCTACTTTTTCTTGTTTTTTTCTTTTTTGAATTCATTTACACTAGAGAGCGGTATTTTGGGAAAATACGGATCAGGATCAGGACTACGGACTAGGCATCCATACGGATTACGGATTAAAAATCCGTAGTCCGTAAAAATCCGTATCCAGGAAAAATACGGATCCGTATACGGAAACGGATTTTTTTTAATTTTTCCTTTTTCGATAAAAATTGATTTTTTAAATATAAATCTTGAATATTTAAAGCTAAGACTTTATAAAAATTTATTATAAATTCTAAGGAACAAATTTCAAAAAATAAACAACTCGAAACAAATTGAAAATGTGGGTTAAATATGTATTTCAGCATTTGTAATTAATTTCCGGGTGAGCTTTGTTTGCATTTACGAAAAAAAAAAAATAATCCCCACCCACCCCGCTGAGGCCAAAAAATTTTTATGTAATAAAAAAAAATGCTCAAGAATTTTTCTGAAACGAGCAATTTTGCTTTTTACCCAATTTTTTGCGGCGTGCTTTTCCAACATACTTTTGGGAACCGGGACGGGGCGGGATACGCGGTGCCGATAGGCGTCGCCGGGAAAATTTCTGAAAATTTGAGTGCAATTTGTTAACAGATTTTCACCAAAAAAAGAAAAAACGTGATTTTTAAGCCATTTCATGAATTTAGTTGACAAATATTCATAAATATCTATAATTTTGAAAATTTTACAAATCCAAGTTCGTAAAAAACTTAAGAAATTGAAAAATGAAATTTATTTCTTTAAGATTACAAATTGGAAAAAAAGAAATAGAATTTCGTAAAATTTTAACGAAATGCAATTCAATAACGTAAAGGTTTTGAGTTTTTGGCACAAAAATTTTGCTTTTTTCCAATTTAATAATTTTCCAATATTTACCAGTGCTTTTTCGATTTTTCCCGAAAATTTTACGAAATTGACTCCCTAATTTCATGTTTTGGCGAATTGACTGCACAAAATTTTAAATTTACTACATTTCACTTTAAAAAACGCCAAAAAAAAATATCCGTAATCCGTATCATGAAATTGTACGGATCAGGATCAGGACTACGGACTAGGCATCCATACGGACTACGGACTTACGGACTAAAAATCCGGACTCCGTAAAAATCCGTATCGGCCCAAAAAAATACGGATTACGGATCAGTAAAAATCCGTATATGGATCCGGTCCGTACCCGCTCTCTAGTCTTAAGTTCACATATTTCACCCGAGAAAGACAAAATTTTCCGATTAATACAAAAAAAACCAAATTTAATTGAAGAAGAAAGACAAAAATGATTTAAAAAAAAAAGAGCAAATTGATGCATAAAAACGATATAATGAGCAAATTGAATAATTAATTCTTTTATCAGAGAGTTGGCAAATCGAATTCGAATTTTGGCCCAAAATTTGCCACAATTTTGTCACCAGAATTCATCAAAGAAACGAATGGGTGAAAAAATCATCAGTTAAAAGATGGAGCAACGAAAAAATCAGGGGAATCTGTGAGAAAAGGAAGGGATTTTTGATTAATCAAATAAATAAAAATAGACAATTAATTAAATTTTAATAAATTTGTTGCAAATTACTTAAGCAATGTTTTGTCGAAAAATCGGCTTTACGAATGAAATAGCACCATTTTCCTTTATTCTCTATTAAATTTTTTTTCTCTAACCATATTTGTGAATATCGGTTTGTTTTTGACCCGTTCTTTTTCAATGTTCTCGCCATCTACATAAGTTATTTATTTTAGAATGTACATCAAAACGTACAGCACACAAATTTTGAAGTTCTGGTAATATAGTTCAGATGGTAGTATACCTTTTCGAAAATCTTTTTAAAAATCAAGTCTTAAAAAATATTTCTAGGAATTTCGGTACGTTTCTGTTTTGAGACTCCCACCCTGAAATTTTCAAATAAAAAGTTATTTCTAGGGTAATTTGTGACGCTGATCACGATTATGGTCTTTATTTTGCAAAATTCCGAAACCTGGACACGAATTCGAAAAAAAAATCGAATCATAAATTACAAGGAAAACGTACTTTGGCAATAGTTCAGTTTGTTCCCCATTTATTGAATTTTTTTTTAATTTTAAAGTCATAAAACCTTTTTAACGGGTTTTCGGGATGTCACGAATATAGCAATCATTTTGATCAATTTCGAACCCCGAACATGAATTCGAACAAAAAGTCGAAAGTACAAATTCTTGAATTTCGCATTTTTTAATTCTAAAATGCTTTAAATGGGTCTTTTATTGCATGAGTGATATGTTTCAGTTTATTTCCATGTATTTCAGCCGTTTTTAGACGAAAATTCAAAATTGGAAAATTTAAATTTTGGACTTTTTGTTCGATTTCGGGTCCGGGTTTCAGAATTTTGCAAAATAAAGATCATATTCGTGATCAGCGTCACAAATTACCCTAGAAATGGCTTTTTATTTGAAAATTTCAGGGGGGGTCTCAAAACAGAAAAGTACCGGAATTTCATGCACGCTGGACACGAAATATGATACATAAGTGTTAACAATTTGGGCCTTTTCGGCTTTTTAGGGCATATTTTACATTTTTTTAGTGCATATAACTTATAGCCCTAGGTTATATTAAAACTTTTTACAGGTAAAACATAAAATTTCATTAATATTTTATCTGATCATATGGCATCGTCTTCAAATTTGGGTCCGTCCGAAGAATTGCGTATTCTCCGGGACAGAATCAAAGAATTGGAGCGAATGGAAAACCAAGCGAAGGCATCGGGCGGAACCTCTGCTGGTGCTGACGGATTATCGGAAACGATTAACTGTGAATTGAAACTTTTATTTCAGAAATGAATCCCTCGGAAAAGGGCGGACAAAATGAGGGAAATTGTGCCAATTCAGTCGCTGAACAGCAAAAGGAAATGAAGGTGGACGGCACACAAAAGAAAACATTATTAATGAAAAAAATGATACATTTTTATTACTTCAGGAATTGCGTAAAAAATTTGCCAAAATCGAAATACGGGAAGCAAAACATTTGAGCAAGATTGACGAACTTGAGAAGGTGGGCTTTTGCTTTTGAAACTTAGCGAATTTTTAGTAACATCAATGTTCTGGGCTATAATGAGATAATAGCAAAATTGAATTTGTTTATTAAAGAAGAGTTTATTAAAGTAATTAAAATATTTTATTTTAAGGTTTTTGAGTGACATCGTAACACCAAAATGCATTATTTAAAAAATTAAAAAATTTTCAGAGAACCCATGAAGCCGAGTCGGAGCAGCAGAAGCTGATCGCTGATCGAAACGTGTTGCAGGCGAAGGTGGCCAAAATGGAGAAGAAGCAAAAGAAGCGAAAAGAAGAAAAGGAAAAATACAGTAAGCGAATTGCGAGTGAATGGTTACTGTGGTTTTTCCATTAAAGTATCGTAATTTTAATAATCCATCCCCCTTTTTAAGTATCTGCCTTTGCTCAAATCATGCAGTTACAAGCGGAAAAAAACAATCTCCAGGACAAAATTAGCAAAATGAAGAAGCAACAGCATCAAAGGGTATATTATATTAATGAATGAAATATGTGAAAGGGAGGCGAAATTAATGAGAAACTGATAAAAAGAATAGTTTTTTAGATACTTCCGGGTTTTCATCCCCCTGAATTTTTTTAAATAATTTATTCTAGGCTAATTTTTGACTCTGATCTCAAATCTGACGTTTGGGTTGCTGATCACGAATATGGCATCCATTTTGGCCTATTTCGAATCCCGGACCCAAATTCAAACAAAAAGTCGAAAATTCAAATTTTTCAGAAATTCACATTTATGTTCGATTCTGTGCATAATGACTATTTTTGGTGTTGTAATGGTTTATGATTATTTTTTGCTTGTCTTACTCTATTTTAAAACAAAAAGCGAATTTTTTAAATTCTTATTTTCGACTTTTTGTTCGAGTTCGGGTCCGAGGTTCGAAATAGGCCCAAATCAACATCAGGTTTGAGATCAGCGTCAAAAATTAGCCTAGAAGATTTATTTAAAAAAATTTCAGGGGGGTGACAAAACCCGGAAGTACCGTTTTTTAATCCCAAAAACTATTTAAAAGGTTTTAAGATGCTTTTAAATTTCCGACAAAATTCTTGGGATGCCATCGCTTGTCACAACGAACTCAAAATCACTGATGCCAATAATTCGGTTGTGCAGTGCAAGGGAACTAATTGTGGTAATTAGTATGATGTTTTCATTTTTTTAAAGAATTGCGCTCCGTCTTTGCTGAACATTCGATTTTGCTGAACAATGACTCATCCGACATTTTTTACTTCGAAATTTCGATCAAAAATTTGGGAGGGTGAGAGCAATTTGTATTTTGAATATAAAATTCAGTTAGTAACATTTTTTTACGTTTAGATTTCCCATCGTTTTTGGATTCGCCGTCAAACAGCAGACAAAATTGGACAAAAGAATTTATCCCCGTAATGGCACTTATGCACGCTCAAGCAATGGCACATTTTGGATTAACGGATCACCGAAAGGGCCAAATGCCGACTATTCTTACGGTGTTGGGGACGTAGTCGGATGCGGCTTTAGTTTGGCCACTCGGCATAAGACAATAAGAAAACCAAGGAAACAAATTTATTTTTGGTTTTTTTATTGAAATTTTTGAAAAATTTATTATATTTTTTTGCAGCGACGTTTTGGGGTGTACCGATAAACTCAAGTGAATCCTTAAAAACGAAAAATGTAACACCCTTTTATTTTCCTACTTTTTGAACATAAATTTTTGCATTAAGCATTAGAATTGTCATGAATTAGTTAAGTACTGTATGCTCTGAAAAAGAGACAGTAACTTATTTATGCTTTTAATTTTTCTCAGATTCCTCCGATTTGGTCGAAGATTCTCGTTTTGCTTCTTCTGCTGATGGCTCTTTGTTTCCATGCGTTTCTTTGCGCGATTTTGATGACAAAATTGAGGCCAACTTTGGGCCTGATTTCAAATTTGATTTGGATACACTTTGCTGATTTGTGAAACATTAACAAAATCTGATCACTTTTATCGATCATTATTTTATTGATTTTTTCTTTCCATTTACTCATATAAATCTGTTTTTTTTTAGTTTGAACAAATTAAGGATGGAACAAAAATAACTGTTGCTTGGGTTCAATTCCCATTTGTGATATGAGATTTTTCATATTTTCTTTTAATTATTTTACTTGGAATTTAATTAATAGAAACTTTGTATAACTTTAAAAATTATTTTTCTTTATTTTTAAAACAGTTAATCAGCAAAGTGTATCCAAATCAAATTTGAAATATGGCCCAAAGTTGGCCTCAATTTTGTCATCAAAATCGCGCAAAGAAACGCATGGAAACAAAGAGCCATCAGCAGAAGAAGCAAAAAAAGAATCTTCGACCAAATCGGAGGAATCTGAGAAAAATGAAAAAAGCATAAATTAATTACTGTCTCTTTTTTCATAGAATACAGTACTGAACGCATTCATGACAAATCTAATGCTTCATGAAAAAATGTATGCTCAAAAAGTAGAAAAAATATGAGGGGGGTTTGCATTTTTTTGTGATTACAAATAGATAAATTTAAAAAACTCTGAAAACCTTAGGGCTATTAATAATAAATACTAATGAATAGGGCTGGGAATTATATGGAAATCCATATTTTTTTCCTGGACTGTGGGGGGCCTGAAGCGCACGAAAAACATGTTTTTAGCTTGGTTTGAAGCTTCTAGGATGGATTTCTATATCCATATTTTCCATATTTTTCGATATTTCGCGATTTATGTCCATATTTGTGCATATTTTGGCATTTAAGTCCATATTTTATGTCATATTTTGGGATTTTTCAAAAAAACCTCTATTACAACGGCCCCCATCAGCTAAATTGGCATTTTGACCCCTAAAGACCGAAAAAATTTCAGAAAAAGACATCTTTAGCAAAATTTTATCGAAAATATTGGTTAAATTTAAATTTTCATAAAAATTGGTTAATTTATATTAAAAATAAGCAAAAAAGCGAAAATTTCGCTTTTCAGGTTGATTTTTCGCTAAAATAAATAAATTTTAAGCTGTATCGTGTTTTTTTCTTTTAAAATGATTTTGTATAACATATTTAACCATTTTTGAAAGTTAACTTTGCGTTTAGTGAATTTGAAGAAATTTTGAGAAATTATACCCTCAATTTGGAAAATTTATGTCCATATTTTTGCCATTTTATGTCCATATTTCGCGATTTTATGTCCATATTTTATGGCCATATTTTGCGATTTTATATCCATATAAATCCCAGCCCTACTAATGAATGTTAAATTTAATACTTCCGAGGAGAAATTTAATAAAAGATTAATAAATGTCGTAGCATTTTTATGCTCGTGTTATCCAATAGAGCCTAACAAAATGAACAATTTTTAAGGATTTACTTAAGTTTATCGGTACCCAGAAAAGGTCGCCGCAAAAAATAGAATAATTTCAAAAAAAAACCAATCGAAATTTTTGTTTCCTTGGATTTTCTTTATTGTCTTACTAACATAAACGACGTCCATTTTTGGTGAAAATGATCTGTCGAGTGGCCAAACTAAAGCCGCATCCGACTACGTCCCCAAAAACGATGGGAAATCTAAACGTAAAAAAATGTTACTAACTGAATTTTATATTCAAAATACAAATTGCTCTCACCCTCCCAAATTTTTGATCGAAATTTCGAAGTAAAAAATGTCGGATGAGTCATTGTTCAGCAAAATCGAATGTTCAGCAAAGACGGAGCGCAATTCTTTTAAATAAATGAAAACATCATACTAATTACCACAATTAGTTCCCTTGCACTGCACAACCGAATTATTGGCATCAGTGATTTTGAGTTCGTTGTGACAAGCGATGGCATCCCAAGAATTTTGTCGGAAATTTAAAAGCATCTTAAAACCTTTTAAATAGTTTTTGGGATTAAAAAACGGTACTTCCGGGTTTTGCAACCCTTGAAATTTTTCTTGTTAATTTTTGACGCTGATCTCAAATTTGATGTTGATTTAAAAACCCAAAAATTTTGCCGGTTTCCGTCTTCGCATGCTCCTTTTTTGCGAAAATTTACTTGTCAATTTGTTTTGTTCATCATTATTTCTTTGGTACTGAAGTGTCCGTTTTCACTGGGACTCAGTTGTCCCAGAGCTTATGTGGCGTCGAGTCGATTCGAATTCATACCTTGATTTTTAGACTTAAGCTCGCCTAGAGCTTTCGAATGATACCAAATTAGTCCGAATTTGACCATATTAAAAGGTCAGGAGCCACCTTTTTCACTCAATTCTTCGAGTTTTGAACCGGTTCAAAACCCGGTTTTTTGACATTTCTGCAACTGGAGGAGACCTACTTTTTCGTGTTTAGATCCTTGAGAGGAATCAATTGGTGTATCATTTGTGCCATTTATTTCTGGGGCGTTCACTATACTTCACCTCGAAAATTTTCTGAAAAAATTTTTTTGAAATTTTTATAGAGAATTTATTTAAATTATTTTCTTTAAGATTGGTGAAGTTGTGTGAAAAAAATAATTTAAAAAAAGCTAATTTCACTTTTCATGGCTGCTTTTTCGCTATAAAACAATTTTTAATATTTTTCAAAGTTTACTTTGCATTTAGCGATTTGAAGAAATTTTGAGAAATTAATGCCCTTGAAATCTGAAAATTTTATGTCAATATTTTACGCGAAAATTTGTACACAAAAGTGATTTCTGAAAAATTCGAATTTCCGACTTTTGTTTGAATTCGGGTCCGGGATTCGAAATAGGCCAAATACGAAACGCTGAATTTTTGGGTCAAATATAAATTTAAATCTGTTTGTCCTATTTTTAAATAAAAAGACTTTGCGAAAGGCTAATTATACCGAAACCCATAAAAATTTACTGCAAAAGGAAACTCTAATTATGTACCGTTTTTCATTTTTTTTTGTTATTTTTAGTCAGTTAAGAAAATTCGATTAGAATGTGAAAACATTTCATTACTTTTATTTTCATTAACTTTTAAAACCAAATTTTCAACGATTAAATCAGTCATATCAATAAACAAAACCAAATTTTGTGAAAGTAAAATAATGAATATTATTTGTTAATTTTCCATACAGCTGATGAATCATTCACATATGTGAAAATGTGGTAGTGTCAAAGCTATTAATTTTATTTTAAATAGGACTACAAAAATCGGATTTATTCAGGTACTATTCCCATCCAAAATCGGTCCCGGCGTTCCGGTTTCGATTTTTAAACTGGAAGTCGAAAAAAGTTTTTTGGTTTGTTGGAATTAATATTTGAATAGAAATTTGCGAAAACGAACTTCAAATTTAAAATTATTGGGCCCAAAATTTGCCTCAATTTCTGCACCAGTTTTCAGCAAAGTGTTCGGGGCACTGCCGCCGATGATTTGAATGTCCGTGACATAATGCCAATCCAATCGATTCCCCTCATTTCATGTTCCTTCCCTCGCCCATAAATATGCTCCCTTTTCCCTCATATTGTGTCTTCCCTTCATTCATTTGTTTTATATATTTGTTCCCCAAATTTGTTGTGACTTTTCTTTTCCTTCTCCAATAAATAAATATTTAATTGGACTTATCAAAAACCCTCGGACCCAACATTGGCGCAGTCAGCTAAACAGCAAACGACAAAAAGCGCAATTGTTTAATTCATTTATTACATCTCCAGGCGAGAGTAATTTTTGGATTTCGACATTCTGCCGCCGGTCTTCAAGTGGACGAAAATAAACCGTCCACATTTCGACCGTCAACTTTCATCGCGTCTAAAAAAAACCAATAGACCCTAGGCGGGTGAGGTTCCGCTAAGTGCGGTTTTCAACGCGTCAAAAAACCAATAGACCCTAAAAGGGCGAGGTTCCGCTAGGCGCGGTTTTCAATCGCCAAAAAACCTATAGACCCTAGGCGGGTTGCGGTTCCGCAATACGCGGTTTTCGTCGTCCATTCAACAGTCAACGAAAGGAATCGATAACCACCGACCATGGCACAACAGGCCAACATTCAACAATTGCTGGACGCAATTAATCAACTCGTCACCGCACAGCAACAGCAACAAATAATCAACCGAATCCGAACAATAATGTTCCGATTCCGGTGCTGCCTGACATTTCGGTCTTCGAACCGACCGACGAAAAGGGACGAATTACCGAATGGATCGAAAGGTTTTCTTTTGCTATGGACTGTTCGGCACCAAACGCAAATGACGCAGTGAAAGTCAAGGCATTAATGAATAAATTGTCGGAAACGGCATTCAGCGAGTATTCAAAATCGTGTTTGCCAGCAAAAGTGACGGACTTCGACTTCAACCAATCAACCGAAAGGCTTCAAAAGCTTTTTGCAAAGCCTCAATCTGTATTCATCGACAGATATGAGTGCTTAATGGCCACTAAAACCGAAGGAGAAGACTTTCGTCAATTCGTCAACAGACACAAAAGGCTGTTGAACGATTTCAAGTTCACGTCACTAAAGGAGGAACAATTCAAAGTTTTGATGTTTTTGACTGCTCTAAAGTCGCCGAAAGATGCAACTTTGAGACAGAGAATTTTGTCAAAGCTCGGCGCCGACGGAGATAATGTCAAATATGATGAAATTGTGCAAGATTGCATCAACTTCATGACAACAATCAGCGAAGCAAAGCTGATCGAATCATCTGCGGCCAACCGAAGCATAAATGCAGTCAAGCCAAAATGGCACAAAACAGAAAAGGGAGGAAGGCCAAACAACAAGCAAGGCCAATCATCATCCGCTCCGGCACAGCAATGTTGGCGATGTGGATGGACAAATCACAGCCATTGGGAGTGCAAGCACAAGTCAGCGAAGTGCCAAAAGTGTTCCCAAAATGGACATTTGGAAGGCCAATGCGACAAAGTGCAGGAATGGAGACGGAGAAACAAATTGCCAATTCCAAAAAGGAAAATTGGAAATTTACGAATTGGGACGGCCATGAAAGTGAACTCCGCTTCACTTTTCAAAACCAAAGTGGCGGTAGATGGCAAAAACATCAAATTCGTACTCGACAGCGGGGCTGAAATAATTGTGATCGATGAGCTATCACATGAACTCATCGGCAGCCCCCGACTCCGCGAATGCACCGAAAGTGGATGCATGTTCGATGGAACACAAGTCAAATTCATCGGAAAGGGAGTCGCCAATTTCAAATTCCGCGATATTTGCATCAAAAGCGAATATTATGTGGCAAAAAGGGGATCGCTAAATTTGCTAAGCGTACAAATGATGGATGCTTTTGGTCTGCTGAACGAACTCAAGGCCAAAATAAATGCGCCCGTGAATTTGTGCAGAGTCGGAGACGAGACAAGAGGTTTAACAAAAGCTTCAAAATCGTCACAAAATTCGACAGTCAAAGCGCAAATCGACCATCTCAAAGCGTCATTCCCCGACATTTTCAAAAACGAATTGGGCCGATGTTTGAAATTTAAGGCGCATCTGACTTTGAAAGCGGACGCCGCACCGGTCTACAGAAAGGCTCGCCCTGTCCCATACAACGCACAAGAAGCGATTGATGGAGAATTGGAGCGATGGGAGAAAATGGGTGTGATCGGAAAAGTTGAATACACCGAATGGGCAGCTCCGATCTTGGCGGTGAAAAAGGCCGACGGAAGTGCACGCCTATGTATTGACTATTCCACCGGTCTGAACAATGCTCTTCAAGACCACCAACACCCGCTGCCGCTACCTGAGGATATTTTCGCAACCTTAAATGGAGGAAAATATTTTTCGCAAATCGACCTCAGGGATGCCTATCTCCAAATCGAATTGGATGATGAATCGAGAAAAATATGCTCGATTTCAACACACCATGGCAATTATGAAGTTAAGAGACTTCCTTTTGGCGTCAAATCAGCGCCATCCATCTTCCAATCGGTAATGGACCAAATTTTGGCAGAATTTGAATTCGCCACAGCTTACTTGGATGATGTGATCATCGTAAGCAAAAGCGTCAAAGAGCACGCTGATCACTTGAAGAAAGTTTTGGAAAAATTCCAAGAGTGGGGATTCCGGATCAAACCGAAAAGTGTTCGTTTTTCCGAGAAGAAATTAAGTACCTCGGACAAATTGTCGACAGAAACGGACGGAGACCGGACCCGGAGAAAATCTCGGCAATTACTGAAATGCCCGCACCCACGGATGTTCCATCGCTGCGTTCATACCTCGGAATGGTTAACCACTACCAGCAATTCGTCAAAAATATGAGATTTGTGCGAAAGCCTCTCGACGATTTGCTGAAGCAAGACAGCGAATGGAAGTGGAGTGAAAAATGCAAACAAGCATTTGACAAAATAAAGGAAATTTTGTCGTCCGATCTTCTGCTGACGCATTACGATCCAACAAAAGAAATCGTTGTGGCAGCTGATGCATCCGAACTCGGGATTGGAGCGGTAATATCCCACAAATTTCCCGACGGATCAACAAAGGCAATCGCTCACGCGTCATCATCTTTAACACCGGCAGAGAAAAATTATTCTCAAATAGAGAAAGAAGGATTGGCACTGATTTTCGCCGTACAAAAATTCCACAAAATGATTTATGGACGAAAATTCACGTTGCTAACCGACCATAAGCCACTTCTTGCCATCTTCGGAAGCAAAAAGGGAGTGCGCCAGTGCAGTGCCAACCGACTTCTCCGTTGGTCGCTGATTCTCCTCGCGTACGATTTCAGCATTGAGTACATCAGCACCAATGATTTTGGACAAGCCGACGTGCTTTCAAGACTGATAGCAAAGGGAAAAAGTGACGAAGACCGAGTGATTGCATCTCTCCGATCGGATTCGGAAATTGACGACATTCTGATCGGATCAATTGAAGCACTGCCAATAAAATTTAAGGAAATTGTCGCAGCTGCTGAAGCCGACAAAGCCATTCAAAAAGTCAAGAACTTTTTGACGAATGGTTGGCCAAGGAACGTCGGAGAGGAAAATGCCGAAATAAAGCTTTTTCATCGGGTCAAAGATCAGCTTTGCATCACGAGAAATTGCCTGATGTACGCCGACCGAGTTGTCATACCGGAAAAACTCCGCCAGAAAACTCTTCATTCATTCCACAAGGGACACCCGGGAATTAAAAGAATGAAGCAATTGGCGAGAAATTATGCCTATTGGCCAAATATGGCCGTCGACATCCAACAGATGGTAGAAAACTGCCAACCGTGCCAAATGGAAGCAAAGGCACCAGGCAAAAGCCATCTCCAACCGTGGCCAAAACCATCACTTCCATGGCAAAGAGTCCATGTCGACTACGCCGGACCATTTTTCGGCAAGGAATATTTAATCATCGTCGATGCCTATTCGAAATACCCGGAGGTATTCGAAATGGCCACCAAATCGACAGCAGCAACAATCGAAAAACTTCGATATTTGTTCAGCCGACACGGCATTCCGGAAATTTTGGTGTCCGACAATGGCACCCAATTTACGAGCAACGAATTTGCCAAATTTATGGCCGTCAACGGTGTCAACCACCTGTTTTCTGCGCCGTATAATCCGGTGTCCAACGGCCAGGCCGAACGTTTCGTGGACACGTTCAAAAGAACGTTTCGAAAATTGAAAGGGGAGGGAGCCCCAAGCAAGGAAATTATCGAAACTTTCCTGGTAAGTTACCGGACTACGCCATGTGATTCGTTGCCGAACAGCAAAACACCTGCTGAAATGTTCCTGGGGAGAAAACCCCGCACAACTTTGGATTTGTTGCGGCCGCCACCAGCACAACCGATCGAACGAGACGTTGAAATGGCGCGACGCTTCAATAAGCGATTTGGAACCAAATTAAGGGAATTTCCAATCGGAGACAAGGTCTTTGCCCGCCACAGAATTTCCCAAAATTGGCAACAGGGTAAGATTTCAAAACGGACAGGGGTAATTTACGACGTCGCTTTCGCCGATGGAAAATCAGGGCGTTATCACGCGAATAAGCTTCGTCCCCGGAATACGTCCGACTCCGATGAACAGCTCTCGGTGATGCTCGACGCATTCGACATCCCAAGACCGATTGCTTTTGAGGAGCAGAGGGAAATCCCAGTGGAAATGCCATTGGAGGACCCGCAGGGCGAACAGGAAAATTTGGACGGTCAAATTGACCAAGGACAGCAACGACGATACCCTCAGCGAGATCGCCGTCCACCTCAGCGCTTCTCACCGTAACTTCGGGACCGCGCTTAAGGGGGGAGGTGTTCGGGGCACTGCCGCCGATGATTTGAATGTCCGTGACATAATGCCAATCCAATCGATTCCCCTCATTTCATGTTCCTTCCCTCGCCCATAAATATGCTCCCTTTTCCCTCATATTGTGTCTTCCCTTCATTCATTTGTTTTATATATTTGTTCCCCAAATTTGTTGTGACTTTTCTTTTCCTTCTCCAATAAATAAATATTTAATTGGACTTATCAAAAACCCTCGGACCCAACACAAAGTAACGAATGAAAATAATTGATCAGAAGTAGAAGATAATTTATCAACTAACAAATCGGAATAATATGTGAAAAGAAATTAAAAAAAAAAAAAAAAATTTATTTTTACGTTTACAAAAATGAAAAGCAATGTGATTTTTCATAAATATAACCTGCTAATTGTAAGTAATAATTAGAGTGCTCAGTTTTCAGTATAAAAAATCACCGATTAAGCACTCTTAACAGCACCAAATTTTCCCAAAATAAGCATGAAAAAAACACAAAAAAGGCAAAATCAGAACAAAAAATTGGAAAAAATCATAAAAATTAAGGAATTAAAGGCAACAAAAATTGAAAAAAGTCGTCAAAAAAACGTTTGTTTGCTCCCTAATTCTAAAAACCCCCCAAAATAGATGCTAAAATGGGAATGAGATACATCATTTTAAAAATCAAAAATTCTTGTCAATAAAATAAATAAATAAATTTTGGAGATGAATTTTGATAAAAATTTTCTATTTCTTAGGGGTGTATTTTTCTAAAATTTTTCGGTTCGTTTCTCAAGGGTATATTTTTCGTTTTTTATTGCATTTTTGTTAATAAATTTTTTGAAAATTGCTGAAAATATTTTAGAAAATTCCTCAAAATGACGGAACAGCACAAAAATCAAAAAATCGAGAAAACAACAAAAATCAGCATGAAAAAAATGGACTTAGAAGCCTCAAACCAAGTTAGGAATGCGTTTTTCATGCTTATTATCACGCCCCATGTTAACAAAAAAATTTCAGCAAATGCTGCAAAATGAGCACTCTAGTAATAATAAGTTAAGTATAAATTTTACAAACTCCGAAGATTTCCATTTTTAGTGAAGACAATGAAGAAAATTTATTAACAACAGAAAAAGTAGAGTATTATACAATTGATAGCATTCTTTTTTGTATAAATTTAATTAATAAATGTTCATTATTGTATGTGCTTGGTGTAATGTTGCATAATTTATATGGAATAATGAAGGACTAAAATTTTTTTAATGTGTATGTGTGTGTTTATAACAAAGGGGGCTGGAAATATTTTGCGATGAACAAAACACATCAATTTTAATTTATTTTACATTTAAAAAAATTATAATGAAGCAAAGCATACATAAAATGATTAAAAACAATAAATTGATCAGCTTTAGTGAATTATTCTTCCTCAGAGAGTTGTCAAATCGAATTTGAAATTGGGCCCAAAATTCGCCTTAATTCGCTCACCAGAGTGATCCAAAGAAACGAATGGATGAAAAGAATCATCAGCAAAAGATGGAGCTACGAGAAAATCAGAGAAACCTATAAAAAGTTAAAGGGTTTACGAAAATTTAACCATAAAAATCAATTAAATAATACTTAATTGAAAAAATTTAATTTAAGATTTGCTTAATTATATTTATTTGCCAACCCAAAAGAAGTCCATTCTTTATGAAAAAGAGCTGTCGAATGATTAAATGGACACCAATTCCTACGGTATCGCCAATACCGTAGGAATATTCGTCATTTGTTCCTTTTCCTTTTCCGTTAATCCAAATCTCGCCATCACTTTCATATGCATAAGTGCCTTTTTCATTTCGAATTGTTCCTTCCAATTCTGCCTGCTGTTTGACTGCGAATCCGAAGATGACATAACTGCAAATACTTAATTAAGGAATAATAATGAAAAATTAATAAGTAATAACAAAATTTACACTAATTCAATTTTACAATATTAATTTTATTATTATGATAAATTTAATATTCATAAAAAAATCTCTTACGTTTTCTTATTTTTGACCGAAATTTCATAATAAAAAATGTCTGACGAATTATTATTCAGCAAAATCGAGTGTTCAGCAAAGACAGAGCGCCATATGCCTTTTTTGAGGAAATTGACTTTATTATGTAATTAAAAACAAATACCAGAAACATTTCCCTTATAATTGACAACCAGACTTTTGTTGCCAATGATTTGGAGATTTTCGTTACAAGCATTGGCATCCCAAAAATTTTGCCGTGGAAATTTGAGAATTATCTTAAAATTTATTTGATTTAATAATTTTAAAATAATTTTGTTCTCTTTTTAACCTGAACTTTTGCGGGGTCGAATTTGAATTGCGGTCCAAAATTTGTCTCAATTAAATCGGCAGAATCACTCAAAGAAATAAATGGAAACAATGGAAAACCAAAAGGAGGCGAAAGGAACAAATCGGTGGTATCTGAAAAATAATTGAAATTAAATAATTTAAAATAAAATAACCAACCCAAGAGATAGCCATTCTTTGTGAAAATGACCCGACGAGTGGCCAAATTAATGCCACAACCGACGAAATCGCCATGAGAAAATTCCGTTTGTCCAATATTGTTTGAGCCATTGACCCAAAATTGGCCATCGCTTTGGTATGCGCAACTGTCCGAATTTTGGCCAACCCTTTCGTCAAATGGCATCGCTTTCGTGGAAAATCCAATTGAGCAAAGACTAAAATTGAAAATAAATAAATCAAATCAACTTTTAATTTTGTTGTGCTACTTTTTGCAACTTTTAATTTTGATTTCAAAGTAAAAAATCCCGGATTCAGAGAACAAAATTGGGTGTTTAGCGAAGACAGAGCGACGACCTTAATGTTATTTTTTAAAATTTTATTAGTACTAAAAATTAATAAATAAACTTAAATGCTTAACTGTATTTTGTCTATCTCAGTAAACCCCAATAAAACTTATTCCAATATAGAATTTGGGCAAAACAGCGGAACAGACAAAAATAGATTCTTTCAACCTTCTGAGGAATGCTTTATTCCGATTTTGAGGACTTGTAACTCAAATTTTTCGTACTTTTCAGAAACCAATTCACTTACCGCTTCCATCGCCTTTGTAATGGACTTTTAAAGATTCCGAGCCAAAGATTTTGAGATCACTGTGACTGGCATTGGCATCCCAACAGTTTTGTTTTGGGTTTGAAAAATTCTAAAATAATTTTAATTTTTATATTTTAAAATTTAAATCTATTCGTTCTTTTCCACCTCTGAGATATTCTTGCGAATATCGGGATGCACAGCTTTGAAAAGCTCTACAAAATTAATAAATTAAAATATTAAAAATTAATTTTCATTTTTACCATTTCCAAATCGGTCTTTCAAAACGCCAATAAAATTTTCTTCTTTCTTTTGATGTTCCTCCAATGCACTGACTTTCGTTTCAATGGCTTTGACCATGTCTTTTTCGGTGTTCATTTTGGCATAAAATTCCGTCTGCTGGCCATCTAAACAATTATTAAATGAAGATTAATTAATTAATATTATTTAATCCAAATTTATAGCCCGAGAGTCTCAGCATTGAGAAATTTTCTGATTTGCAGTACTTTTTTTCATAAATAATTTAACCCTCCATATAAGAATTTTGTTGGGGAATAAATATTGAACACAAAAGTTATAATAAATAATTCCAACCATTTCCATGTTGTTTTTCCATTTTTACTACAAATTTCTTCAAACTTTCCAACTCAGCATTGATCCGCCCATTCTCAATCTGAAAATTGAAAATACCGCAAATTTAAAGAATGAATTTCAATTTATTTTAAATTTAAATCACCGTAATGAAACTGATCAGTGCCACTGTTACCGTAATGTTCACTACAGTCAAAATGGATAACTCCTTCATTTTTCTTCTGTCTGAAATAAAAATTAAGTCTAAATTTTACATAAATCAAAAAAAGCTATGTTTTATAAAGCAATGAGTCTTCCCCAAAGTTCATTTAATTGTACTTCAGAAACTGGAAAATTACGCAAAAAATGAATTTCTCACCACCAATTGCTGTTTTTCTGCTGTTACTGTCAGAAAAGCTGGTGGACCCATCATCAATCACTTCTGCAGAATGTTTAAATTTAATTGGATATACACAGTAGTCCAAAAATTAAATATTTTCCTACCGTTTCCACCTTGTCCAAACACATCAGAGGAGAATTCGTCCTCTTTTGATGAAAAAGTGGTTAATGATGACATTCGAATTTTATAAACTAAAATTCATTTCTTAATTTGTTGTAACAAAATTTTTAAAAAAGAGTTTCGAGTTAAAGTCAATTGTTCTGCATTTTCTGAATTTGTGTACAAAATTTAGATGACCTTAAAATGAGAGAAAATGGGATGAACAAAAGACAATTAAGATATAGGTAATTGATTTGAGTCATTTATTCATTCTAATTGCCTTTGATTGTTGGGCAAAACGATGACCTAAAAAGACAGGCACAAACAGCAGGCGAAAGAGTTGGGAAAACGGCAAATAAGTTGAGATAAAATAAAAAATTTATTAAAAATAAAAAATCATACATAAAAATATGATGTCTTAATTAGGGAATAGAGGTTAAAATCTATTCCCACTTTAAAAAATGCTTCACATGGGACACTCACTAGAGGCTGGAACAGTTAGAAATTTTTGCGCATTTTTTTGTCTAATATTAAATCTACCGTTAATTTTTTTTAATTTTAAAAATTTTGGGAGTCAATTTTTTGTTGCTTTTGCATTACAAAAATCTTTAAAAAAAGTCATTGGCATAGGAAAATAGCGCCGCACAAATTTTATCAGATTTATTCTAGAATTGCCACTTTTTTTTTATTAAAATCTTTCTAAGTTCAAGGAAAATCATGAATACATTCAAATTTTAGTACTATTAAAAAAAAAACGGATGTATCATAAAATAAATAAATTATTTAAGGAAAATGTTTAATCAAAATGTTTACCCTTTTTAATCAGTAAAATATATACAGTTGAAATAACCACAAATAACCCGTCAAGAATTTTACTCATAAGGGTATGGATTAAGGGTGGGCATCTAGGAAGTACGGACCTACAGGCTAAATAATCCGTAAAACTCGTAGTCAGTAAAAACCGTATACGGGTCAGGGATCTCTAGTTTTAATAAAACTGCATAGCATTAATATTCAAACAAAAAATTTTTTTACTTTAATTTCAGAGGGTACTTAAATCCGAATTGAAGCAAAGAGATAATATATATCAAATAACTATTTCATCATAGATTTAGATTTTGGGCGCTACTTGCAAAGAGCGCTCTTTTGAATTTTATCAAAAAGTAAAAACAAAAGGGGGGACCCTTTTGGTTTGCAAAATTTTTTAATATATAGTCATGAAAATTTATTCTCTCTATGGTTTCTTTGGGTCAATGAGCTCGAATTAGATGTCAGATTCGTGATCAGCAACCTCTAAAATCCCGGAAACAAACTCTTTGCAAATAGCGCCAGATTTTGTATTAAGTTTTGTCAAATTTCTTTTTTGTTTTGTGAAAATTATTTTATTTCACGTCAGCAGGATTCGAACTTGGTTAAAGGTATCCATTAAAAGAAAATAAAGATTTTAATTATGTTTTTGAGTTTTACTGAATAATGAATGATATGAAAAAAAAACACTTACCTAAATATATTTAAAACATAAAAAAAAGGTTAAAAATTAGAAAAGAAATTATAGTTTGTTTCAGCTATGAGTTGAGGCATGGGAAATTAAATTACGGCAAAATGATGACCCAAAATTGGAAGAAAAAACATTTATAAATTAATGTTTATTCCTTTAATTGGGCAAATGATGTCCTACATAAATGAGAATAAATGAGACAAAAACTAACAAAATAAAGATAAAAGAGCTTTAACAAAAATTGTGCAAAAGTACAAACAAAGGCCGATCTGCTGATGGGTCGTACAAGTCACTTTCACATGCTTTTTTGACTTCCATTAAAATCAAAATGCATGTGAATCGCAATTGATTGAATGAAAAATTGCTCTTTTTAAATCTCTTTTTATGGGTAGTCCAAAAGCATTAGTCCATTTGACTGTAGTGGAATGGATTAGATTAATGAATGTATCTTGAAATTTTTTACAATTTGTAATAACCTTTTTTCAAATAGGTTAATATCCTTTTCCCCCAGACACAACTCCTCCCCCCTTAATGATAGCAAAGTTAATTTGCGGCGCCTATCGGCACCTCTGGCCCCTTCCCTACTCCAGAAATTTTTTTAAATCTTTTTTTTTTTTTGGGTTCTTTTCTTAGATTTTACCTTTTGGTACTCAACTTGGAAAATAAGCTTGACAATTAGTTAGTTATATTTATGGGTTTTTTAAAGATTTTTTTTTAATTTAAAATTAAATTTTTCGTAATTGTCATCCCGCAATCCCGCGCGGCTTATTTTAAATGTGAGATTTTCGGAATAATCCCGCGGGATCGTGTCAGGAATAAATATTTGAGTTGCAATCCCGCAGCGGGACCCTTAAACTTGGAATTTCCGGGCTCTAATATTCGTTAATCCATCATTTTCAAATCGTTTGTCATTTCTACTTTTTTGTTTCCTGTAAATATTCTCCAGAATTTCCTTCCAACCTCTTTTTGTGCTCTTTTCCGTCCGTCGACTGATCGGACTTTGGCCGATCCGCGGATTTCTTTTCTGAATTTTTTCTTTATGCTTCATAAACCAATCACCCAATCAGCTTCATCCCTTTGCATTTTCATTTTCCCATTAGTTATTTTGTCTGCACATTCATTCATCTCCATCTCCTCCCAATGATGGGTGGGGCAGGGGTTTTTTCAATTCGAATATTTTGCATAAATTGATTGATTTTTAGTTGAAATGTTTTCTAATGGATCCATCCATCTATTGATGGAGATTGATTGGCCAAGCAGATAAAGACATCGCATTTGGCCTTAAAACATTTTGCATTTGTTTGTTTGTACTTTTGCAGTGACTTTCTTCTCAGTCACATCCCATCCTCCAGCAGCACAATTATTTATTTACATTATAAACAAAATATGTGTTAGAAGTCCTTTTTATAAAGATATTAAATATTAATAAAAAAATTTAAATGAATAAAATAACAAATGACTTTCAGATTATTCGAAATTAAAATATTATGAATTTTTCGAGTGATTCGTCAATAAATGAGAGGGAATTTTCGCCTAATGAGCGTAAGCAATTGTTAGAAATACCAAAAAATATTTAAAATTTGTATTAATTTTAATTTGCATTTTCATTTTTCAGCAATTTTTCCAAATCTGAGCCAAGCCGAAGAATTGCGTGTTTTGATGGCCAGAATTGCGCAGTTGCAGCAAAATGAGACAATGGAATCGTCAAGTGCGAGTTTTGATGTGTTGGGACAGGATGGAAATGGTATGGTATGTTTAGATAATTCATGGGTTACGGTAATATCCATGTAGCTTATCCAAAAACCGCCGGAAAAACAGAAATTCCGATGAAAACTGGATTTTTAGTGGAGTAATAAATTGAAAAAAAATACATAATATAAAGAAATGATAACTTTTAAATTTTGAATGAATAATGAAGGAACAAGCTTTGATGACGGTGGAGAGCAGAAATATGCGGACAACAGAACAACACCAATCGTTGGTGAGAAAATATTATTTTTTTGGGGGGGGGGGGGGGGGGGGTGGGGAAGCGACGGTTTCAAAGTCAAAACAGGAAAATTTTTGAATTTGAATTCCCTTTGTTAGGGAGTGTACAAAATTCAGCATAAGTAGTAAGGATTTTGCATAATTGAAGAGGTACGGTATGAAAATCACACAATAAAAGAAATGTTTTGAAATTAAAGCGAAAAATTATTTAATCAAATTTTTTAACCAAAATAAATAAAGGAGAATATGGGGATTCTTCACGATTGCCGAAATTGGAAACATTTAATGGAATTATTTATGTGAATAATTCGTAAAATTAATAATTTTTCATTTACGGATGCCAACTGTTTGACTTATACATCATAGGGAAAATGAGAGAAGCAAAAAAGTTATAAATTATTTTCCTTATTTTATAATCACTTTTTTCTTTAAAAAATTGGCGTTAAATTATTTATTTATTTTTATTTTCAGCAATTTTTCCAAATCTAAGCCCATCGGAGGAAATGAGTGTTCTGATTGCAAGAATTGCTGAGCTGTACCGATCGAAAACAATTGAACCATCTGTTGCAAGTTCTGAAGTGTTTGGACAAGACGGATACGGTAAGGAATTCTGCATAATTGAGGGGGGTACGGTATGAAAATTATATAATAAAAGAAATGGTTTTGAAAAATAAAAAGGAAGCGAAAAATTTGGCTCTATTGCAGAAAAAAATTATTATTATTTGCTTATTTATTTCATTAAATTTATTTTGAGGAATGAATGATGATCAGTTCAATCTGGATGAAGAAGAAGAAGATGAACAGCAAGAAAAGAGTAAAACTCCCACAAAAGATGGTAATAAGCATCTTTTACAAAATATTATTATTCAGATATATTTTGTTACTTAACAACAATTTAAAATTTATTAAAGCTTTATTGAAAACATTTTGTATCCATCAGTCATTTTGACTGGCAGCAGAATTAATACAATCAGAGAAAATCTTAAAACTCCACCCAGTTCTGCGAAAAAATGCTAAAACCATAGGAATAATTTTTTTTTTTTATCTTTAAATAAAAAATTAATTGTTTTTTTCTATTTTAAGCTGCTGAGGAACGGTTCTTACAATCGCAAAATGATCAGAAGAAAATTTTGGAAAAAATCAGTGTATTGGAGAAGCAACAAAAAGAACAATCAAAAGGTGAGGAGAAATTAAAACGAAAAAATTTTAATCAAATTAAATATTTTCATTTATATTTGAAAGTAAATTCGATTTTTAAGTTACTGCGGGTCAATTGTCAAAGATTTTGGAAAAAATCAGTGTATTGGAACAAGAATCAAAGCAGAGAAAGGTTTAAATTATTTTCACAAATTATTTATTTAAACAATTTTATTTATATATTAAAATGCATTATTTTAAGGCATCTTCAAATTTCCGACAAAATTATTGGGATGCCAATGTTTGTCACAAGAATCTCGAAATCACTGGCAAAAAAAATCGCATTGTCCATTATAAGAGAAATCTTTTTGGTATTTTTTCATAATTTACTTTATAATTCTTCCTAAAAAGGTTGTTGTTCTGTGTTTGCTAAACATACGAGTTTGCTGAACAATAATTCGTCCGACATTTTTTACTACGAAATTTCAGTCAAAAATATGAAATGGTAATTAATAATTAATCAAAAATATTAAAATTTGAATAATTATTACTTTTATTTTATTCCTTTATTATTAATTTTTCAGTTGGATGAGCTTCGGATTTGCAGTCAAACAGCAGAACAAATTGGATGGAACAATTCGAGCGCGCAAAGGAACTTATGCAATTGACAGTGATGGCAAAATTTGGATTAACGGAAAAGAAAAGAAATAAATGTCGAATATTCATACGGTGTTGGCGATATCGTAGGAATTGGCATCATTTTGGCCACTCGACAGTTCTTTTTCACTAAAAATGGAAAACAATTGGGTTGGCAAATAAATTTATTAATTTTAAAATTATTATTTATTTAATTTCTTATTTATAATGCTAATTCATTTCTTTATTGTCGAAAATCCCTTAACTTTTTCACAGATTCCTCCGGTCTTTTCGTTGCTTCATCTTCTACTGATGATTCTTTTCATCCCTTCGTTTCTTTGCGTTACTCTGGTGACGAAATTGAGACGAATTTTGGTCCGAATTTCGAATTTGATTTGGATTCTCTCTTCTCACAGTTACCAAATGATCAGAAGAAAATTTTGGAAACTGTATTGGAAAAGCAGACACAAAAAGAGGTGAATGAATGGGAGAGAAAAAAATAAAATAAATAAATTTTACGGTAAAAATATTTTTAATTTATTTACTAAATCATATAATTATTCAAAATAAAAAGTGTAGAGAATTAATTAAAATGACTTATTTTCAGGTGCTTTTAAAATTCCAACAAAATTGTTGGGATGACTTTGCTTGTCACAAGGACATCAGAATCATTGACAACACATATTTGATTGTCCGTGACAATAATTATGGTATTTGAATATATTGTGATATAATCTATTTTTCCGCAAAAGCTAATCGCTCTGTCTTCGCTAAGTATCCCATTTTGCTGATCAACGATTCATCTATCATTTTTTATTACGAAATTTCGATCAAAAATAAGAAAAGGTAAGTAAGAGATTTTATTGTCTTTGAATATAAAATTAATAAAATATTAAAATTTGAATTATTATTTTTATTGTTATTCCTTTATTATTAATTTTTAATTTTCAGTTCGTTCGTCTTCGGATTCGCCGTCAAACAGCAGACAAATTTTGATGACTCAATTTGGGGCCGCAATGGCACTTATGCAATTGGAAGTTCTGGAGAGATTTGGATTAATGGAAAAAGAAATGGATCAAATTCCAAATATTCCTACGGTGAAGGCGATACCATGGGAATTGGCGTCAATTCGGCCACTCGACAGAACATTTTCACCAAAAATGGATATCGTTTGGGTTGGAAATAAATATATAATTTTTAAATTATAAATTTTTAAATTTCAATTTTCATGTTAATTGGTTTTTTGTTTTAATTGTCGAAAATCCCTTAACTTTTTTTCACAGATTCCTCCGATCTTTTCATTGCTCAATCTTTTGCTGATAATTCATTTCATCCATTCATTTCTTTGCGCTACTCTGGTGACGAAATTGAGGCGAATTTTGGTCCGAATTTCAAATTTGATTGGATGCTCTAAATGATGAAATATTTAAAAAAATCTGATCACTTTTATTGGTCATTTTTTTATAATTTGTTGTACTTTTTTAATATTTATAAAGACTTGGACAGTTAAAGTTTGCCATTATTTGTGTAAATTATCCGCCGAGTGGCCAAATTTAATGACACACCAACAAAATCACCATAATAAAATTCGGCTTTTGACTAAATTTAGCTTGTTTTGGTCAATTTAGGAACAAATTGAATTTCGACTTGTTCGAATTCGGGTCAGGGATTCGAATTAGTCAAAATAAATGTCAGATTATTGATCAGTGACCATCAAAACTAGAGATCGGACCTGTCGATTTTTTTTTCAACTTTTTTGGTTTCGTTTTTTCATCTAAAAAACCGACCGAGAAATTTTCAAGTATTTTTGAGAAAACACTCAAAAAACCAAATTTTTTGAAAATCTTTTGTCCTTTGGGGTCAAAAGAGCCGATATAATAGAGGGGCCGTTTAAATAGAGGATTTTTTTGAAAAGGTGCCAAAATATTCACATAAAATATGCACAAAATTCCAAAATATGCAAATATGCACATAAATCGCGAAATATGCATAAATATGCAAAATATGATGGCTTTCCATATAATTTACCAGCCCTAATTATAAATATTGACTAAAAAAGCCCGCTTGTTTTTTTGCACTTAATCTGACACAATAAAATCAAATGATCTGATTGATACAATCACTTTCTATCGCTTAGTTAAAACTGTTTAGGCGGTCAAGGATTGAAAAACTTAATTCCGAACCCGATTTTGTACAAAGGCGCAAATGTCGGGACCTGTACCACCGCCGCAATAATTTCTTGTCACAATAATTTACTAGATTATGATCTCCCTGAACCCGACGACATTGTTCGGCTGCCCTTTTTCTGAATTGGCAACGACTCGAAATTGGCATTGACCATTTTCATTTCCTTGGTGCCCTTCCGCGCCGCTTTTTTTTTTTGCAAAATTTGCATTTTTTTTTGAACGCCCATTTGCGCGTTTTGAGGTGCTCGTCAACGAAACAGTCAAAGCGGTGGCTGAGCAGCGCAATGCCAAGGCTAAGCTGAGCAGGCGGAAAAGCAAATGGAACACGGAATGCCAACAGTTGTTGGGGATGAAGCTGAAAAAGTGGCATAAAATGATTTAAAATGGAATTTTTTAAATTTAATTATAGTTTGCTCGCCATTTGTTTTTCCACTTCTTATGGATTGTCAGACATTTTTTGTGGCCGTAAGCACTAAAAATTTGAAAAAGGACACACTTTTTGATTCGTTGAAAACCTTTAAATTGCAAAAAAAAATTATTTCTTTGAAAAATAGATATGATTTTGGAAATTTATAAATTTTGCACTTCTGTGTAATTTTTTTGTCTGTTGATTTGAGAGTCGAAAATTTAGTTACATAAAACTTCAATTCTAAGTGTAAATTTCAATCTTTCATTGGTTTGAATTAAAAATAGACAATTTTTCCAAACAGAAAAGCCATCGACGAGCGAATGAATAACAAAAATGAAATAGTTGTGAACAAAACGGGACCCACGAGTTTGGGCGCGCTCGTTTGTGCGCCAGCATGTTTTTCCACTATAGCTTTCTATAAATTTTTTCAATGTCATCCAAATCCAACATTTTGATATCATTCTAAAGCTTAACATGTTTTGAAGCTTTTTCTAAGGTATTGATTCGCAATTAGACAATTACAAAAAAAAGTTATACACGAAAATTGCAAAAAGTCGAAATGTTTGATGTTTTTCTTAATAATTTTTTCCAGGCTTGAAATCTTTTTGTTTTTTGTTCTGCTAATAGAGGCATGTTAAGAGCTGTCGAATGATACTAAGATTGTTGGATTTGGATGCCAAAGAAAAAAGCTATAATGTAAAAACTAGCTGGCGCCCAAACGCAGTGGACCCACGCCTGAGTAGCATAAAAATACTCATTTAATTTTTACTTATTTTAAATTGTTGCCATTTTGGATTAATTCTATCAACAATACGAAAAAAAGATTTAATACCATCGGCTTTTTATGAAAATTTACTCCCCGACGAGGATATTTCTCCCAGACTATTTTTAAATTTCTTCAATCATCACCGATAAGTTTTATTTAATTTATAATATTTTCACTTTAAGGGTAATTAATAAATCCATCAGACAATAAATTCAAATACATTAGAATTATTTTTTCCTTCTCCCATTTTTGTGTCATAATTTTGCCTTAATTCATTTGCATTGATCCCATAAATACCATTGCAGCAATTAATCGTCATTCATTTCTCTTTCATTTATTTTAATATATTTCATTTTATTTCATTTTTTCGGTTTTCTTCTCAGACTATTTTTAAATTTCTTCAATCATCCATGATAGATTTTGTTTAATTTTACAATATTTTCACTTTAAAGGATAATTAATAAATTCATCAACCATTTTATCCTATACAGAAATGGATAGATAAATTCGAATACATTTTAATTCTTTTTCCCTTCTCCCATTTTTGGGTCATCATTTTGCCTTAATTCATTTGCATTGGTCCCATAAATACCATTGACGCAATTAATGGTCATTCATTTCTCTTTCATTTGTTTTAATATATTTCATTTCATTTTATTTACTTTTTCGGTCCGATGATACTGCCTAATAAATATTTTAAGATTTTAAATTGAAAAATATCAATTGTGCCAATCTTTTGGCCACTTTATAAAACATATTTTATAATTTTATTTTCACTATAAATACTGTCTCTATTAATAAGCGTTGATTAATCAAGGCGCTTTTCGCTTTTTTAGAATACTATTTCGAGGTTTTTTGGCTATTTTGGGAAATTTGACAAAATTACTTATCCAACCCATTCAAAAATCAAGGGCTGATATAGGGAATATTGAATGTTCATAACCAGGCACAAATGTAATTTAAAGCATTAATCAAGCTAGGTTTTTGCATGTTCACACACACATAATTGTACAGTGAAATTATAATCAAATAAATCAAAAAAATAAATTTAATTTTTTATCTTGTATACAGAACTTATAAGGCTATTGAATTTTTTTGTCGTAATCAGTTTTTTTGTTATATATTAATTCCATATAATAGAATTGGAATGTGCCAGTTATCCACTGAGCAGAAATTCATTTCTAGAATTATTTCTTTAATTTGGTTGAGATCTTTAGATGACAACTTTTAAACCAACTCGAGAAGGGGGAGAAAAATTATTTTACGACGGCTACAGCTATTTTGTTTCAAAAAAAAATCAAAAAGTTACACATTGGCGGTGCACCAAAAAAAAGTGCAAAGGGACCGCTAAGACGAAAAACGGAGTAGCGACAATGAATCATGGACATGACCATGGACGTGTAAGAAATTGGCGCTGTAAAAGAAATGAAACTTTTGATTTACAGGAAAACGAAGATTTGGCGGCAGCCGCGGGGGTAATTAAAAATAAATTGACCTTTTGATAAATATTTATAATATAATTTATCAGCTGAAAAAAAATTCAGTTTAAGTTACCAATTAATATAACTCAAATGAAGTTTTGAAAATAAATTTGCCAATTAATATAACTCAAATGAAATTTTGAAAATAAATTTTATTCCTTTATGAAAATAATTTAAATGATAAATGCCTTTAGGAAGCGAATGAATTTGTGGCGGCCGGTTAATTTGTGGCGGCAGCGGACCCGCAGTACTACTGGGATTTTTGTGACTTTTGCACCTTTTTTGCAACTGTAACAAAATTAATCGTTCTATAAAATGCTATTTGATAAATTGTTTAAAAAGGCAATTTTCTACTTTTGGCTAGTTATTAATTACTTTTTTTGCAATTTTAGTTCCTTGTCGCATTAAATAGTCTGTTGTTTAAAGTTCGTCTTTTTTTCTATATTTTCAAACCCCACCAAATAAATGAACTAGCCAATAATCAAAAAACTATTTATGAATTACCAAACTTATGGGTCATGTACATTTCACAAGAATAAACGATAGTTACAATTCATAATAATAATAATATTTCTTAACTGACTGTATAATTAGAATCCATTGATCTCCATCATTTATCAGTACATATTAATTAACAATAATGAATGTTTGAGCACCTGCCGAGGTCTTTTTATTTTTTAAAGATCAGTTTTATGTGACAAAATTGGCATCAATTAGCAAAAATGAGGGAAAACAAAACAGAAATAAAAAATTAATTATTATAATTTCACCGTTTTATCTTTTGATTATGCAATTTTATTTGCATTTGAATGTTCGGCAAAACATTGATTCAAAAGATGAGCATCAACAGCATTAGGAGGGGGGGGGGGGGGGGGGGGGGGGGGGGAATTGGAAAACGGCAAAAAAAAGTTAAATGAAAAAGTGAACAAAAAATAAAAAGGGGCACTTATTTTTCAACATTCAAATTTTGCCTGCTGTTTGAGGGCGAATCCGAAGATGAACCAACTTTTGAATGAAAAATAAAAATGACAATTGATAATAATAATAATATAATATAATATAATATAATATATAAATAATAATTCCAATTATAATAATTAATATTCAAAATAAAAAATCTTTTACATTTTCTTATTTCTGACTGAAATTTTATAGTAAAAAATGTCCGACGAATTCATGTTCAGCAAAAAAAATATATTAAATACGAAGATTTTAAGCATATTTAATGCCTATTTCGCGATTTTTGTGACGAAAAAAGGAAGCCTTAATGAGGAGAGTACAATTATATCAGATTCGTGTTCAGACCTTAAAATATTGCAGATAAAATTATTTTAAAAATAGGTGAATGTTGAAAAATAAGTGCCCCTTTTTATTTTTTGTTCACTTTTTCATTTAACTTTTTTTGCCGTTTTCCAATTCCCCCCCCCCCCCCCCCCTCCTAATGCTGTTGATGCTCATCTTTTGAATCAATGTTTTGCCGAACATTCAAATGCAAATAAAATTGCATAATCAAAAGATAAAACGGTGAAATTATAATAATTAATTTTTTATTTCTGTTTTGTTTTCCCTCATTTTTGCTAATTGATGCCAATTTTGTCACATAAAACTGATCTTTAAAAAATAAAAAGACCTCGGCAGGTGCTCAAACATTCATTATTGTTAATTAATATGTACTGATAAATGATGGAGATCAATGGATTCTAATTATACAGTCAGTTAAGAAATATTATTATTATTATGAATTGTAACTATCGTTTATTCTTGTGAAATGTACATGACCCATAAGTTTGGTAATTCATAAATAGTTTTTTGATTATTGGCTAGTTCATTTATTTGGTGGGGTTTGAAAATATAGAAAAAAAGACGAACTTTAAACAACAGACTATTTAATGCGACAAGGAACTAAAATTGCAAAAAAAGTAATTAATAACTAGCCAAAAGTAGAAAATTGCCTTTTTAAACAATTTATCAAATAGCATTTTATAGAACGATTAATTTTGTTACAGTTGCAAAAAAGGTGCAAAAGTCACAAAAATCCCAGTAGTACTGCGGGTCCGCTGCCGCCACAAATTAACCGGCCGCCACAAATTCATTCGCTTCCTAAAGGCATTTATCATTTAAATTATTTTCATAAAGGAATAAAATTTATTTTCAAAATTTCATTTGAGTTATATTAATTGGCAAATTTATTTTCAAAACTTCATTTGAGTTATATTAATTGGTAATTTAAACTGGAATTTTTTTTCAGCTGATAAATTATATTATAAATATTTATCAAAAGGTCAATTTAATTTTTAATTATTAGGTCGTAAGGTGTGGGAATAAAAATCATAAATATTCGCATAATAAAAAAAGCAATAAAAACCCTAAAAATATATCCTAAATATCCGAAAAATACCAACAAAATATTCACTAAAATATGTGCCCAAAAAGTGTAAAAAAATTATTTAAAACACAAAAATACAAATATTTTACAGTATTTAAAAATTTACCCAAATAAAACCAAAAGAAGGTTAAAATATCTTTTCTAAACAATCACAAAAATTTGTTTTCCAATTTGAAATGCAAATTTTGAATGTTTTGAATTTTTAAACTTAATTATCTGCAAAAAAAAAAAACAAATACAACGACAAAAATTTTTTCATGCAAATTGTACACTAATTAAAAATTGGACCAAGTAAAATTAAATTAAGGTCAATTTAGAGTAGGCCTGGTCAGGGTACCCGACCGGGCCCAGCCAGACCCGGATACTCGATTTTTTCATTACCCGGACCCGGACTAACGCTAATACTCTAATACACATTTTTTTGAAAATCCAATACACGGTACCAAGACACGGTAGATACCAGGTCCAAAAGTACATTGGTTAATATGGGTTCTTTGGTCAATTGTTGACCAAGCTGTGGAAAAATTTTTTAAATTGTTCTTATAGCGACCCTTTTTGTGAACATTTTTTAAAGTTTTGTCAGGGACGGTCCCAGGATTTCGGCTTGGGGGGGGGGGTACCTCCCCCCGGTCGGGCGAAGACCTTTTTTTTTGCTTTTCTCTCTACTTTTTTTTGCGGCGATTTTTCCAAAAGACTTTTGGGGCACAAGGGATCCGGCGGTGCCGATAGGCGTCGCTGGGAAAATTTTTGAGAATTCTTAAAACTATCGAATATATAAATAAGTTTTGGTTCAATTGCATTTTAAAGATTTTAAATTTTAAATATTTATAATTATTAGGGCTTCCATTTTTAGGCAAATGCCTAAAATTTTTGCGCACTTAATACGCATAGATAAGCACGAAAAAAGCATTTTCCGCTTGGTTTGGGGTGTCTACGATGACTTTTATAATGCCTAAATTTGCCTATTTTGGACTTTTGTGCTTAATGCCTATTTGCCTATTTTTATGCCTATTTCGCCATTTTTGTCGCCTTTTTCAGAATTTTCGTAAAAATCCTTAGCAAAAATGCAAAAAAAAAAAAAAAAATCAAAATACACCCCTAAGAATCGGCCCGAAAAATTTCAGAAAATACACCTCTAAGAATTGAAAAAATGTTCACAAAAATTATCCCCAAATTCAATTATTTATTCTTAATAAAGATTTTGGTTTAAAAAAGGTCCTTCCTTATTCGAAAAAACTGTAAAACAATTGAAATATAAGCATAAGTAAGTTTTTTGATTACGTTTTTACGTGATTTGCTACCTAAAAAGCATTAATAAAAAAAAATTTTTGCCAATTTTTGTGCCTATTCGGGGGTTTTTGTGCCTATTTAATGCCTATTTTGCGATTTTTTTTATGCCTTTTTAGGTGCCTATTTCGCGATTTTTTGTGCCTAAAAATGGAAGCCCTAATAATTATATATGCATGACCATTGCAAAAAACATAGCAAATTAATGCTTTATAACTTTTTTTAATGTAAGGAAAAATTTTTTAAAAATATATTCTGAAAGAGAAGTATTAAAGCTATTGAATGATACCACAAAATATTAATTTGGTTGAATTTTAGCCAAAATTTTTGAATTTGAATTTCCTTTGTTAGAGAGTGTACAAAATTCAGCATAAGTAACAAAATGAAGAGAAGGGAAAATAGGTGAATTGGAGAAGCAGCATAAAAATGAGGAGAAACAGCAAATAACATCAAAAATGGCAGCAGAAAATGCAAATGGTAATGAGAAAGTGATTTCAGCATTGGTTGGCCAAATCAAACAATTGAAAAATGATCAGCAGAAACAATTGGAAAGAATCAGCGAATTGGAGAAACACTCCGGCCAACATCAACTCGGTAATTAATGAATTAATTCATTCATGCCTTAATTAATTGATAAGAAGCGAAGGGTTAATAATGATTGGATCCATAATAAGCAGCAAAAGATTGAGGGATCAGACAAAAAGGTTTTAATTCCGATGATTCCGCTTTTATGCTCTCTGTCTTGGTCTTTATAAGAATTTTTCAAAAACTTTTATTTTTAAGATGATCGCATTTTGAAACCACAAACCGATCAGCAACCGACGGGACTTTGTGCTAAATTAGTGAATTGGAAATAAACACAAATCCATTGTTTGGCAAAATTTCAGACCAGTTTTTAGAGTTTGGCAATTTTGTTGGCATTTTGAAGGACCGGTTCGGAAGTGGTAAACAATCAGATTAATAAAATGATCACCTACAAATGGTAAATAATTTTTCTTAATGATTAATTAACGAATTTATTTTCATTTAATTATTTTTCAGCTTGCGTCTCTGTTTTCGCAAAATATTCCGTCCCGTTCGGTAAAATCGGAATTTTCTACTTCGAAGTGAAAATCATTAATCTGAAAAAGTATGCAAAGTTATATTAATTTTTACCATTTTTAATTAAATATTTTAAAAAACAAGTGAAATATGTAATTCAAAAATTTAATCATTTATATTCGTAAAATTTAATAAATTAAAATTCTTTTATAGAAACACCAAGAAAAAAATTTTTGTGGTTGAAATTTGATTAGTTCTCCATGCACTTTGTTCTTGTTTAGACTAATTATTTTTCTTTATATTTGTGTGGATCTTTTTTTCTTTTTCTGATTAAAACTTTAAAAATAATTATTTTTAAAAATAATTTTCAAAGAAATTTTCAAAACTGAAAATTTTGACGAAAAACTTCCGACAAATTTTTCAGTTGTGCCAAAATTGGCCTCTCCACCAAAGCAATGGCATTTTATGAAAACGCGGAGGCACCACCGAACAGCTATGTGTACCGAAGTGAAGGCGAGTTTTGGTCGTATTGCACAAGCAAAAAGGAAATGCCAAAATATTCACGAGACGATGTGATCGGATGCGGCGTAAATTTGGCCTCAGGACGGATCATTTTCACAAAAAATGTGCAACCGTTGGGTTGGCAAAAATAATAAATTAAATTTAAATTTTTGGTGATGGAAATGCATTTTTTAAGACACCGCCGATTTGTTTGTTTGTCCGTCCGCTCTTTCTTTTTGGAGTAACGGTTCATCAACAGCTGGCAAAACTACTGAATATCCTTATGGTGGCGGCGCTACCGTAGGAATTGGCGTTAAATTTTACTAATCGACAAATTATTTTTACTAAAAATGGAGTCCTTTTGGGTTTGTTTGTAAATCTTTTTTTTTCTATACATTTCTCTTACAGATTTCTTCACTCTGTTAGACGATTCTTCATTTTCCACTAAATCTTTGTTTCCATTCGTTTCTTTGTGCTTTTATGGCAAAATTGAGGCGAATTTTGGCCCGAAATTTAAATTCAATTTGACGACTCTCTGCTGAAGGAAGAAAATTCATTAAATTTGGTCATTTTTTATTCTTTTAATCTTTTTATACTTTTCTTCGTCAATTATTAAATTTGTTTGTTTTTTTTACTTTTTATGTTTAATAAACAAATAAAATTATTCATATCTAAACGCTGCCTGAAAAAATTATTTTGAAATAGAAATGTTTTCGTATTTTGTGCCAAAAACCTGTTAACAATCGCTAAAAAACTCAAAATTATCAGCTAAGATTAAAAAAAATATGTGTTAATTGATAGTTTAGACCGCTTTTTAGCAATTTTGAACGACTATGATACATAATTTTCAAAACATGTTAAAATATTTAGAAAAATTCATTTTTGGAATATCTGTTAACAAATTAGACTCAAATTCTCAAAAGTTTTCCCGCCGGCGACTTTCGGCACCGCTGGACCCCCCCCCCCCCCCCCCCACAGTTCACCAAATTTCTTTGAAAGAAGCGCGCCGCTAGAAAAAGTGTAATAGTCAAAAAAAATTTTTCAAATAAATTATAAAATAAGATAATCTTACCAAATGTTCTAATTTTTGACTTCAAATCTAATTTTTTATGTCTGATATTTTGATTTTAGAAATTATTCTATCGGGTCCCTCCTCTAATATGCACTGTCCAAAATAAAAATTCAAAATATAAAAATTCTTTTCTGTAGATTTGTAAATTTGTGTCAAAAAAATTTAAAAAAGCGAAAGTTTCTCTTTTCGTAGCTGTTTTTCGCTATAAAATAATTTTTAAATCATATTTAGCCATTTTTGAAAGTTTTACTTTGCATTTAGCAATTTGAAGAAATTTAGAGAAATTTATACCCTTTAAATTGGAAAATTTTATGTCAATATTTTACGCGAAAAGCAACTTTTACGAGAAAAGGAATGCCATAATAGAAGAAGGGAATTAATCGGAAAATCTCATTAGTTTTCCTTTTTTTATTTTATATAAATTTCTTTCATTACGACGTTTATCGGTGTTCTAAGAATTTTATATTTTTAAATAAGTGATATTTTTGGAAAACAGTAAATATTTATTAAATTTTTATGAGCGATGGAATGACATAATAAAAAAAGGAAATTAATTAGAAAATGTTACCATCCAATTCATTCTTCGCCGTAAGTGCAAAAAAATAAACAAAAAATCGGATTATGAAAATCCCATCAGAGATTAGTCAAATCGAATTCGAAGTTGGGCCTAAGTTTACCTCAATTTCGTCGTCAAAAAAATACAAAGAAACGAATAACAAACTAAAAAAAGGACAAAAAAAAAATTCCGCCAAAATAAATTAAACGTCAACCAAAATTATGAAAAATTTCACCAACAAAATAAAAACTTAAAACAGAAACAAAACATTTCGATTTAAATTGCTTTACATTTTAAAAATTTAAAAAAAAGATTATAATTGAAGAAAAAAGCATAAAAATGATAAAAAAAACAAAGTGATCAGCTTTATTTAATATTTCTTCCTCAGAGAGTTGCCAAATCGAATTTGAAATTAGGGCCAAAATTGGCCCCGATTTGGTCATCCGAATTCACAAAAGAAACGAATGGATGAAAAGCATCATTAGCAAAAGATGGAGCAACGAAAAAATCAGAGGAATCTGTGAAAAAGTTAAGGGATTTTCGATTAATTTACACATAAAAAGCAATTATTATAAATTGGCAATCAAATAAATTATAATTTAAAATTTGTTTAAACAATTATTTAATCATTTGCCAACCCAAACGAAGTCCATTTTTGGTGAAAATGATCTGCCGAGTGGCCGAATTGACTCCAATTCCTACGGTATCGCCTTCATTGTAGTGATATTTGGCATCTTTTTCTCTTCTTCCGTTAATCAAAATCGCGCCAATACTTCCATGTGCATAAGTGCCCCTTTCACAAAGAAATCTCTCATCCAATATTTTCGACTGTTTGACGGCGAATCCGAAGAACAATAAACTGAAAATTAAGAATAACAATTAATAACAATTAATAATAAAAATAAGTTAATTTTAATATTTCTAATAAATTTTATATTCAAAAAAATTAAAAAAAAAAAACTCTTACTTTCTCATATTTTTGGCCGAAATTTCGTAGTAAAAAATGTCGGACGAATTATTGTTCAGCAAAATCGGATGTTTAGCGAAGACGGTATGCCAACCTTTTGAGGAGAAAAATAAAACAATGTAAAGCATGATAAAAATACCAAATAATCCCTTATAATGGACGGTCAGACTTTTGTCGCCAATGATTTTAAGCTTCTCATCATAAGCATTGGCATCCCAGTAATTCTGTTGGAAATTTAAAAGTGCCTTAAAATAATTCATTAAAATCATTTTAAGAATTCTTAAATACAATAATTAAAATATTAAAAAATATTTTTCCTTTCTTTTAATCCACCTTTATATTCTTCTGCTGTTTCTCCATTTTTTCCAAAAGTTTCTTTTCACCATTTTGCGCTTTTGAGAATTGGTCCGAAATTACTAAAAAGAATTAATTAAATTTAAATTGGGAAATTGAATTGAATTAAATTAAATGTTCTTGATTCTTATGATTTGAGAATTGATCAGCAGTAGCTTAAAATCGAATTAATTTTTAAATTTAAAAAGGAAACAACCAATACTAAAAGATGAAAACACTTTAATTAATCAATGCATCCATCATTTTGAATTGGATTAATTACCTATTTTAATTAATTGATTATCAACTCGCCGTTTGTTTCCTTTTCCTCTTTCTGCTTTTGATGTTTTTGTTGTTCCTCCAATTCACCAATAATCACTTAATTATCAATTAATAATATCTGACAGTAGTCATAATGATAATGTTACGGTAGGTACAATAAATAATCGTTGCTCATTTCTCTTACCCTTTTGCTGGTCAACCTTCGTTTGCACTGTCACGATTTGTTCCATCATTTTTTTCTCGAGTTCTGATTGGAATGCCTTCTGCTGAAATTAAACGAATTTTTTTTTGAAATGCGTTCCGAAAGCATTAAATTATTAGGGGTGGCACTACGTTTCCCCCCCCTCGCGTATCAGTTCCCCAACCCCGGAGAAATTAAAAAAAATTGTTAAACTTTGAAACTTTTCAAGAAAAAAATCTTTTTTATATAAGAAAATTCTAAGAAAAAAAATTTTTGAGGAATTTTTATGATGAATTAATTATTAAGATTGTTCAAAAAAATTTCCAAAAAATCGCTGAAAATTTCTCTAAAATTTTTTTTCTTAGAATTTTCCTTTAAAAAAACTTTTCTGATTTTATTAGTAAAAAATTTCTAAGTTAGTAAAATTTTAAAAAAAATTTCTCAGGGGAAACGATCTGCTCCCAATTATTATAACCAAAAATTTTTAAATTAATTCTTAAATTTTTGAAGTGATTTATAATTTGACCCCACCGTGTCCAATTGCTCCTCCAATTTGTACACCTTCTCCTCCATTTCCTTGTGATCATTTTTCAGTTTGCCATCCTTCTCTTTTTCTGCATCAGCTTTCTTTTGTAGCATCTTTTACGGCAATTTAATAAAAAGTACATTATTTAATAAGCAAATTAAATTCAAAATGTGCCGTACTTTCTTTACTTTTCTTTCCCCTCTTTCCCCACCTTTTTCATCTGTTCATTGCTTTTCTGTTGTTCGTTCTGTTGATTCTCCATTTCGACCAACTTTTTCTGCACTTCCCCCAAATTTTTCTCCAATTGCTCCTCCTTCTTCTCCAATTTTGCCCGCATTTTCTCAATTTCATTTTTTAGCATTCGATTCTCAGCTTCGGCCTTTAAAAAAATGAATAAAAAAAAATTGAAAATTTTCACTTTTTGGTAAAAACAATCGTTTAAACAACGCAGTAATATTAATTTATATAATAAAACATGGTCGCAACTTTAGTTACGAAAAATCGCGTAAGTAACTAAATAGTGAGAAAAAAATGCCAAAATAGTTACAAAATAATGACAAAAGTCCGAGGGGGGGGGGGGGGGGGAGGTTACCCCACATTTGCGCCCAAGACATTTGCGACTATGTAAAAATCGGGTTTAAATTTACATACATTTTTTCATTTCTAGATGGACTAAACAGCTTTACTTAAGCGTTGAAAGTGATTTTATGCGATAATTTGGAGGTCATCTAATTTTTAAAAATAATAAATTTTTCAAACAACAGAATTATTGTTCCTAATAAACCAAAACAACGAGTTTTCTTAAATTTAATGCTTTTAAGACCTCTAAGATTGAAAAAATGCTTTACCTTTTGATTTTTTGTTTGAATTTGGTTTCCGGATGAAAAAAGGTCAAAATAATATCATACTAATGATTAGCGACGTCAAAAACCAAAAGCAGTTTGTTTTAAAAATTTTTAAAAGCAAAACTTCATCCGAAAAACCAAAAAAAAAAAGTGCTGAAATGAGCTGTCATGAACACTAACGATTTTGTGAATTATGGAAAATTTCATTTTTTATGAGTTTTTTCACCCTCTCGTGACTATTCGCGGTTTCTCTTTTTTCACAAAAGGTTAAAATTAAAATTCTGTTTTTTTCAGAAGCCAACCCACCTCAATGAGCTTCGCTTGCTTTTCATTTAACTGCTGCTCCAACACTTCCCTCAACTGTTGGTCCAATTTCTTCTTCGTTTGGGTTGCCATTTTCTTTTTCTGAAATTCATAATTTTTTTTTGAAAATTCACCCTTCTCTCTCCCTTACCTTATTAAAAATCATTTGCAGCAAACAATTAATTGTAATTTGACAAAATGTTAACTCTTAAACAAATAAAAGTTGTAAACACTCAAAAAGAATCCATGGCAGTAAAAGCCATAACGGTTGTCCGTATTATTAAACAAAAAAATTCGGAAAAATTTGTTCAAAAATTGAGAAAAAGGTGTACTGTACTTAAAAAATTATTGTGATTTGTCTATTATGTTGTGGTTAATTGTGCTGAAAATTCTGCTACCTACTCGCGGTGAGTCCGGAAACAGGGTTAATTTAAAAAATATTATTGTTTTTTCTTGCAATGGAATTAATTCTGGCTAAAGCAGACGTAATTTTGTCTAATTTTGTACATAAAATTAAATTTGTTTTTGTTTTATTAAAATCCCCAAATGCCGTTCGGTCTCCAAAAGTCGGGTCCCCAAGTTGCAAATCCTCAAAAGTCGCACCACGGTTTAGAATGGGGAGGATATTGAGAAAAAATGAGGAACAATCAATACAATCAATATTTCCAAATGTGGTTAGAGAAAAATAAATTTAATGAGCAGAGGTGCGGAGGGGAGGGAGCAAAAAGGGAAACTCTGTCAGTCGGTCAATTTACCTTTTTGGGGTCGGTGTTCAAATTCAAACATAAACGAAACCGAATTTTTGGGCCAGAACCGGAACCGATAACAGGGGGTTGGAAAACAGGCCTAACCGAAAACCGGGGTATCGGTTTTTGGGTTTTTATTTTTATTTTTTTGATTTCAAAACTTCCATTACCAAGGATGAGATTTTGCATATTTCCACAAAAATTTTTAAATTAGGTAATTTATTTTTGCTAAAATTGCAATTAAATAATAAAATATTCATCATTTAATCGTATTCATGATTATACTCTACTTATATATTCTATTGTTCCTAATTAGAAATTGTCGTAATATAAGGCAAGGCAAATGCAAATTTATTATCACTTGTTCATTGAATTTTAATCAATACTTTTTCCTCATTATTTTTTATGTTGGGGGATTTTTTAATTATTTCTCATAATTTTTTGCACAAAGTTTTCAGGAAACATTAAGTTCACCGAACAAATAAGTAAATGGTTTTCCAGTGAAACTATTCTAATTAAATTAAATTTGGTAATAATTACTTTTTGCTTTTCTTTGGTTTAGCCCCAGTATTCACTTTCATTATCAATATAGAAATCTTCTATATTCCCAACAAAATGATGTTGAAGCTTTATGTCCTTATTTGTTTTGCTATGAATGCGCCCATGGAATGCTAAAAAACATTAGTGAATCTTCTTCATCAAATAGTGGTAAAATTTATGTAAGATTTAGCACTGGGAGGGATTTTATGTTCATAAATTAGAAAATATTTAGAGAGGTTAAATTAAAACAAAATCAAAATTTTTTGAATTTTGAAATAAATTAAATATTTATTAAGAGGTTTATTTTTTGCCTATCAATTCACAATGGTTTCGAAGATTCAAACATTTATAAATTTTAAACAAAATTTTTAAGTAACATTTAATTGGTACTGTTTTTCTTTTTAAAAAAATCTGAGCAAAAGTAAAAATTTCCAAAAATTTAGCTCAACAACCGATCAGTAAAGAAACAAGAAAATGGCTGAAGCAAATCATTGAATTTATCGACAAACAAAACCCAAAAATGTTCAATGGAATTGAGCAAAAGGAGGAAATAAATGATGAAAATGAATTTAATGAGAAGAAAAATGAATTAAAAGAAAAACTGAAAACATCAAAAAAGAGGTAAAAATAAATAAATTAAATATTCTAAATGACTAATTCTATAATTATAAAATGATTTTTAATGAACAGGTGACACGTGAAGACGCAAAGAAATTTTTTGATTTATTAAAGAATTTTATGGAAAATATTGTGCCGAAAACAACCACAAAACTCAAAAAACTAGAAACATATAATACATTTCGTATAAAGAATACAATTGAAAAGGAAATAATAACACCAAAGAAACAAAAAGAAGTTGCCAAACTTGAAAAATATATATGCAAAAATCAGAATCAGACGACAAGCACAAATTTTTCGATAATGGTACAAATCTGTAATTAAAAATAAATAATTTAAGTGTTTTAATTCATTTTTATCAACTTTTTATTAAAATTATAGCTTTATATGTAAAAAGAAAAGATGAACCGGTAAAGGGAATGGAAACATTACTTAAAATTAGACTTATTTTTTTCAATTTCCAGACATCAGAATGCAGAGAAAAGTAACGGTGTTGCTCATTTTGACTGTAGTGAACATTACGGTAACAGTGGCACTGGTCAGCTTCATTGCGGTAGTTTAAGTTTTAAAATAAAATTCAAAATTCCTTCTTCAAATTTGCAGTTAAATTCAATGAAGAATCATTAGGGAGTCCAAAAATATGGATATAAAATCGCGAAATATGGCCATAAAATATGGACAACAAATCGCAAAATATGGAAATAAAATTGCCAAAATATCAAAATATGGACATAAAATTGAAATTCATGTCCCGAAATTTGCGGAGAAAGTAATTGTGATATGAATGAAATTAATCCATAAAATGTGAGATGCAACAAGCACAAAATTCCCAAAATTTCCTGAAAAAAAGGCAATGGTAAAGTTTTGTGGTTTTTTCGAAAAATAAATTTAAAAATTTTCTTTGTTTTTTTTTCTAAGGTAGAAAAATGCGCTGATTACGAATCTGAGCTCGGATTTTTGAAAATCATTGATTTTATGTATGATTTTTCATCAAGTACTTGACTTTTTCAAAAAAATTTAAGAAAATTAATCGGGCGTAAAAAACTCATATACAGATGTAGTAGAGCTCAAACAGAGCTTTCGAATGAGCTATTAAATGTTTGAAGAAGTTAAGTTTTTGTTTTTTACGATTTTTTGAAATTTAGATACTAGCCCTTAAGGGTCATTGTGAGAGGGGGTCTGGGGTTCGAGCCCGCTTGTCTGCAGTTATTTTTTTATAAGATTTGATAAAAATCACAGACAAAAACATAGATTTCGCATGATCAGAACTCGGATTCATTTTCAACGAATTTTTTTAACCCCTAATTCATCGGAAAAAAAAATAAAATTTCTGAAAAAGTCAAGTACTTAATGAAAAATCATAGATAAAATCAATGATTTTTCAAAATCCGAGCTCAGATTCGTAATCAGCGCATTTTTCTACTCCAGAAAAATACAGAAAATTCTTAAATTTATTTTTCGAAGAAACCACAAAACTTTACCATTGCCGAAAAAAGACTAAATTTTCCAGTTCCTTAAATCCCCAAACTGACAATGAATAAAATTATGATGTCGAATTATGATGTCATACTTAATGCGTATTTATTAAACTTTAGACTAAGACTCAAAAATCACTAGCAAAACTTCGCCTAAAATGCCGCGCAATTACCAAATTGCCTCCGGGCTCCAGCGTTTCTCCAAGGCCCGAATGTTTCACGCAAAAGGGATGTGGGTCAAGCTGAAGAAGGCATTCGAGAAGAAAGCAAAACATGCCAAAACAGCAGAAAAATTTGTTGTCAAGAAAATTGGCGGAAAGAAAAACGGAGGCGAAAGGAAAGTGCTCAAGAAGAAGGAGGTTTATATTTATTAGAGTTGAGCGGGACCGGGAATTTTGGGAAAACCGGGACCGGGACCTAATCGGGTTGAAAAACCGGGACCTTTTGGCTGGGAAAACCGGGAATTTCCCGGTCCCGGTCAAAACTGATCAAAACCGGGACCTTGGTACTCAGTTGTCCGTGTTTTGGTCCCGGTTCCGCTCAACTCTAATATTTATGTAAACATAACAATTCGATGTCGAATTTGAATAAACGTTCGGCACTGATTTACACACCGACTCAATTTTGGGCTCCCAATTCAAAAAGTAAATGTATGTTTGGCCAAGTGGTTTTTGTAAGACAGTAAAGGGAAAGGGATGGAGGTTCGAGAATTTTAATTGGAGTCGCGCTCTCGATCCGGTACTGTTTAATCCTGCCGGTTTTTACGGGATTCCCGCACCAAAAAATTCAGACAAACGACCCCGCTCCTAGTAATTTTCTTAGCAAATGAGGAAGTAAAAAAACATTAGTAAGATCGGATGTTCTGTAAATTTTTGATTTCCAAATTTTAGTTCTTAGAATATTTCTTTTTTTTTGTAAAACTTAAAATTAAATATAATTTTGTATTCATATAATAAAATACAATAATTTTTTTTTTCAAATTTATGCAACAAAAATAAATAAAAAATTTATGCACGGACATATAATAAATGAATATCGTAAAATAAAAAGAACCACATAGTAAAAACTGAAAAGATAGCAAAAAAAGGACAAAGCGGAAAAAGGACATCCAAAGTACCTATTTGGCCCAGAGGAGCACAGAATTCTGTGATGTTCTCAGCATTTCTGCTGTAAAGCTTCTCCTTTTTAATGTATAAATGAAAAAGCATAGAAAGAAAAGAAAAAATAGAAGGTAATTAGAAAATAAACAAATACTCAATCAATCAATAATCAATCAATGCTTCAGTGAATGTTTCTCAATTCAGAGAATGTTCGGATGAATTTGAATTCCTCCGAACCAAAATTCGCCGTAATTTCGTCACCATCGGAAAACAAAGCAACGAACGGAAATAATTGGGCAAAAGCGGAAGGTGGGAGGAGTGGAGAAATCGAAAGAAGCATTGAATCTACGAGAAACGAAAATGGATTCTGTAAAAAGCATAAATTAACTAAATATAATTCAACAAAAATATTAAAATTAATTTACTCTTATTATATATAAACAAACCAAGAAGACGTCCATTTTTTGTGAAAATTATCTGTCGGGTGGCCAAATTAACGCCACATCCGACAACATCACCAGCAACGAATTTATATTTAAATTCAGCTTTTCTTCTTTCTCCGTTAATATGAAAATAGCCACTACTGTTATCATAAGCATAAATGCCCTTGGAAGAAAAAATATTCCTTTCATATAATGAGTGCCTTTTAAAACCAAATCCGATCATAAAACAACTGAAATTGTAAATTTTTTTTTGAAACTCATTACTCTTACCAACGCATTTTTTCGATAGTAATTTCAAAGTAAAAAATGCCGGATGAATCTTTGTTCGGCGAAATCGAATGTTTAGCGAAGACCGTGCGGAAAGAGCCTTTTAATGAAATATTCAATTATAATATTAAATTTAATTTAAAAAATACCAGATTGTTCTGCCAAATGAATGACTGTCAAACTTTTGTCTGATTCTCAGGCCTTCGTCACAATAGGTGTCATCCCAACAATTTTCCTTAAACAATTCAATTTATTTTATCTACATAATAGTTTTAATTAGGGTTGGGATGGTCCGGGTACCCGTCTTGCTGTGGTCCCAGACCCGAATTGGTGTTATTTGTCACTCCTATGGCCTAGTGGTTATTCTTTGTGTTCAATCAAAAATGGCCTTCCTCATAAATCAGTTTTTTACTGTTTTTCATGCTGACATTAAGAAAAAAATTGCAAAGTAAAACCCTGAATTCAGCTCTTTTCGAGTATATTCAAGATAATTTTTTCATGTTGCCTTTTGTCCAGAATTTAGCTATACAAAAACTTATGCAGAAACTTAATGCTTTTAATTGATGGAATAGAGCCAAAAATATTTATTTCTATCTTTCATCGAATATTGACAATTTGTTTTCTTTTAAATGTTCGCAAGAAAAAAGTTTGGCCTAAAATTTGCTTCAATTTGGTCGCCAAATGAAAACAAAGAAACAAAGGGAAACACGTGGTCAGCAGAAAATGAAGATGAAATGGCCAAATTGGTGGTATCTGAAAATAAAACATTTTATTTTTATTAATTATATTATTTTATTTTTATTAATTGACCCAATCGGTGTCCATTCTTCGTGAAAATGATCTGCCGAGTGGCCAAATTAACGCCACATCCGACAACATCACCAGCATAATATTCAGCATTTCCATCTTTTCTGGCCCCGTTAATCCAAAAATGACCATTGCATTGGTATGCGTAAGTGTCGCGACGAATTCGAATATTTTCCCCCAATTGCATCGGGTGTTTAACTGCGATACCGAACAGCACACCGTAGGTACTAAAAGCGTAATTACATTTTAATTAAAAAAGACTTATTAATTAGGGGGCACAATTTTAGTTGATTCTAATAATTTTAGGATTTGCCTTCTCTATAATTTGTAACCCATTTAACTCATTGAAAGTTCTCCATTAATTTTTTCTTACTATTTGCCATTTTCCACGCCAATTTCATAGTAAAAATTGCCGGAGTCCGCTGAAGTGTCCAAAATTGAATGTTTTGCGAAGACGGAACACCAATCTTTGGAAAAATAGAAAAACGTGTATTAATAAAATGAAAAATATTAATTTGTAACTTTACCATTTTCATTTCCCTTATGATGGACAACAGTTAAACATTTGGCATTCGCCAATTCAATTCTTTTGTGGCAAAACATTCTATCCCAGCAATTTTGTTGATTCATTGACATCTTAATAATTTAATTTCTATGAATATAATAATATTATTTTAATTTTTTAAATTTATTAATTTTTCGTCCCTTCAATTCATTGTTCAGTTTCTTCACCATTTTCTTCTGCTGCTTCTCCAATTCGCCGATGCGTTTCAAAATTTTCTTTTGGTCATTTTCCAAATGTGTGAATTTGTCGACAAATGCTTAAAATTTGAAAAATTTAATAACAATAATATTTAAAAATTGTAAATCATTAATTTCACCGAATTATTCAAATAAATAATTCCATAAAATAATTTACTAATTCTTTTTATTATTTTTTTACCGTTTTTCTCCTTTTTCTGTTCAATTTTGGCCACTTTTTCCTTCAATGCCTTCTGTTCGACCATCATTTCCTGGTGCTTTAACTTTTGTTCAAGTACCTTCTAAAAATAATTATTCGGATAATTTTTTTTATAGAAAACTCACATTTTCGAGTTCCAATTTAGCCATTTTTAATTCCATTTCCAATTTGACAATATTTTCACGAAATTCCTAAATTAAAATTAATAATATAAATCAAATTTTTATCCAAATTGTTTTTGTCTTTCGCCCACCTTAAGCAGTTGCTGATCAGTGATCAATTCACTGTTTCTATTAAATTGTTCATCATTGTCCAAACTAATTGCTTCGCCATTCACTTCTAAAATTTTTAAATTAAATCTTTAATTTAAAATAATTTAATTTAATTTCATATCAAAATTTCAATTTTTCTCCCATTTCCTTTACCCCTGTTTTCTGCTGGTGTTAAATCATCTCCACAATTTATTGAATTGGTCGAAATTGACATTTTTGAGTTTAATACCTCTAAAAAAAGATTAAATTTTAAGTTTTCATTATATACCTAAAAATGTTACTGTTGAACAAATGACCAAAGAATAAAAAGACAAATAAAAATAAATAAACCATTCATTCATTTCATTTTGTTTCATGTCAGCAGTCCCTTTCTTTTCAAAATTCCGGTATTGATTTCTCAATATTAAAAATATGCGTGGGAGGGAAGAGAAGAACAAAATTGAAATAGAATTGGTTAGACATTTTTTAGTACTAATTGTAAGACAAGGGAAATATAAGAGGATTTAGAGAGAAAGAGAAGGAGGACACAAAAAACAACTATATAAAAAAGAGAGATAGAAATAAAGCAAGGTTTCTATCTCAAAATTTTTTATTAACAAATTTTGTCCAAAAAGACCAAAATTTGCGATCTTGGGCTAATTTAAAGAAAAAACAATAGTAATTTTCTGTTAAAAGACAGACCTCAAATGTCCATGGAGTTTTGGGATAGAATTTGTTGTATTGGTTTCCGATTTGTATTAATTTATGAAGCCTTCCTTCTTCATAATAACTTTGTTCAAAAAATAGGATAGGTTGGATCGACTAACTTGGCATCACTTAGATCTTTTATATAGTTAGTTATAAATGGTCTTGCTTTTTTAAAAACTTCTAAAATAACTGAATAATCGGAGTCCTTAAACTCAAAACCGCTCAAAAACGATAAAAATGTCTTTTGATTTAAATGAAAGAATCTTGACAAATTTGGTATCATTCGAAAGCACTTGATGAGCTTAGTCTAAAATTCAGGGAATGAAGTCGCGCCGATGCCATCAGAGCAATTGGACAACTGAGTCCCAGTGAAAAATAACACTTCAGTACCAAAGAAATAAAGGATGAACAAAAATAATTTGACAAGCTAACGTTCGCAAAAGGGAGCATGCGAAGACGGAGCAAGTAGTGGGGCGAGACGGAGGGCGGAGGAAAAAGTCTGACGAGCGCCACAGGCGGTTGACTGCGGGGGCCCGAAGGGCCCCCGCCAATCAGGCAACCGCCTGCGGATCACGCGCGGACTTCTTCCGTAGCCCGTAGTCTCGCCCCACCTACTGGCCGCCGTAGTCGAGTGTGCGGCGGTTTTTTAGCGCAAAAGCAAAAAAAAATTTTTTTTAATTTGTAGTTGCGCCAAATTTTCATTGATTTTGAACCGGTTCAAAAACCTATCATTGTCAGATGGCGTCAAGCTATCGAATGATATTAAGAATTAAAAACTCGGCTGCTTTAGGGCAATGTTATAAGCAAATTTTTTTTTTTTTTGATCGTTGTTTAAATAACGACATAGCACCCTCAAATAAGGTTTAATGAGTGCCCAGAGTACAGAAATGCAGATATGCTCAAAAAAGTACTGTGAATTTAGTGGTACTTAAATTTTAAATCTTCCATTTTAATTTTTTCAAAATTTTTATTTAATATAATTTCAAAAACGTCGATTAGATAATGTGCTATCAAAAGGATAAATTGTGAAGAAATCAGTAAAGCATTACACGACTCGTGAATATTTGCTGTGGCATTATAAGGTTTAATGTCCTCTAAACACACAGTCCATGGCAAATGCTTTATGTCCGTCTTATTACCTTCGTGAATCTGAAAAATTATAGGAGGGAAAAATGTCCAAAAAGTGCGATAAATGCCAAGAAAAAAGAATTTAATCAAGTCTAAAGAAAAGAAAGTAATTAAAATAGCAATTTTGAAATGATTGGGGTCTAAAAAAGATTTATTAAAATAAGTATTAGGCTTTCCTGGTGCTTCTTCTCCCGTCAACAATTACCGATTACCGGCCAACACTACATATAAGAGGAATTAATTTTCTCAAATATGTAAATAACTAAAAACCCTCCGAACTAAACAATTAATTAAGTATTTTACACTTTTGTGCCCCTTTTTCCAGTTTTTCCATATGTCAATCATTTTTTGAATTTGAATTCTGCGTGAATTTTTGATTTAGGCAAATGAACTTCAAATTTTCCAAATGTTTCCATAAGTCAAAGAACGATTGATTTGGTTATGACATAATATTGACAAAATTCACAGGTGAAAAACCGTGGGAAATTCATAAATTTATTTTTTTAAACTTCTTTAATTATCTGATTCTTTTAAATAAAATCTTTGAACGGCGGATTTATTTTAAAATTTGAATTTAAAATGTCTATTTCATATGATTCAACAAATACGAAAATAACAGCCTATAACGAGCAAGGTTAATAAAGAAATTTTTTTTTAAATAACAAAAATAAGATTTTAAAAAAATTCAGCGATTTTTCCGATTTTGAGTCCATCCGACGAATTGCGTCTTTTGAGGGCCCAATTTGTGCAAATGAAACTAATGGAGCAGCAGCAAGCAATTGAACCATCGTCAGCAAATTGCGACATTTTGGGACAATATGGAAACGGTAAGGGTTTAATTTTGAAACTGAAAACTGTACTGGTAAGCTTACTGTAACTGTCTCTGTTGCGAATTAAAACAAATGCATGGCAAATTTATGATTTATTCAGTAAATCAAATATTTTTCGGAAGACGATTTTTTAAGTAATTTTTTTCTAAATTTAGATCGTATTGACCAGCATGTAAAAATAATATTTTGATCAGTTCTACTGAGTTACTCGGGAGTTATCAGGGACAAAAATCCAAAAAACACATTTTTAGCGGTTATTTGATGCGCTGAGCATGAATTCGATCTACTTTTGACTTAATTTTGAAGCCGAATTAAATTTTGGACTTTGTTCCAGCTCAGCGCATCAAAGAACCCTTAAAATACATTTTTCCGGACCGATTCGTGAAAATTTTAGTAGCACCCTCCTCACCACCACTTTTTTCATGTATATTTTCAGTTCATCAATCATTTCTTTTTGCTTCAATTCGGCTTTAAGTGCCCTCTGAAGAAGTAAAAATGATTTTTTAGATATTCTAAGTGAAAGAATTTTTGATTTTAAAAATTAAAATATTTCATTAATGATTTAGCCATAATACTTTGCTTTTAAAGAAAATTTTCGATTTTACACCCCCCTAAGTTTGAAACTTTTTGGCACATTTTTTCCCATTTTTAGCACCTATTTCGGGGGTTTTTTAGAAGCTAAAACCCAAATATTTTGGCAGTTTTTAGCACCTAAAAATATCATCCATATTTATAACCATAACTTTTTTATAGCTTTGTAAAAAATTTTGAAAATTAATATCTGGTAGAGAACACCTATGGCTTTTATTGATACCATGAAAAATGAATTGGTTGGATTTGAGCCAAGTTTTTAATTTTTATGTGTTACATTTTTTGTTTTCTACCCCTTGGCGGGTTTAAGAAACGACCTAGCAGGTTTTGTTTATGGGATGAGTCAAATTTTAAAAAATAATCAAGAATGATATTGTGATTAGAGACCGGACAAGAGGGTCGGTCGGTCGGTTTCGGTATAAAAACCGAAAAAAACCGAAAAACTCAAAAAATTTTCGGTCGGTCGGTTTCGGTTAAAAAACCGAAAAAACCGAAGAAAAATTTTCGGTATATTTCGGTTTTTTTGATTTTATTTTATTTTTTTTCGCAAAAAAGTAATAAACCATTCTTATTAACAGTAAAATGTTTTTTGAATGCGTTTGAAGTGTCCGACCAAATATCCGACGTAAAAGCAATTTTTGAGCATTCGTCCAGTTCACTTTGGACCTTTGATTTTACCATTCTGTAGACCATCGGAAGAAATTAGAAATGAGTCAAAAAGTACAACTTTTTTTCATTTTTGGACAAAATCAGTTAAGAAATTGAAAAAATTGAGCCGGAAAAAAGCGGTTTTGGAAAAAGTCAAATTTATGGACCATTAACAGATTTGATTCCCGATCTTTTTTTACCATCTGGTCCATTCGGAAAATCTTAGTCGCCCCTTTTAATGCATCCCGCCAGCCCCTAAAAATTAATTTTCCAAAATATCAGGTTTTTTTCTTTTTTGGAAATTTTTGAAATTTAATTGATTTTTAAAAATTTTCAAAATTTCGCAATCCCGCGCGGGATCCCGCAAATTTTAAATGCGGGATTTGCGGGATTAATCCCGCGAGATCCCGTCCCGCAAAAAATTTTTGATTCCAATCCCGCAGCGGGATCCGCAAATTTGAAATTTCCGTTCTCTACTCGAAATCATTGTTGTTGCTTTTTTTATAAAGCGCCCGATTTGCCAAATCACACTTCCAAAGGGCATGTTGACTATTGCTGTAATGTTTTATATCAATAAATTTAAAAAAAAATGAAAATTAGTGATAAATTTTCAAAAGTCCGAAAACTTAATCAAAAACCATCGAATTTCAAACAGTATATTATGCCAAAAATTGTTATTAACGGATTATGTCGCTTCAAATCGCCAGTCGGTTTTTTTCGGTTTTTGAAAAAAGTCGGTCGGTTTTTTCGGTTTTTTGATTATTTCGGTATAAAAAAACCGAAAAAAAGCGAAACCGAAAAAAACCGAAAAACTCAAAAATTTCTCGGTCGGTTTTTTTCGGTCAAAAACCGAAACCGAATACCGAAAAATACCGAAAAAAACCGAAAAAAAACCGACCGATCCGATCTCTAATTGTGATCCAGCGGTGCCAACAGGCGCCGCTGGGAAAATTTCAGAAAAACTAGCATAGATGAAAAAAAAGAGGGGGGTCAACAGAAAATTTTGCGAAGGGTTCTAAATCCCACGGACACCTAGGGACCTTCTTTTGTCAGAGCATATGTATTTCTGAATAAAATTCTTTCACAAGGTAAGTTCGATGTTATATTTATTTTTACATATTACTGACCAATGTTCAAATAACCGTATTCACATGCCAAATGCAAAGCCCTAAAACCTAGGAAAATATCGGCCGTCTTTTAATTAACATTATTCCCTTTGTCCATCACCAATTTACATAATCCAAATGGCCATTTTTGGTAAAGAAATGAATTATCGAAAAGCCTGAAAATATCATTTTTAAGCAGAGAAAAAGGGGAAGGGGTCGACCGAATTTTTTGCGATAGACCCGGGGGGGGGGGGGGGAGTTGGTGGTCAATTTGCGGACGGGGTCAATTTTGTAATCGCCAACCTTTTTAACTACATTAATTTTTGTAGTTAATAAACTCCGGTGCCATTGCATTTTATACAATATGCAATTCGTATAACGGAGTTTCTTACAATTTTTTTTAATTTCGTAAAATTTAAATTTTTCTCAAAAATCTGAATGAATTTTCAGATCTAGAAAAAACCCTAAAAAATGAAAAGTTTTAATCAATAAATTGAACAAATTAACTGAAAAATTAGCAAAAAAATAAAATAAAATTAGTAAAAATTTTTCACGCATTTTACTTTTTTGCTTTGGATGCAATTTTAATAAAAATATAAATGGATAAAGACATGTTAAAAAATGTCCATCCTTATATTCCTATGCTATATTATTGTATATTTCTCGGATGATTCATGTAGTTTGTATAAATATTAAATAATAAAATGTCCATCTTATATTCATATGCTATATTATTGTATATTTCTATTTTTCGTTTCTGATAAGTTTCTGTTCGTGTTTCTGGTCGTTTTTTGTCTTTATAGTTGTATTTATTTATCTTGTGGTTGTATTTCTTATCATTTTCTTTTGTCTTTGCTGTTGTATTTATGTTTTTTTTTGTGAAAATAAAATATTAATATTATTTGTTAATTTCCTGTACAACTGGTGAATCATTCAAATTATTTGAAATGTTCTAGCACTAACGCAGAAAATCCGTTACCATTTGAACAGCAAATAAATAATAATTTATTATTTTTTAAAAATAAAAATTTCAGATTAAAATTGTTGAAAATGTGCCGTATTTTTCTGCTCATGAGAATTGATCCGAAGTTGCTAAAATTAATAGTTTTTTTTAATTAAAAATGTTGAATTTAATTAATTAAAAAATTTCTTAACTCATAAAATAATATCTTCTACAAACGAACTTTTTAAAAAGTGATAATTTCTTCTTCACTACATATCTCCTGCCTTTTTTCGTGTTTTCGTTCTGCTGCTGTTTTTGCTGCTTCTCCATTTCACTGGTGTTTTCCAAATTTTTCTTCCTGTCATTTTGTAATTGTGAGAATCGTTCCTCGCCAGCTTCAAAATATAAATCACAATCATTATTTACTTAAAATGGAAGACAAAAAATGTTTTAATAATAATGTTTAAATTAAATGCTATGACATATTTGGGTTTGGTACACCAAATATTTTACAAATATCACAATTCAAAAAAATTAATTTTTACTGTTTTTGAAATTGCTAAAATTAAGTTAATAACTTTAAAATTTAAAGTGGGAAGTTTAATTTATATAAATATTTAAACTCATAAAATTTAATTGGTTCGATATTCTTAACGCTCTTTTCCTTCTGCAGCTGCAACTCACCGTTTGTCTCCTTTTCCCCTTGCTGCTTTTGTTGTCCCTCCAATTCACCAATAATCACTTAAATTGGAACAAAATCAATTAAACAAAATTTAGGTAAATAATATTTGACAGTAACAGTAACAATAATTTTACGGTAGGTACATTAATCGTGCTCATTTTCTCTTACCTTTTGCTGTTGATGTGCCATTTCCATTTTGTCAACCTCAACCTTCGTCTGCACTGTGTTGAAGATGTTATTTTATCAAAACTAGGACTCTCTAAATCAGAAGATGTGGCGGAAATGAATTTGCTGATGCCAATTTGGGAGTTCATTTCAAAAAAATAGGTGTCAAATGGTTAAAATATGTTCTCCTGCTGACTTGCATTTTATAAAATTCTCTTTGCCAAAAGCAAAGAAATGACCCAACCGAAGAAAAGGGCATGGGAAGGGGCGACATGAAGTTTGGGCACCAGAAATTTGGGCACCAGAGTAAGGGATTTCAAAAAATAAAACAATATAAATTTATAAAAGGTTATATAAATCATTAAAATTTAGTAAATTTTAACATCCCTTGTGCTAAAAAAAACTATGTTCTTGAAAATTAAAAAATTCATGTATGGAAACCTGGCAATCTAATTTATTTAGTCAATTCTTACAGTTGTTTAAACGTAGAGTTAAACGGGTTCTAGTTTCTGTTTGGAGTTAGACCTGAATATCCGGCTTATTTGTGCCCGAAAATGTCAAGAGACCCTTATATTCTTATTAAACTTATAAAATTTTGTCTTGAACATACTGAGCAAATTTCTGGTGCCCAAACTTCCGCCCCCCTGGGAAAGGGACGGGGTCATTTCGCTGCCCAATTTGAGATGTCATATTTAAAAAAAACTTTTGAAGATTGTCAAGCACTTGTAAATGATATCCAACTTTATAAAATTTGCTTTACAAAAAAAGACATGAGAATGAACAATAAGCCTTTGGGAAAATAATTAGTAACGATATGAGGTCACAAATATGTAAGAAAAGTGGTCAAAATATGTACATAAATATGAAAGAAAAAAATACGGGGCCCCGAAGGGTCGTCCTACCAGTCAACCTTCTGCGGTCACGCACGGACTTCTTCCGAAGTCTCGCCTTAAAAACATGTTAAAACCTAGATGACTCATCGTTGAATGACTCTAGTTAGGGTTCTATGATGATGATGACTCATCGGTAAATGACCCTAATTAGTTTTAATCCTTAATGACCTCACTTCGGTCAGAGCATAAATTCCGCCCCTCCTTAAACTTATATTTCACTTATTCCCCTTTATCATTCATTCATTATTTTTATTCTTTTGCATTTGAGCAATAAATAATATTCCCTCGAACAAAACTTAGTTTCGAAATAATTTAAATCGACAATTAACAGAAAACAATGATTCATTCTTTTAAGACCTTTTATGCAAAAATTTTAAAGAAATAAATCCAACTGAACTGCAAAAGTGCCATATATGCCTAACAAAAATGTCAGACAACCGAAAAGAAGCAGAAGAAAAAATGGCAAAAACCATGTAAAATCAAAAATCCCAATTTTCAATTTTAAATTCAATTTTGTATACCTTTTCAGTTTCATTTCTGCCGATCGAAGGTCTTCATCGGACAGCTCATCCTTGGACAGTTCATCATCATCGGACAACTCATCATCGGACAGCTCATCCTCGGACAGTTTATCATCGGACAATTCATCATCGGAAAGCTCATCATCGGACAACTCATCCTCGGAGAGCTCATCATTGGACATTTCATCTTATGACAGTTCAGCTTCGGACAACTCATGAAATGAAAGCCACGAACAAAATGTTAAATAAGAAATAAATGCTTGACTCCAAAACCAAAATAATTTATTTTTCTTTATTCTAAACTTTCGGGATTTTAGATAAATTTACTGAACAACTAAGTTACAATAATTTCGGAAATGAGTTCGAATGTTAAGTAGAAGAATATTTCACAAAATTTAATGATAAAATGGTTTAAAATTAAACAGCAAAGTCTAGTTTAAAATTGTGACAAAAGCCTCCTCCTTTGTTCAGCAATCAATTAACGTTCCACAGGGGAATGTTAAAAGGGATCGAATTCCCATTTCCATTCAGCGACAATAAATCACAGTTTCCGAGACTTGAGGTTTATTATTATTTGATAACAAATTGTATTGTTCTATTTAATAAATATGAAAAAACACACTGGTACTGTATTTTTTTGTATTGTTTGTTTTGGTCATCAGCAATAACTCTCTTCATCTCCGACTAAAGCGACAATGTTACTATTATTATTTTTTTTTTTTGAAAGACATAGAAAAGAAGAATTTCTAAGCAAATGCTAAGCAATTTGGCATCTCAGGAAAAAGTTGTGAGACTTTTGGTTTAAAATTTTGTTCTTTTCAAAAAAAACTTTAAAATATATAAAATTTTATTTACAGTTGAAAATTTTTATGTAATTAATAGAGACCGACTAAAAAGGCACCAAAAATCGCGAAAAAGGCACTATAAAAGGCACGAAAAATTTTAAAAAAAGGATGAAAAAGCACGAAAATCCCGAAAAAGGCATGAAAAAAGGCATTTAAAAATTTTTTATTAAGGATTTTTAGGGAGCAAAAAACGTAAAAGTTAACCAAAAAATTAATTTTGGTCATTTAAATGATTATTAAATAGTTTATAATGTTTTTCGAGGAATGAAAATTTTTAAACCTAAAATTTTTTATCAAGAAAAAAAATGAAATTTTGCAATCAATTTTTAGGAAAATTTTTCAATTCTTAGGGGTGTATTTTTTTTTTTTGAAAAATTTTCAGTTCATTTCTTAGGGGTGTATTTTTGAAAAATTTTTAATTCTTAGGGGTGTATTTTTTGAAAAAAAAATTTGAATTCTCAGGGGTGCATTTTCTGAAAATTTTTCAAATTATTACTTAGGGGTATTTTCTCGATATCTTGCATTTTTAATGGAATTTTTCTGAAAAAACGCCAAAAAAGGCACCAAAAGAGAAAAATGCCAAAAAAGGCATTTAAGGCACGAAAATCCCGAAAAAGGCAAAAAAAGGCATAATAAAAGTCAACGTAGAAGCCTTAAACCAAGTGGAAAATGTGTTATTTATGCTCAATATATCGAAACTAGTGCGCAGAAAAAAAGGCATATGCCTCAAAAGTCGGTCTCTAGTAATAAATAAAAATTTTTATTTGCCTATTTTTGCATATTTGAGGGTTTTTGTGCTTATTTAGTGCCTATTTTTAGATTTTTTCTGCCTTTTTAGGTGCCTAGCGATTTTTTTTGTGCCTAAAAATGGAGTCCCTATTAATAAGGTACCAATTGAAGAAGAAATTGGACCACCAGTTGAGGGAAATGTTGGCGCAGCAGTTAAATGAAAAGCAAGCGAAGCTCATTGAGATTTTTGTAAAGACTGAATTTTATGTTTGCCCGAGGGTTGGAAAAACTCATTAAAAATGAAATTTTCCAAAAACACTAAATTGTTAGTGCAATTTTTCATGACAGCTCTTTTCGGCACCCTGGCCTCTTAATGTATCAAAGTGTATGAAAATACTGCCGCAAAAATATTGCCTAAAAAAGTCGTCATTTGATAAATTCTTAATTAAAAATAAAGATTTAAATCGGCTAATCTTCTGTTTTTTCGGATGACGTTTTGTCTAAAAAAGAAGTCTAAAATATATTAATATATTATATGGTTTTTAAGGTCGCTGCATACGAATTTTACATCCATTTCGACCAACCCTCACATGAGTTCAAGCAAAAAGTCGAAAAACCATTTTACAAATTTATTTTTGCAACTAATCACTTCGAATATATGAACTATTTCGTGATAAAAATTTAATTTTAGCATTTTTTCACTATTTTAGTTATCTTACGAGATTTTTCGAAACTAAAGCTGCGACCTAAATAGAAATGAAAATTGACTTCTCTATTTATTTAATATTCATTCTAATTTCGGCTTTTTGAAAAATTACCCCATTCATTTTCATTGTTTTCTTTATGAATGATCGTCAAACGATTGGCACCGGAAATTTGGAGGTTCTCGTGACAAGCGTTGGCATCCCAAACATTTTGAAGGAAAACATAATTAATCTTAATTTGTTTTACAATTAAATAAGGAATAATGATAAAGACTTAAAAGGACAAACTAAAGAAAAAGGACAAATATGATCTTTTAGATTTTTTGACCTAGAAAACAAAAAATAATAATCTTTTTTAGGTCGAAATGGAATCCAGCCCCAGGCTTTTTCAAAATATCGCACTCTATTATTTATTACCGGTTACTGCTGGTAGTGAAAAAAGCTACGGGTATTCCAATAAAACACTAATTAAAAGGACCAGAATTTTATGTTGTTGCTATTCGACGGTTTTAAATGTTGTCTAACAAGATATGTTATCAAAAAATTCAAAGCAATTTCATACGGAAAAACTTTAAGATAACCAAAGCAAAAAAGAGAATGAAATTTACTAGTGATACCAAAAAACCCGAGAAATTTCTCGACTCGGGAATCGAGAACCGAGAAACCTTAATGAACTTTCCTTTTTTGTTTACCACTAGACATAAAATTTTAGAATAAAAAAAAATCAAAATTCATTAAATTATTTTTTCTATAAGAATAAAAAAAATCAAAAATTCACTGAATTATTTTTTCTAGAAGAATTTTAAAAAATCAAAAATTCATTAAATTATTTTTTCTATAAGAATAAAAAAAATCAAAAATTCACTGTTTTATTTTAATAGTAATTGTAATAATTCATAAAGAAAGAAATGCTCAAAATTAAATTGCCAAATAATGATCATCTCATCGTTACGTCAATGAGTAGGATTTCTTTACATCATTAAGTAGAACATTCTGCATAAAAGGCTGTCACTCCTCAATTAATTCACTCATTTTTCATTTTTGTTTAATCACTATATTTTGGTCAATTACCTCAATTTGGCAAATTCATTTAAATAATTTGAAATTTAATTGGGCAAAATAACCGTTTTTAAACATCTTTTCTGCATTTAAGCATAAGAAATTCATAAATTCCCTGCTTTGCCAAATTAATTTTTTCCGATATTATCAATGCCAAAACGGTAAATCAAATCCACAAATTCTCGAATGGCATGGATAAATTTGGTAATAGATTTGTTTAGCCCCAATATTTGTTTTTCATTATCAATATAGACAAATTATCTATATTTTGTCAACAAAATGATATTGAATTCCTCATTCTTTGTAATTTTTTATGCCATTCTTTGGCTTTGCTATGAATGCGCCCATGGAATGCCACCAAAAAAATTGGTAAATATTCATCATCAAATGATGGTAAAATTAAGCATTACGGTTTAGCATTGGGAGGGGAAAACACAAATTAAATAAAATATAATTTTAAAATGATTAAATAAAAAATAATTTTTTTTTTGTTTTTTCAAATAAGAAAATAATAAAAATAATATTTATTAAGATGACTTTTTTTGGCATAACTTCACAATATTTTTAATGCTTCAAAAATATTCTATAAATTTCGCACAAAGCAAAATAATCCTACTAATTCATTCGAATTTTGTTGCTTTTTTAAATTAATATCCAAAAGATGAATATTTTATATTTTTAAATTTCCGAAATTTAGGCCAACAACCGATCAGTAAAGAAACAGGAAAATGGTTGAAGAAAAACTGAAAACATCGGAAAAAGAGGTAACAATAAATAAAAATTTGATAATTATAAAATATTTTTAGGTGACACGTGAAGACGTAAAGCAATTATTTGCCTTATTACATAATTTTTTGAAATAACTCGAATAGTAGCTTAACAACAGCCGAAAAAACATGTTTTTCGTGCATTTCAGGCTACGGGGAGCTCAGGAAAAAAATAGTGAAAAAACTATAAATCGTATCCCTACTTATCAACCGCCGCTTGATTTGCTTTAACGTCCATCTAACTCCTTCCTTAAAATATCCCTTCGCTGTCCGGCCGTAAAACTTATGAACTCGGCACAATTCAAAAGATTTCTTAAAGATCCCGCTGAAAAATATTTTAAAAGTGAATTCATTCAGTGGTTCGTTATTGCTTTTGAGAATAATTTATTATGGCCATAAGGAAAACAAAAAAGGTTGTTCGAGATTGCATTTTGAGCATTAATTATGGAGGCGCCACCAAATGTTGGCGCCGCAAATGTCGTTTTGACTGGGCGCCGCAAGTGTGACGCCGCAAATATTAGCTTCGCAATTGTCTGCCGCAAATGTCGGCCAATCCCCTCCCCCCCCCCCCTAGACCAACGGCACCGTCTATCCCGGATTGAATTTACAAGGGTGGGGAAAGCCATGTGTCCTTTGACTGAACCCCAAAATCCCAAACGACTCCAATGACTGAAGATATAATATTTATTCACTTGTTGTTGGTTGGATAAAACGAAGCGAGAAAAGGAAAAATAATTGAAGTCTGCGCAACAACTAAGTGATCGTTGGGGAAAAGGAGAAAAGCGAAGAGAATGGGCGAGGAAACATTTCAATGGGAAAGGGAAAACAAGTGAACGGATAGAAAGTAATTAGAATAATAATGATCAATGGGAATTAGAAAGTGAGGGAAAAGCGTCGAATAGTACTTACAATTTGAAGCCCAATGATAATAAAATACTACAAAAGAACCTTTTAGTGAATTTTTTTACATTTCAATTTGAATTTTAAAATGGGCCAAAATTGGCCTCAATTTTTTGGCACCAGTAAGTCAAAGAAACGAATGGAAACAATTGGTAAACATCAGAAGATGGATCGAAATCGAAAGCGCCTGAAAATTAATTAAAAATATAAATCCAAAAATTTGTTTATATTAAATTTACCCATTCGACGCCCATTTTTGGTGAAAAAGATTTTTCGACTTATCAAATTAATTCCACACCCGACAATGTCATCAACACGGTAAGAATTCTTCTCAAACATTCCTTTGTATGAACCGTTAATCCAAAAAATGCCATCAGAATCATATGTGTAGAAGTCCTTGCCATCATACATTCTTTCGTCCGATTTTGGCTGCTTTTTGGCGCCAAATCCGAAGCAGATGGGACTGAAATTCATAAAAAGTAGTAAATTTAAAATGATTATATATTTGAGAAGCGCTTACCAGCTCCCATGTTTTATTGAAATTTCAAAGTAAAAAATGTCCGATGAACCAATGCCCAGAAAAAACGGATGTTTTGCGAACACGAAACGCAAACCTTTTAAAAAAATATTGGAAAATGGTCATTTAATTAAAAAAAAAATCTATTAAAATTCACTTAAATTCAAATATGTGCAAATCTGAAGACAAATCTAGTTAAAAAAAATTAGTCCGTTCTTTGGGCTTTGCGCCGGACTGAAAACATTATATTTTTAAAATTCAGCCTCCCAAGAAAAACGGCCATTTTTGAATAAAACCATTAACAAATTGTCCAAAATTTCAAATTCTAGAAAAATTGCTGCAGGGATAATACATATAGTTGAGAACACTTGAAAAAATGAATTTTAAGTCAGAAAGCGGCAATATTTTTTATTTTAAATTATTATTTGTATGTTTTTGTAGGGTATTTATTATATTTCGGCATTTTCACTTAAATTTCGATCTAAAAATTTCATTTTTTAATTTATTATGTTTTAGGAGAATAAAATACTTATGGGAAGGCCTATTAATTAATTAATTTGTTTTTTAAAATAAAAATTACCTGTTTGTCTCTCCTTATAATAATGGACCGTCAATTTTTTGTCACCAATGATTTCCAGGTCATTATGACAAGCGTTGGTGTCCCAATAGTTTTGTTCAAAGTTTAAAAGCGCCTTAAAAATTGATCTATTATTTATTTTTAGAGTAGAACAGTACCCGCATTAATAGGAATAAACGATGGAAATTTTCAAAAATAGTTAAAGTCAATCAAAAAAAAAATTTAAAGCGAAAGAAAAAGCAAATTAAGGGCACGTTTGATTTATTCATGAGAAAAAACATGTAATGATTATCAAAATTTTATGTTTTCGATATTCGATAGTTCTAGTGTTGTCTAATTGAATATAGTATTTTAAAAAATTATAAAAAAAAATTTCAAAGATATATTGTACTGAAAGCCCATCTTTTTTTAAAGCCATAAAATGTTAATTTAAAACATTTATGGCAATAACTTTTTGGAAACTTCGCTATTTATTGAATAGCAAGTTCATTTATACTTAATTTTGTTTGTTCTAAGAATGTTTTGGTCAATTTTGGTGATAAAATTTTATTTCTTTAAGTTTCAAAAAAGTTATGGCCAATATTTGTAAAATTGATAAAATTTTAAGAATATTAAATATTGAAATTTTTTTGTCTAGTGAAATTTTTCAAAAAATATTATTTGATTTGCTATCAAATCTTCGAAAAAAGGCTTTAATTAAATAATTGTAATTACAAACTTTTTCGTGAAAGGTTTTGTGTCGTGTTTTGTAACTCTATTAATTGCACATGCTCATACTCCAATAAATTTCCCGACTCCTGAACATGAAATCCCGGGCATTCCTACCGTTTTCCTAGTTTGAGTTTCGGCATCTTGGTTCTGCTTTCTCTCGCTGGCATTGATCACTGTGTTGCCTTTTTTGGTGTCACTGATGGAAGTTTGCTTAAAATGTCTAATTCCTTAAATTTTAAAAAATCGCAGCTAATATATTTTATATTTCTCGACAATTTAATAAATAAACTCTTCCTTCTTATTTGTTAGCGAAATAAATTACACATTTTTAGAACTCATTTTAAGCCATTAAAGATGATAAAAATAAATTAAAAACTGGTAAGAAAATTCGCAATTTCAGTCACATAAATATGGTAACAAACCACAGCTGAATCATTAGAAGCCTCGGCCATTGGCACATCGCCAATGCCACTGCCATTTCCGAGGCATTCGTCACAAGCCATGGAATCCCAATAATTTATCTTAACTTTTTTTTAGAATTGAATTCAATTCCTAGAAAATCCTTATGTGATTTGAAATAAAATTAAATCTTTTTAAAGTTGGTAAGCACGAAGATTCCCTACCAGGATTGGCTCTAATTTTCTTTTCTTTACTCACCAATCCCATTTTAAATCCAAACAAAAAATGGTTCATCGGTATAATTGTATATTCACAGCTTAATCCCCTAGCCAGTTTCATTTCATTTTTTTAAAAAATTCATATTAATTATTATTTTCATTTTGTGGGTTCTTTGTCAGTGTGGGTCATCTCAGGTTCGGATCACCGTAATGGCTTTTATTTATTTAATTGCTCCAAATTGGCCCGTTACTAATTTGAAACAAATTGCTCATCAAAAAACATACCGTTTTTGCCTTTTTATTCTGCTTTTCCTCATCAGTATTGACTGTTTTGTGTTTCCTGATGTTCATATTGGTACTTGAAAAAGCATCCATCATTGGCACATCGTCAATGCCATTTGAGCATTGAAAACAAACCCAAATAATGGCAATAAAAAATACAAAGAATTGGGAGTAAAAAGTCATTTTGCTGCAATAATTTAAAAATTCTCCACTTATTATAAAATTTTGGAAAAAATGAATTTTTTGTTGTTCAATTAAATTTATAAAAATTGTGGTAATAATTTTTCCATTTGCGAGATTGGTATTTTTTTTAAATGGGTTTTTGACGAATATTTTACCGAATGATAAGCTCAAAAATAGCATTTTTGCCCGTTTTCTTTTCAATCCGAGCGAGTTTTTAACAAATAAAAAAATATTTTGGGGTTTTTAGCAAATATTTTGAATTCATCGCCGCAAAAATCAAAGACCGGTAAAAGTAAATTTAGACAATTTTTATTTTATGATTTTGGCTTGGAACAGAAAAAATAAAGACAAAAACCAAAAAATAAAAAGACAAATATATTTTAAAATAAATTCAAGAAAAAACAAGAGAAACGTATAAATGCAGCATGAATATTGCAAATTATTCTTATTAGTGGATTAATGATATTAAACATCTTTTCATTTTCCATTTATAGACAGCAAATGGACCCTAAAGATCAATGGAAAAATTAACGCAAAAATCAATTAGAAGGAGGCCATGTCAAAATGTTGCCAAATTCTATTTCAAATTTAGGGGGAAAGGCCTTCCTCAATTATGAAAATTAGGCCTTCTCAATTTTAAAAAACAAACCAAAAATCAATTAGAAGGAGGCCATGTCAAAATGTTGCCAAATTCTATTTCAAATTTAGGGGGAAAGGCCTTCCTCAATTATGAAAATTAGGCCTTCTCAATTTTAAAAAACAAACCAAAAATCAATTAGAAGGAGGCCATGTCAAAATGTTGCCAAATTCTATTTCAAATTTAGGGGGAAAGGCCTTCCTCAATTATGAAAATTAGGCCTTCTCAATTTTAAAAAACAAACCAAAAATCAATTAGAAGGAGGCCATGTCAAAATGTTGCCAAATTCTATTTCAAATTTAGGGGGAAAGGCCTTCCTCAATTATGAAAATTAGGCCTTCTCAATTTTAAAAAACAAACCAAAAATCAATTAGAAGGAGGCCATGTCAAAATGTTGCCAAATTATATTTCAAATTTAGGGGAAAGGCCTTCCTCAATTATGAAAATTAGGCCTTCTCAATTTTAAAAAACAAACCAAAAATCAATTAGAAGGAGGCCATGTCAAAATGTTGCCAAATTATATTTCAAATTTAGGGGAAAGGCCTTCCTCAATTATGAAAATTAGGCCTTCTCAATTTTAAAAAACAAACCAAAAATCAATTAGAAGGAGGCCATGTCAAAATGTTGCCAAATTCTATTTCAAATTTAGGGGGAAAGGCCTTCCTCAATTATGAAAATTAGGCCTTCTCAATTTTAAAAAACAAACCAAAAATCAATTAGAAGGAGGCCATGTCAAAATGTTGCCAAATTATATTTCAAATTTAGGGGGAAAGGCCTTCCTCAATTATGAAAATTAGGCCTTCTCAATTTTAAAAAACAAACCAAAAATCAATTAGAAGGAGGCCATGTCAAAATGTTGCCAAATTATATTTCAAATTTAGGGGGAAAGGCCTTCCTCAATTATGAAAATTAGGCCTTCTCAATTTTAAAAAACAAACCAAAAATCAATTAGAAGGAGGCCATGTCAAAATGTTGCCAAATTCTATTTCAAATTTAGGGGGAAAGGCCTTCCTCAATTATGAAAATTAGGCCTTCTCAATTTTAAAAAACAAACCAAAAATCAATTAGAAGGAGGCCATGTCAAAATGTTGCCAAATTATATTTCAAATTTAGGGGGAAAGGCCTTCCTCAATTATGAAAATTAGGCCTTCTCAATTTTAAAAAACAAACCAAAAATCAATTAGAAGGAGGCCATGTCAAAATGTTGCCAAATTATATTTCAAATTTAGGGGGAAAGGCCTTCCTCAATTATGAAAATTAGGCCTTCTCAATTTTAAAAAACAAACCAAAAATCAATTAGAAGGAGGCCATGTCAAAATGTTGCCAAATTATATTTCAAATTTAGGGGGAAAGGCCTTCCTCAATTATGAAAATACATATGCTGCACTGTGATATCATACATTTTTAATTCTATACAAAAGGAATTCTATAATTGTATAATCCTCTACTCATATTGCACTGTGATATCATACATTTTTAATTCTATACAAAAGAAATTCTATAATTGTATAATCCTCTATTATGCTGCACTGTGATGTCATACATTTTTAATTCTATACAAAAGGAGTTCTATAATTGTATAATCCTCTACTCATGTTGCACTGTGATATCATACATTTTTAATTCTATACAAAAGAAATTCTATAATTGTATAATCCTCTATTATGCTGCACTGTGATGTCATACATTTTTAATTCTATACAAAAGGAGTTCTATAATTGTATAATCCTCTACTCATGTTGCACTGTGATATCATACATTTTTAATTCTATACAAAAGAAATTCTATAATTGTATAATCCTCTATTATGCTGCACTGTGATATCATACATTTTTAATTCTATACAAAAGGAATTCTATAATTGTATAATCCTCTACTCATGTTGCACTGTGATATCATACGTTTTTAATTCTATACAAAAGAAATTCTATAATTGTATAATCCTCTATTATGCTGCACTGTGATGTCATACATTTTTAATTCTATACAAAAGGAGTTCTATAATTGTATAATCCTCTACTTATGCTGCACTGTGATGTCATACATTTTTAATTCTATACAAAATGAGTTCTTTAATTGTATAATCCTCTACATATGCTGCACTGTGATATAATACATTTTTAATTCTATACAAAAGGAGTTCTATAATTGTATAATCCTCTATTTATGCTGCACTGTGATGTCATACATTTTTAATTCTATACAAAATGAGTTCTATAATTGTATAATCCTCTACATATGCTGCACTGTGATATAATACATTTTTAATTCTATACAAATGGAACTCTATAATTGTATAATCCTCTACTCATGTTGCACTGTGATCCATACATTTTTAATTCTATACAAAAGGAATTCTATAATTGTATCATCCTCTACTCATGTTGCACTGTGATATCATACATTTTTAATTCTATACAAAAGAAATTCTATAATTGTATAATCCTCTACTTATGCTGCACTGTGATTTCATACATTTTTAATTCTATACAAAAGAAATTCTATAATTGTATAATCCTCTACTTATGCTGCACTGTGATTTCATACATTTTTAATTCTATACAAAATGAGTTCTATAATTGTATAATCCTCTACATATGCTGCACTGTGATATAATACATTTTTAATTCTATACAAATGGAACTCTATAATTGTATAATCCTCTATTTATGCTGCACTGTGATGTCATACATTTTTAATTCTATACAAAATGAGTTCTATAATTGTATCATCCTCTACTTATGCTGCACTGTGATGTCATACATTTTTAATTCTATACAAAAGGAATTCTATAATTGCATAATCCTCTACTCATGTTGCACTGTGATATCATACATTTTTAATTCTATACAAAAGGAATTCTATAATTGTATCATCCTCTACTCATGTTGCACTGTGATTCATACATTTTTAATTCTATACAAAATGAGTTCTATAATTGTATCATCCTCTACTTATGCTGCACTGTGATGTCATACATTTTTAATTCTATACAAAAGGAATTCTATAATTGCATAATCCTCTACTCATGTTGCACTGTGATATCATACATTTTTAATTCTATACAAAAGGAATTCTATAATTGTATCATCCTCTACTCATGTTGCACTGTGATATCATACATTTTTAATTCTATACAAAAGGAATTCTATAATTGCATAATCCTCTACTCATGTTGCACTGTGATATCATACATTTTTAATTCTATACAAAAGGAATTCTATAATTGTATCATCCTCTACTCATGTTGCACTGTGATTCATACATTTTTAATTCTATACAAAAGGAATTCTATAATTGCATAATCCTCTACTCATGTTGCACTGTGATATCATACATTTTTAATTCTATACAAAAGGAATTCTATAATTGTATTATCCTCTACTCATGTTGCACTGTGATATCATACATTTTTAATTCTATACAAAATGAGTTCTATAATTGTATAATCCTCTACATATGCTGCACTGTGATATAATACATTTTTAATTCTATACAAATGGAACTCTATAATTGTATAATCCTCTATTTATGCTGCACTGTGATGTCATACATTTTTAATTCTATACAAAATGAGTTCTATAATTGTATCATCCTCTACTTATGCTGCACTGTGATGTCATACATTTTTAATTCTATACAAAAGGAATTCTATAATTGCATAATCCTCTACTCATGTTGCACTGTGATTCATACATTTTTAATTCTACACAAAAGGAATTCTATAATTGTATAATCCTCTACTCATGTACTTTAATCAAATTTATTATAAATTTAATCAAAATCGCAATTTCCAAAAAATGCGGGATTTCGGACTGGGATCCCGCAAAATCCCGCGCGGGATCCCTCCCGCGACGGTCTCTAGTTCTCTCTCCAATTGCGTTGAATTGCGCAGCAGAAACTAAACGATAATAAAACATAGCAAAAAAAAGGATACAGTAATTTATTACGATATTTGATCTTTTACATAAATTAATATTTTCTCACCACTGATTGGTGTTGTTCTTTTGTTCCCATATTTCTGCTGTCCACCGTCATCAAAGCTTTTCCCTTCATTATTCGCTTTATAGCAATTTTTTGGTGAATTTTCCCTTCTCTTAAAAAAATGGCTCTAAATCGCAAAATTTTATGCACTTTAATAAAATTCCAGTAGTGACCCTAAAGTACAATTGCCAAATTTGGTCATTTTTTCGACATCCGTTAACAAATCGGGTGAAAATTTTTCTTAGATATGGTAATTCGTAAAGCATCGGTCTTAATAGGATTTTCATTTATTTAAAGTATATAAACATCGATTAGATTATAATCGGCTTTATACATTTATATAAAATAGTAAAAGCATCCATCGATTAGATTTTAATAGGATTATCATTTATATAATTCCTCTTAATAAAGAATAAATGCCCAAAATTAAATTTGCCAAACAATGGTCATCTCAACATTATGTTAATGAGTAGGATTTATTTACATCATTAAGTAGAACATTCATAATAAAAGGCTGATGAGTAGGATTTCTTTACATCCATAAGTAGAACATTCTGAATAAAAGGCTGTCACTGTTCAATTAATTCACTCATCATAATTTCTCTTTTTTTCGTAATCACTACTTTAAACCGATTTACCTTATCGGCATCGTTTCTGTTCCTCCCGTTTCAGCGCAGAAAAAAAAATAATAATTTTCTATAAATTATATATAATTTTTTCCACAATTTTTTCAGGCAAAACAAATAAGCACAGAATTTTTGATAACTGATTAGCTGTGTATCCAATAGAATGACCTTTTACTCCCCATTCTTTGTATTTTTTATTGCCATTATTTGGCTTGGCTTCTTTTTTGAATGCTCAAATTGCAGTGGCAATGGCAAAGTGCCAAAAAACATTGGCGAATCTTCTTCAAGCCGAGGCCCCAACATTAAAAACAAAGCTAGTGATGATTCATTTGAAGTTTGTTAACACAATTATGAGTCGAAATTGGAATTTTTCTATTGGAGAGAAATTAGAAAGCTCACGTTTAATCTCGTATTTTTAACATCTTTTATATACAAGATTTTAAATTTTTTTGGGAATTCAAATGACTCTTCCAGCCACCTGAAAAACATAATTTATTTTTTCACTGTATTATTAAGTTCAGCTTTTTACTTCTAAAAGGAGAAATTTATTTCGCTAAGAATGAAGAGTTCTTAATTAATTTGTCGAGAAATATAAATAATATTATAAATTAAAATAAACACTTTTAAGGTGCCATTAAAATTAGAACCAAATCAATGGGATACCGAATTTTGTCACGGTGAGCTCAAAATCAGTGGGCTAAAAGTCGAATGTGGAAAAAAAGAATTTGGTGAAATTTTGATAAAGATAGTTTCATAAAACATTTTATTCTAAAGGTCATCGTTCCGTCTTCGCAGAATATCCGATTTCGCTGAACAAAGATTCAACTGGCATTTTTTATTTTGAAATTAAAAAAACAAACGGGTAAACTTATGTATAACATTTGTAAATCATCATAAAATTGTTATTTGTTTCCAAATGGATGATTTATAAGTTATAACTCACTTTTCAGCTTTTTCTACTTCGGATTCGCTGACAAAAAAAAGAATCAATTGGATAAAAAGCTTTTTGAGCAGGAGCATATTTATGCATACTTAAGCTATGGCTTTTTTATTAACGGTTCATTTGGTGAGTATTCAGGAGAAAGTGATTCAATAAACAAAGGTGATGTCCTTGGAATTGGCGTTCATTTGAACACTCGAGAAATTTTCTTCACCAAAAATGGACAACTTTTGGGTTAGTTTAATTTATTTTTCATTTGCTGAAGATTTATATTCAAATAATTTTTTGATTTTAATTTTTATACATTTAATAATAAATTTTTTTTCTAATTTTTAGCATCAAATTATTCACTTTCGCCTTCTTCCTCTATTTACAATCTGTTTCCATTCGTTACTTTGATGGATTCTGATGACGAAATTGAGGCCAATTTTGGGCAAAACAATTTCAAATTCGAAGTGTCCATTCGCAATTTCTTAATTCAAACTTCCGAAAAATTTTTGGGCAGCAAAAAAATTACATCGCATGTATGTATCATAAACTCATTTAAGAATTCATTTATTATTTCATTCAATGATGATTAAAATTAAGATTGGCCTGGTCCGGGTATTCGGGCAAAATTCTTCAATTTATTAAAATATGGATAATGAAAAAAAAAATTATATGACATTTTTTGTTATGAAAAGAAGAAAGTTTTTTATTTAAAAATTTTTGAGCTTTCTTTATCAAATGGCAGTTTTCAACAAAAATCTTTAAAATATCAAAAGAAATAGATGGAGAATGAATGAATTGAACCTGTTCAAATAAGGAATGAATCCAAAAGAACTCTTCCAACTCTAATTAAAGCTATTAAATAAATTATTATTAAGGAAAATCGTTGGGATGCCACCGTTCGTGACTATGGCCTGAGAATCACTGGAAAAAAAAGTTTGACAGTCATTCATTCGGAAAAACAATCTGGTACATTATGTTAAAATTAACAAATAAATTGAAATATTTCATCAAAAGGCTCTTTCCGCACGGTCTTCGCTGAAAATTCGATTTCGTCCAACAATGATTCAAATGGCATTTTTTACTTTGAAATTACTATTAAAAAAATGCTTTGGTAAGCGTAATGATTTTCAATAAAAAAAATTTACAATAAATATTCAAATTTGCAATGTTCAGTTGTTTTATGATCGGATTTGGTTCTAAAAGTCGCTCATTATATAAAGGGTATGTTTTTTCTTCCCTGGGCATTTATGCTTATGGGAGAAACGGAATTGCAAGAAGAACTGAATTTAAATATCTATTCATTGCTGCTGGTGATGTGGTCGGATGCGGCCTTAATTTGGCCACGCGACAGATCATTTTCACAAAGAATGGACTTCCTTTTTGTTTGTTTATAATTTTTTTTTATGAAAGTGAATTAATTTGAATACTTTTTAAAATTTATTTAGGTAATTTGTGCTTTTTATATAACCCATTTTCGTTTCATGTAGATTCAAAGATTTCGATTTCTCCACTCCTCCCACCTTCCGCTCTTGTCCAATTATTTCCGTTCGTTGCTTTGTATGACCATGAAGATGAAATTACGGCGAATTTTGGTTCGGAGGAATTCAAATTCAATCAGAAACTCTCTGAATTGAGAAACATTCACTGAAGCATTGATTGATTGATTATTGATTGATTGATTGTTTATTTTTCTGATGACCTTCTATTTTTTCGTTTTTTTCTGTGCTTTTTCATTTATACATTAAAAAGGAGAAGCTTTAGAGCAGAATTCTGGTAACATAACAGAATATTGTGCTCCTCTGGGCCAAATACTTTGGCTGTCCTTTTTCCGCTTTGTACTTTTTCTTTTTTTTTTGCTATCTTTTCAGTTTTTACTGTTGGTTCTTTTTATTTTACGATATTCATTTATTATGTGTCTGTGCATAAACTATTTATTTGTTTCTGTTGCATAAATTTGAAAAAAATTTATTGGGCAATCTTTAAAATATGTATTTTATTATAAAAATACAAAATTATATTTAATTTTAAGTTTAACAAAAAAAAGAAAATATTTCTAAGAAATGAAATTTGGAAATCAAAAATTTACAGAACATCCGAACGTACTAATATTTTTTTACTCCAGCATTTGGTAAAAAAAATTACCCAGGAGCGGGATCGTTTTTTTCCTATATTTCGCGATATATCCATATTTTGGAATTTTTCCAAAACTTCATTAGAAGGATCATAGTGATAAATTGGAAAATTTTATGTCAATATTTTACGAGAAAAGGAATGCCATAATAGAAGAAGGAAATTAATCGGGAAAATCTCATTTTCCTTATTTTTATTTTATATAAATTTCTTTCATTACGACATCTATCGGTGTTCTAAGAATTCTATATTTTTAAATAAGTGATATTTTTGGAAAACAGCAAATATTTATTAAATTTTTATGAGCGATGGAATGACATAATAAAAAAAGGAAATTAATTAGAAAATGTTACCTTCCAATTCATTCTTCACCGTAAGTGCAAAAAAATAAACAAAAAATCGGATTATGAAAATCACATCAGAGATTAGTCAAATCGAATTCGAAGTTGGGCCCAAAGTTTGCCTCAATTTCGTCGTCAAAAGAATACAAAGAAACGAATAACAACCTAAAAAAAGGACAAAAAAAAAATTCCGCCAAAATAAATTAAACGTCAACCAAAATTATGAAAAATTTCACCAACAAAATAAAAACTTAAAACAGAAACAAAACATTTCGATTTAAATTGCTTTACATTTTAAAAATTCAAAAAAAAAGATTATAATTGAAGAAAAAAGCATAAAAATGATAAAAAAGAACAAAGTGATCAGTTTTATTTAATATTTCTTCCTCAGAGAGTTGCGAAATCGAATTTGAAATTAGGGCCAAAATTGGCCCCGATTTGGTCATCCGAATTCACAAAAGAAACGAATGGATGAAAAGAATCATTAGCAAAAGATGGAGCAACGAAAAAATCAGAGGAATCTGTGAAAAAGTTAAGGGATTTTTTTTTATTATTTTAAACAAAAAATCAATTAGCATAAATTGGCAATCAAATAAATTATAATTTAAAATTTGTTTAAACAATTATTTAATCATTTGCCAACCCAAACGAAGTCCATTTTTGGTGAAAATGATCTGCCGAGTGGCCGAATTGACTCCAATTCCTACGGTATCGCCTTCATTGTAGTGATATTTGGCATCTTTTGCTCTTCTTCCGTTAATCAAAATCGCGCCAATACTTCCATGTGCATAAGTGCCCCTTTCACAAAGAAATCTCTCATCCAATATTTTCGACTGTTTGACGGCGAATCCGAAGAACAATAAACTGAAAATTAAGAATAAATGACTAACAATTAATAATAAAAATAAGTTAATTTTAATATTTCTAATAAATTTTATATTCAAAAAAATTTTAAAAAAAACTCTTACTTTCTCATATTTTTGGCCGAAATTTCGTAGTAAAAAATTTCGGACGAATTATTGTTCAGCAAAATCGGATGTTTAGCGAAGACGGTATGCCAACCTTTAGAGGAGAAAAATAAAACAATGTAAAGCATGATAAAAATACCAAATAATCCCTTATAATGGACAGTCAGACTTTTGTCGCCAATGATTTTAAGCTTCTCATCATAAGCATTGGCATCCCAGTAATTCTGTTGGAAATTTAAAAGTGCCTTAAAATAATTCATTAAAATCATTTTAAGAATTCTTAAATACAATAAATTAAAATATTAAAAAATATTTTTCCTTTCTTTTAATCCACCTTTATATTCTTCTGCTGTTTCTCCATTTTTTCCAAAGGTTTCTTTTCACCATTTTGCGCTTTTGAGAATTGGTCCAAAATTACTAAAAAGAATTAATTAAATTTAAATTGGAAAATTGAATTGAATTAAATTAAATTAAATGTTCTTGATTCTTATGATTTGAGAATTGATCAGCAGTAGCTTAAAATCGAATTAATTTTTAAATTTAAAAAGGAAACAACCAATACTAAAAGATGAAAACACTTTAATTAATCAATGCATCCATCATTTTGAATTGGATTAATTACCTATTTTAATTAATTGATTATCAACTCGCCGTTTGTTTCCTTTTCCTCTTTCTGCTTTTGATGTTTTTGTTGTTCCTCCAATTCACCAATAATCACTTAATTATCAATTAATAATATCTGACAGTAGTCATAATGATAATGTTACGGTAGGTACAATAAATAATCGTTGCTCATTTCTCTTACCCTTTTGCTGGTCAACCTTCGTTTGCACTGTCACGATTTGTTCCATCAGTTTTTTCTCGAATTCTGATTGGAATGCCTTCTGCTGAAATTAAACGAATTTTTTTTTGAAATGCGTTCCGAAAGCATTAAATTATTATGGGTGGCACTACGTTCCCCCCCCCCCCCCCCGCATCATTACCCCAACCCCCGGAGAAATTAAAAAAAATTGTTAAACTTTGAAACTTTTCAAGAAAAAAATCTTTTTTTATATAAGAAAATTCTAAGAAAAAAAATTTTTGAGGAATTTTTATAGTGAATTAATTATTAAGATTGTTCAAAAAAATTTCCAAAAAATCGCTGAAAATTTCTCTAAAATTTTTTTTCTTAGAATTTTCCTTTAAAAAAACTTTCTGATTTTATTAGTAAAAAATTTCTAAGTTAGAAAAATTTTAAAAAAAATTTCTCAGGGGAAACGATCTGCTTCCAATTATTATAACCAAAAATTTTTTAATTAATTCTTAAATTTTTTAAGTGATTTCTAATTTGACCCCACCGTGTCCAATTGCTCCTCCAATTTGTGCACCTTTTCCTCCATTTCCTTGTGATCATTTTTCAGTTTGTCATCCTTCTCTTTTTCTGTATCAGCTTTCGTTTGTAGCATCTTTTATGGCATTTTAATTTTAAGTATTTTATTTAATAAGCAAATCAAATTCAAAATGTGCCGTACTTTCTTTCCTTTCCCACCTTTTCCATCTGTTCAATGTTTTTCTGTTGTTCGTTCTGTTGATTCTCCATTTCGACCAACTTTTTCTGCACTTCCCCCAAATTTTTCTCCAATTGTTCCTCCTTCTTCTCCAATTTTGCCCGCATTTTCTCAATTTCATTTTTTAGCATTCGATTCTCAGCTTCGGCCTTTAAAAAAATGAATAAAAAAAATTGAAAATTTTCAAGTAATCAAACTTTTTGGTAAAAACAATCGTTTAAACAACGCAGTAATATTAATTTATATAATAAAACATGGTCGCAAATTAGTTACGAAAAATCGCGTAAGTAACTAAAATAGTGAGGAAAAATGCCAAAATAGTTACAAAATAATGACAAAAGTCCGAGGGGGGGGGGGGGGGGGGGTTATCCCACATTTGCGCCCAAGACATTTGCCACTAATCGGGTTTAAATTTACATTTTTTCATTTCTAGATGGACTAAACAGCTTTACTTAAGCGATTGAAAGTGATTGTATGCGATAATTGGAGGTCATCTAATTTTTGAAAAAAACAATAAATTTTTCAAACAACAGAATTATTGTTCCTAATAAACGAAAACAACGAGTTTTCTTAAATTTAATGCTTTTAAGACCTCTAAGATTGAAAAAATGCTTTACCTTTTGATTTTTTGTTTGAATTTGGTTTCCGGGTGAAAAAAGGTCAAAATAATATCATACTAATGATTAGCGACGTCAAAAACCAAAAGCAGTTTGTTTTAAAAAATTTTTAAGAGAAAAACGTCATCCGAAAAACCAAAAAAAAAGTGCTGAAATGAGCTGTCATGAAAAATTGCACTAACGATTTTGTGAATTTTGGAAAATTTCATTTTTTATGAGTTTTTTCACCCTCTCGTGACTATTCGCGGTTTCTCTTTTTTCACAAAAAGGTTAAAATTAAAATTCTGTTTTTTTCCAGAAGCCAACCCACCTCAATGAGCTTCGCTTGCTTTTCATTTAACTGCTGCGCCAACACTTCCCTCAACTGACTGTTGGTCCAATTTCTTCTTCGTTTGGGTTGCCATTTTCTTTTTCTGAAATTCATAATTTTTTTTTTGAAAATTCACCCTTCTCTCTCCCTTACCTTATTAAAAATCATTTGCAGCAAACAATTAATTGTAATTTGACAAAATGTTAATTCTTAAACAAATAAAAGTTGTAAACACTCAAAAAGAATCCATGGCAGTAAAAGCCAAGACGGTTGTCCGTATTATTAAGCAAAAAAAAAACTCGGAAAAATTTGTTTAAAAATTGAGAAAAAGGTGTACTGTACTTAAAAAATTATTGTGATTTGTCTATTATGTTGTGGTTAATTGTGCTGAAAATTCTGCTACCTACTCGCGGTGAGTCCGGAAACAGAGTATTGTTTTTTCTTGCAATGGAATTAATTCTGGCTAAAGCAGACGCAATTTTGTCTAATTTTGTACATAAAATTAAATTTGTTTTTGTTTTATTAAAATCCCCAAATGCCGTTCGGTCTCCAAAAGTCGGGTCCCCAAGTTGCAAATCCTCAAAAGTCGCACCACGGTTTAGAATGGCGAGGATATTGAGAAAAAATGGGGAACAATCAATATTTCCAAATGTGGTTAGAGAAAAATAAATTTAATGAGCAGAGGTGCGGAGGGGAGGGAGCAAAAAGGGAAATTTGGGTTTTTATTTTTTTTGATTTCAAAACTTCCATTACCAAGGATGAGATTTTGCATATTTCCACAAAAATTTTTAAATTAGGTAATTTATTTTTGCTAAAATTGCAATTAAATAATAAAATATTCATCATTTAATCGTATTCATGATTATACTCTACTTATATATTCTATTGTTCCTAATTAGAAATTGTCGTAATATAAGGCAAGGCAAATGCAAATTTATTATCACTTGTACATGAATTTTAATTAATACTTTTTCCCAGTTTATTTTTATGTTGGAGGATTTTTTAATTATTTCTCATAATTTTTTGCACAAAGTTTTCAGGAAACATTAAGTTCACCGAACAAATAAGTAAATGATTTTCCAGTGAAACTATTCTAATTAAATTAAATTTGGTAATAATTACTTTTTGCTTTTCTTTGGTTTAGTCCCAGTATTCACTTTCATTATCAATGTAGAAATCTTCTATATTCCCAACAAAATGATGTTGAAGCTTTATGTCCTTATTTGGTTTTGCTATGAATGCGCCCATGGAATGCTAAAAAACATTGGTGAATCTTCTTCATCAAATAGTGGTAAAATTTAAGATTTAGCACTGGGCAGGATTTTATGTTTATAAATTAGAAATATTAGAGAGGTTAAATTAAAACAAAATCAAAATTTTTTGAGTTTTGAAATAAGAATAAAATAAAATTAAATATTTATTAAGAGGTTTATTTTTTGCCTATCAATTCACAATGGTTTTAAAGATTCAAACATTTATAAATTTTAAACAAAATTTTTTAAGTAACATTTAATTGGTACTGTTTTTCTTTTTAAAAAATCTGAGCAAAAGTAAAAATTTCCAAAAATTTAGCTCAACAACCGATCAGTAAAGAATGCAAATACATGTATCCTTAGGTATATTTTGGATTAATTGCATTTTTTTTTATTAAATTTTACAGAATTGGTCTGCTCTATAAATCCAAATTTATATGCCCGAAAAAGCTTTACGGAAACAAAAAAATTTAACGCGAAAAATCTATTTGTTAGCACCTCTCTTCATATCAAATATGCAGAATAAATATAAAACCATATTATATTTATAAATTTAAAATATCGATGGGAAAAATTTAAAAAAATAAAAGACTTTTTAATGTTTTAATATTGTATAATCTTGCTCCAAAGAATTGACCTTTGAACCCCTTAACAAATTTTAATTTTTAAATTTTTAGGCTGCTGCTGCATTCTCTGCTTGCCCTGCATTTGTGCATCTGTAGCCTGTTCGGCAACCTGTTGCGCTATCAATTGCGCTATCGATATTTCATTAAAATCCGTCTTGTTCGGAACTTCTGGCTTAATTGATGTTGGTTATTGTTGTGTTTACTGTTGTGGCGTTGCGCCTTATTACGCCGGAAGTGCCTGTGTAAATGGAGTCAAAAAAGAAAAAAACAAGAAAAAACAGGAAAAGATTGAGAAACATTTGGAGGAAATTACACCACCGTAGGATTTTAGAATGAGAAATAGAATTGGATGATTAGCTAATTGCTATTAGAGACCCGTAAAGGGATTTAGTTGGTATTGCATACAGTACATATATTAGATCCTAAAATGCAAAGTATTAAAACGCAAAACGCTTAGAAATTTTTTAATTTTTTTGAGTAACGGGCCCATGTTTCATTATTATTGGTGGTGTAATTATGTTTTTTACAAAACTCTGTCGAGTTCATTTAAAACGCAGTTTTTATTCATCACTAGGCTATTTTAAGGATATTAGTAGCGAAAAATCTCAAAATAATTAACAACAAAAAATTCGCGTTGAAAAAAAAATTTTTTTTAAACATTTTAAGTTAATTTTAAAAGAAAGATTTTCTGTCAAAAGTGGAAAAATTTTTATAAATGTTTTTTAAAAATGATAAAAGGTCGATCCTCTATGAGTTTTTTTATTTTATTTCATTTTATTAGAATTTTGGGCGATTTGCCTAGTTAAAAAGCTGCGTTTCTTTATTTTCTTTCATTTCTTTGGGATTTTCGAATTTGAGTTTTTACTGTCTCAGTGTTTCAGCAATGAAATGCAAAAAAAAAATGTTTAAACAAATGATTAAAACATAAAGAAATATCATGCCACTTTTAATGAAGTTGGTTTGAAACGCCGAGGCATATTCTTTTTTACTTTTTGCTATTCTTTTATTTTTTTTTGTATGTTTATGTAATTCCAAATTTAGCATTTATTTCATAATTTTTTGGTATTTTAAAAGTAAATTGACAAAGCATTTATTTATTCTGAATAATGTTTTTAATGATTTTAGTGATCGGACTTTTAGGCACAAAATTTTTCAAATAGACACAAAAGGTGACAAAAATGGAATTTATAAAGAAAGATTTTTTTATTTAAATGACAAAGAAGAATGAGTATAAAAAGAGTAAAATCAAATTCTTTTACCCTTTTAAAAAAATGATTTTCTAGAAAATTAAGTATTCAATTGCCAAATAAGGTCAATTATTTGGCTAAAAATGGCCTCGATTCTCTTTTGGTCTGTGGGTATAAGTCAAAGACCCACCACTTAAAATGCAGTTCTGTAGAGAATTTTATGACCTTTCTGAAATAAACCACAAAAAGATTCTTTCGGTGTTGGCGATGTTGTTGGAGTTGGGATTAATTTTTGTAACTAAACGGATCTTTTTCACTAAAAATGGAGAGCTTTTGAGTTGGTGAACTAAAAATGATTCATATTTTATTATAACAACTTTTTTTTTTAATTTAAATATTTTTTGATAATTAACACACTTTATTTATATATATGAATTAATATCTATTATTTAGATGTAATTCTGTTTAATAACATTCTTTAAACAAATTTCCCGTCATTATTCTCATTTTACTATTTTTCACAGATTCCTTCATTGTCAACAATTTTCCAGCTTCTTCCGATTATTCCGATTCTTTGAATCCATTCGTTTCTTTATACAATTCTCGTGACCAAATTGAGGCGAACTTTGGGCCAACATTCAAATTCGATTTGTACGGTGCTAGGACGAAGTCCGAATAGGGCAAGTGTGGGCGAAGTCCGAATAGGGCAAGTAATTAAATTTAATTAAAAAATAATAATATTTTATAAAATGAAAATGTTTCATTTTAATAATTTTAATACATTTGGATACTTCTGGGCTTTTTAATCTAGAAATTTATTTTATTAAATGAAGTTATTTGTTAATACGTAAATATTTTAATGTATAAGCATTGTCATATGTTTATGACACCCCAATTTTATTTCGTAACTTTGTCAAATGACGGTCAATCTTAACGATCTTGGGCTTAATCGAAATCTCGGTTGACCTATTTCGGCATTTTTGGAAGGACTCAGTTAAACCGGGTTTAAACTGGTTTAAAAAGTATGCCATTTTGCATACAAAAGAAAAATTTTTTGGATATAGATAAAATATAAAATTGTTTAGCACTGTGTTCTCTAGAGACCGGACGGGACCGGGATCCCACCGGGATTTTGCCGGGACTCCCGGTCCCGGTTTTTTGGACAAACCACCGGGACCGGGAGTCCCGGAAAAACGGGACTCCTGGAGCCGGGATCCTGTCCCGGTCCATTTTCCAAGTCCCGATCCCGGCCATTTCAAAATTCCGGTCTCTAATGTTCTTACAAGATGCCTAAATCGTTTTCCAATCGGTTCAGTAGGAGCCGAGTTATAAATAGAGAGATGGGAATTTTGGGACAAAAAATCGCAAAATAGCATTAAATATGCACAAAGATAGGCAAATAAAATTTTTTAATACTTTTTAGGTAGTAAAAACATATTAAATTAAACAAACTAAAATGTTGTGATATCTATATCAAATGAAATGATTAAATTTTTTGATTAAGAACAATTTTTATTTATCAAGAAAAAAAAATTATATTTACGGGAATCATTTTTTGGGAATACAATCCCTCACTATTGATTATTAAATTGGTTAATTTCATTTAAATGTATTTTTAATTAAATTTAATTACTTGCCCCATTCGGACTTCGCCCACACTTGCCCTATTCGGAGTTCGTCTCAGCACGGATTTGTACTCTCTGAAGGAAAAAACTCACAAAATTTGACCGTTTAGCTTTTTAAAGCATTCACCTTTTATTAGTAGTTTTGACTTTTCTTTTTCTTTATTATTTTCCTTATAATTAGTGCTGCTAATTTTGGGAACAAAAAATCATCAAAAAAGTGGCACAAAAACATTAAATGGCATGAAAAAGACACAAAATTGCAACAAAAAAGGTGCATAAAAATTGAAAAAGAAGCTAATTTTCATGAAAAGAAATTAATAAATTTTGGGTTTGCCGCATTTTTATAAATAAATTTTCTGAAAATCAAAGCAACAAAAAGGAACATAAAAAATAAAGATATGAAAAGGACAAGAAAAAGGCATCAAAATGGCATGAAAAATTTATATGCTTGAAGCAATCAAATCAATCTAAAAATATCCGTTTTTGACCGTCCCGTATTACATGAAAAAAGGAATTTTGCCCCAGATTATCAACCCATTTTTCATATTATTTGGCTTTTCCTTCTGTCTAAAATTCCTTTCGCTAGTTTGAGCAGATAAGAAATGTCGACAGATTTTTATTAATTATCATGAAAACAAAAAAAAATTCTTCTCGATGGAGCCGATTGGCGAGCCGAAACTTTTTTTTAAATACGAGTGTAATTCGTTATTTGTCTAAAAATACCAAATTTCGCAAAAATTAATTTGTACAAAATTTAGAAAAATCAGGAATGATTAAAATTAAGCCTGAAAATGCGACACCGAACTTAGAAGTGGCTTTCCCCAATAAAACAAAAAATCTTGACAGAAACATATAAAACTATAATAGGTTCTCTAGGGTCGAGACAAGGAATTTGAGTAAAGCAAAAGCCGGGACCGGGTGAGACTTGGATTTCCAACCGGTCCTTCTGGTCATTGGACAGCATTAATCTGCATATTGCCTGAATCGAAATTTTTAAACCAAACAAAAGTTTAATTTTGAATTATTCGGATTGTACCAAAAATTTACATGGACCAACAATTTTGTTTTTGATGAACAATAATTCGTCTTTTGACGTTAAAATCAGGGTTGCCAGATGTGATGATTTATCATCATTTTGATGATTTAAAGGGGTCAATGATGATTTTATTTTTGAGATGATTATTTGCTGATTTTTGATGATTTTTGACAAATTTGATGATTTATGCTGATTTTTTGGAAAAAAGCCTCAAAAAATGGCCATTTTTGTGTAAAACTGCTAGCAAAGTTTTTCAAAATTATGGCAATATGTTTATTTTTCTATGTATAACTTTTTATTCTTTTTAAATTTTATTGTTTATGTTGTTTATTAATTAATTAGTTCATCCATTTTTCACTACATTTATGACTTCAAAGCGCAAAATTTTGAAAATTTGCTGATTTATGCATATTTTTGGAAAAAAACACAGCGGGCACCCATTCCCCAAAATTTTGAAAATTTGACTTATAATTACCAATTTTTAGTGAAACTCTGTTTAAAATGGTCAAAATTACCAATTTCACCCCCCCCCCCCCCCCCAAATTTATTTTTCATAAAAAATGACTCAAACGCAAAAATATATCAGTTTTAGTGAAAATCTTTTAGCAAATTGCACTCAAATTTTCAAAAATTTTCCCGGCGGCGCCTAACGGCACCGCCTTGTTCTTAAAGAGTTTCTTGGAAAAAACGTGCCGTAAGAAACATTTTAATTGATTTATAAGAAAAATTCTTATGGTATTTTTAATAATTATATAATAATTTCTTAAATTCTATTTCTTCTAAAAAGACGCATGGCGTTCCGTCTTCGCTAAATATTCGATTTTGCTCAACAAGGATTCGTCTGACACTTTTTACTACGAAGTTTTAGTCAAAAATAAGAATTAGAAATTTTTTTTTAATCCAATTTATCAAATTTGAAATTATTATTCATTTATTCATTTATTATCAATTGTTATTCCCTTTTTAATATTTTTCATTTGCAGTTGGTTCATCAGCTTTGGATTCACAGTTAAACAGCAGGCAAAATTGGTTGGAATAATTCAATATGAAAAGGGCATTTATGCATATGAAAGTGATGGCAAAATTTGGTTTGGCAACGGAAGAGAAAAAGGATCAAATTACGAATATTCATACGGTGTTGGTGATACTGTAGGAATGGGCATCAATTGGGCCACTCGACAGCTCTTTTTCACCAAAAATGGACTTCGTTTGGGTTGGCAAATAAATAACAATTAACAAATTTTAAATTAATCATTTTAATTGACTTTTTTATGATTAATTAATTTTTATTTGAATTATCAAAATCATTTAACTTTTTTTTATAGATTTCTCTGATCTTTTCGTTGATAATCTTTTATTGATGATTCTTTTCATCCATTCCTTACTTTGAGTCATTCTGATGACAAAATTGAGGCGAATTTTGGTCCAATTTCAAATTCGATTTGGAAACTCTCTGAGGAAGAAATATTCACGAAAGCTGATCAATCTGTTCTTTTTATGCTTTTATTCTTCAATTAAATTTTTGCTTTGGTGTAGAGTCAATTAACACCAAAAATTCAAAAAAGTATTTCTTTAAAGGATAAATTTTTTATAGTTTGATTGGATGCTAAACTGTTTTGCTGCCACGTTTCTCTTCATGCCAATTTTGCCGATTCATTGCGCAAAAGATCAGGAATATCCGTACAAAGGGCCAACCAAGGAACGAGTCAAAAATAATGAAATTATTTCTGATATGTACATAAACAATTATATCTCTTTTTTCTAATGTTTTTCCATTTAGGCATTTTCACTTCTACTCAAACATTTTGTCATGAATTCGGGCGCCAATGATTGCCAGACTTGCTAAAAACAAAACATTTATACGAAAACTTAAAAATAATAACCAAATGCCACGACAATAAAGAGTGACTTCGGGTTAATGCAGGCGGTGCCACTACGGGGATCAGAAACGTTGATCGGCACAAAAATTTCTAAACAATTATTTACATATTTTACATTATTTTTGGATTTTTTTGGAACAGTTTCACCTTTTTTTTGCGTCTTTCTATGCAATTTATTAACAGTAATTGTAGAAAAATTGCTTATTTTTTGAAAAAAAAAACTAAAAAAATTCAGAAAAATTCCGACTTTTTATCAAAAATGTCGGAAGTCGGAATTCAGTGCCATCCCTGGAGTATATGATTCAATAAGAAAATCGGAGTATCAGTATTCTTCAATTTTTCTATAATTTTTTTTTCATATTTTAATCCAGCTTTTACCCAGCTCATTATTGGTCGTCGTCGTAATCGGCGTCAATGGTTTCGCCGTTGGACTATACAATTTGAAATGTTCGTTGCTGTTGGCCTTGTATTGTTCGCCAAAAATGCACTTATCGCATGTGTATCCTCCGTAAAATTTCGCAAAATTCGGGTCATTCTCTTGTGAATTCTTACAATCATTTTCACTCATCCCAGTTTTTGTCATGCATTCAGTTACAGCCAACATATCCTCACACATTTTAGCACATAATCCTGTTTCTTTAATATGAGATATTTGGGCGCAGGTATAAACCGTGAAATGTCCCTCTCCTAGGAGTTAAAAGTTATGTAAATCTTGAATTTTTGTATACTTCCAGAACGCGGATTTTTAAGTTTTCAAAATGATTTGAGCGATTTTTTGAAGAGAAATGAACGAAAGGAAGCGTCCTTAATGGCCTTTTTTTTGCCAATTTCGCGCTTAAAAATCCATGCCTTTTTAAATTCATACATTCAAACCTTTAAAACAATGGGTACCACTACAGTAAGTGTAACCTTCTCTCGTACACGGACGATTAAGATTGGATGGATTAGGGGTCAATTGAACAAAGGCTTTGTTTTCTTCAGTAACAGTGCCAACAATTTCCATTCGGCATCGCATCTGATATGCTAAATGAAAAAATAGATCAGTTAATTTTTTATAATTATCACCACAATAAGTAAAACTGAAGCAGGCAAACAAAACAATTAACAGCAAAATACGGCACATTTTCAATAGTTTTTAATCTGAAAATTTTTTTTTTGAAAAAATAATAAATTATTATTTATTTGGTGTTCAAATGATAATGGATTTTCTGCTTTTGTGCTAACCATTCGCATAATGTGAATGATTCATCAGCAGTATGTAAAATTAAAATAATATTCATTTTTATTTTCACAAAATATTTATTTATTTTGCTTTGTGAATGAATCATTTACCGTTAAAATTTGGATGGAATGGCTAATGGAAAAATAAAACGTTGCTATGTCATTACTTAAAAACCATCATATTGGGCGTTACTTAAAAAACCATCATAATGAAAATTTTTGCTTATAAGTTTGCTCTAAAAAGACCAAATTTTTAATCCTTGCTATCAATTATGATGGCTTTTAAGTCGACCCAGCACCAATAAAACTAATGAAATGTTTTTATTATTTAATCGAATTTTCCAATTGATATTACATAAGAATAACGGGAACGTGGGGATGAAAAAACAGTATAAAAAATCATTTTGTTTTTGTGACATAAATTAAAGCTACGGGAATCTTGACAAAAAGCTCTCGTGCAATTCTGGTGTGCTGATTTAAAAAAATCATTTTGAAAATTGTTTGAAGTGTTCAATAAAATTTTAAACAATGACATAATTAACAATTTTGCGTCCTCGACTCATTTGTTTTCTGCTGAATTTAAGTCAAGAAAAAGCACAAAAAAAAATTTACTTAAAATGAAAAGACAGTAATGAGTGTTAAAAATTGATTTCTCTGATTTTAGCATTTTTAGCAGAATAGAAATCGCTTTTTATTTGAAAGTTTCAGAGGGGGTCACAAAACCGAAAAGAACCGAAGGCTTAAAACTTTAAATAAATCGAAGTCAGTTGTCGAAGATTTTGAGTAAATTTTTTTAAATTTGTTTAATTTTTCTGAATTTATCCAATTTGAAAATATGAAATTTATAGGCAAAAAACTAAAAACAACAAATTGATCATTGATCAGCTTTGGTGGTGAATATGTCTTCCTAATCAGAGAGTTGTCAAATCAAATTTGAAATTGGGCCCAAAGTTTGCCTCAATTTTCTCATCAAAATTGCACAAGCTAATGAATGGATGCAAAGAATCATCCGCAAAACGCGGAGCAACAAAAAAGTCATTAAATGAATCTGTGAGGAAATAAAAGGGATTTTCGAAATTGAAGCATAAAAATCCCTTAAATAAAATAGGCAATTAATAAATCACATTTATAATTCGTTTAATTATTTATTTACCAACCCAAACGTTGTCCATTTTTGGTGAAAATGATCTGTCGAGTGGCCGAACTGACGCCAATTCCTACGGTATCGCCAACACCATAAGAATGTTCGGCCTTTATTCCCTTTCTTTGTTTATTAATCCAAATTTCGCCATCATTTTCATATGCATAAGTGCCACAATTTTCAATTATCCAATCCAATTTTATATGCTGTTTGAAGGCGAATCCGAAGAAGACCCAACTGAAAAATTAATAATAAAGGAATAACTATTAATAATAATAATAGGAATAGTAATTAATTTAATTTTTATATTCTTACCCTATGTTATTTTTTACTGAAATTTCATAGTAAAAAAGGTTGGACGAATTATTATCCAGCAAAATCGGATGTTTTGCAAAGACGGAAGACCAATCTTTTGAGGAAAAAATCATTAAAAATAAATTGTTCGAAAATACCATAATCATTTCCCTTGTGATGGACAGTCAAACTTTTGTCGTCAATGATTTCGAGATTCTTGTGACAAACATTGGCATCCCAATAATTTTGTCGGAAAAAATAAATCATTTGATCGTTTTGCACCTTTGGGCATGTTTTCGTGTTGTTTTTCCAATTCAGTGCTTTTTTCCATAATTTTTGAAAATTGATCCGCAGAAGCTTAAAAATTAAATCAATTAGTGAATTTACAAATTTTATTTTTGTTTTAATTTCTCCCCACCTTTTGACTGTTCTTCTCGCTGCTTCTCAAATTCACTGATTTTTTCCAAAATTTTTGACAATTGATCCGCAGTGGCTTAAAATTAAATCAATTAGTGAATTTACAAATTTTAATTTTCATTTTAATTTGTCCTTGCCTTTTGTCTGTTCTTTTTGCTGCTTCTCCAATTCACTGATTTTTTCCAAAATTTTCTTCTGATCATTGTGCAATTGTGAGAAACATTCAGCTGAAATATAAAACCAATTATTTATTTGCTTAAATATTGACAACAAATAACATTTTTAGCCTTAAAATAGAAAGAAACTGTATACTATACAATTGAAGTTAAAAAATTTACCAGTTCTTTCCATTGTCTTTACAGTCAAACTTTTGTCACCAGTGATTTCGAGGCCTATATCTTTGAGATACCAACAGTTTTCCTTAAATAATTCATTTTTGTAAATTTATCTAATCGTTTTAAACTTAAGACATCGATTAAATTTTAAAGGATTCTTTGGTAATAAAAACATTTTTATCCTAAAAATCGAATTACATAATTCATTTTCATTAAGGCATTGTTCCAAAACCAATCCCCGCTTTTCGGGTCTCGGTTTTTAAAATGGAAGTCTAAATCCCGCTTTTGCAACCCCGAAAGGATAGAGGTAAGTATCGAACGATTCATTGGTAACTGTTTTTTTGAACCTGTGTTGTAATTTTTCGGTCACCCAAAAAATTTTGAGAAGTTCGAATTGAAAATTCTTGGATGGGCATTTCGTAATTGAAATTGGGTCCAAAGTTCGTCTCAATTTCGTCACCAGCTTTCGACAAGGTAACAAATGGAAACAATTGATGAACATCAGAAGATCGGTCGACGAAATAGGAAGAAACTAAAAAAGGTCAAAAAAAATTTTATATATAAATGTACAAAATTTAAAAAAAACACAAAACGATTTGCAAATACTAATTAATAGTAAATTATTGGGTTTGCACTTTTTAACTTTCTATTTGATTTGAATTTCAAAAATCCAAGTTGGTCTCTGTTTTACTGTCCCTCACAACTTTTATAAAATAAATATAATGAATTTTTACAAACCCAAAAGTTTTCCATTTTCTGTGAAGATAATTTCTCGAGTGTCCAAATTAACGCCAATTCCGACAATATCACCTTTCTTTATTGAATGCCGCCAATTACCTTTCAATGAACCGTTAATTACAAAATAATTAATGCCCAAATATGCATAATATAAAAATATGTTAACCTGACAATTTCTTTGACTGTAATTTCAAAATAAAAAATGCCAGTTGAATCATTGTTCAGCGAAATCGGATATTCAGCGAAGACGGAATATCCCCCCCAAATATCAATTATTGTTTTAAAAAAACTAATTGTAAGTTTTTGTTTTTCGCCAATGCCTCTGCGACAAAATTCCTTATCCCAATGGTTATGTTTGAATTTTAAAGGTACCTTAAAATTAGTATTATTCTAATAAATTATAAAATCAAAGCCAAAAATATGGAAATTCTTAATTAAAACAAAAATTAAAACCACTAAATTTTAACACCTCTAAAAATGGATGAGTACAGAATTAAAATTTATTTGTGAAGGTAAAATTAAAAAAAAATTTACTTTTGGTGAAAAACGGATTAAGGCGTATTTTTAATTTTTTATTTATTTTCACAAAATGTCCCATTTGTAAAAAATATATTTTCTATTTAACGAACCTCAGCAGATGAATCACCACTAGCTTTTTTTTCAGTGTTGGGGCCTCGGTTTTGAGAAGATTCGCCGATGTTTTTTGGCATTCCATAAAAGCATTCAAAAAAGAAGCAAAGCCAAATAATCCATATATAAATTTGACAATTTCTGTCTGTGTGTCCGCGATATTTACCCCATTTGAATTTGCGCTTATAGACGTTATGCCAATAATTTGTTTTGGAAAAATATGAAAAAAAAGAAAGGTGAGAGATTGGGAGAGAGAAAAAAAAGAAGAGAGGAGGAAACGAGGATAGAGAGAAGGAGAGAGTGAGAGAAAAGAAGTAGAAAGATTGGGAGAGAGAAAAGTGAAGATAGAGACTGGTAGAGAGCGAGAGAGGGAAGAGAGGAGAGAGAGAGTGAGAGACTGTGAGAGAGAGAAAGAGAAAAGAAGAGAGAAAGAAAAGAGGATAGAGAGAAGGAGAGAGTGAAAAAAGAAGAGAGAAAGAAAATGATATAGAGAAGGAGAGAGTGAGAGAAAATAAGAGAGAGAGACTGGGAGAGAGAAAAGGGAAGAGAGAGACTGGTAGAGAGTGAGAGAGAGAGAAGAGAGAGAGAGTGAGAGACTGTGAGAGAGAGAGAGAGAGAAAAAAGGAGAGACAGAGAGAGAAAGAAAATGAATAGAGAGAGACTGGGAGTGAGAGAGAAATGAAAATAGAGAGATTGGGAGAGAGAAAGGAAGAGAGAGAAAAGAGGATGGAGAAAGGCGAATAGAGATACTGGGTGAGAGAGAGAGAGACTGGGAGAGAGAGAGAGAAAATGAATAGAGAGAGACTGGGAGAGAGAAAGCGAGAGAGAGAAAAAAGAAGAGAGAGAGAGAGAAATGAGGAAAGAGAAAAAAGAGAGAAACTGGGAGAGAGTGAGAGACTGAAGAGAAAAAGAGAAAAGGAGACAGAGAGAGAGAAAGACAGAGCGAAGTGAAGAGAGAGTAAATGAGAGACAAAGAGAGAGAGAGAGAGAGTGGGGGAGAGAAAGAGGGAGGGAGAGGTTGAGAGCGAGAGAGAGAGAGACAAAGAGAGAGGACAGAGAGAGAGAGAGTGACACAAAGAGAGTGAGTGAGAGACAGATAGAGTGGAGAGAGACAGACAGAGAGAATTGACCACGAGATAAAGAAAAAGAAAAAAAGAGAGAGAGTGAGACACAAAGAGAGAGATTGGGAGAGAGAGAGAGAGAAAATGAATAGAGAGACTGGGAGAGAGAAAGGGAGAGAGAGACAAAGAGAGAGAGAGAGACACCGAGTGAGAGACAGAGAGAGAAAGAGAGAGAAAGACAAAGAGAGAGAGAGAGAGAGAGAGAGCGAGAGAGAGAGAGAGAGAGAGAGAGAGAAAATGAATAGAGAGACTGGGAGAGAGAAAGGGAGAGAGAGACAAAGAGAGAGAGAGAGACACCGAGTGAGAGACAGAGAGAGAAAGAGAGAGAAAGACAAAGAGAGAGAAAGACAAAGAGAAACAAAAGAGAGAGAGAGAGAGAAAGAAGAGAGTGAGCCTGAAAATAAAATTAAACTGTTTGAACTAGAACGCAGAATTTTTTTAAATTTCTATTCTAAACAGGGGTTTAAATTTTAAATTTTAAACTATGACTTATTTGAACAAAAATCAAAAATTCAGGAAAGTTTTTTTTTGTAATAGTTTTATTGAGACAATTTCATTTTTTACTAGCCCAAATGCGCGCCGAAGGCGCGCTTTCGGGCTAGTGGCTATAGAAAATACAAAGAATCGCGAGCAAAAGGTCATTTTGTTGGGTACAATCAGCTGATCAGTGATCACAAATTCTGTGCTTATTTGTACTGTCTGAAAAATTATTGAAAACTTTGCTTGATAAATTTTGACAAAAGTTTCAGAAATGCTTTGTTGATTTTTTATTTACCTAATTGAAATTTAATAGAAATGGTCAATTATGGAATAAATAACATAAAATTTATAGAAAATTATTATATATTTTTTTGTCTCGGTGCCGAAACGGGAGGGGCAGAAACGAAGCTGATTCATGCCAAAAGCCTTAATTTTTTCGCAAATTCTAAGTGTGATATATCCACTTTTGCTATGTCTTTTATAATGTGCATAATAATCAATTTTCCACTCTAACTATTCAAATAAATGAAATCCTATTAAAATCTAATCAATGCCTTTACTTTTTTATATAGCAAATCCTATTAAAATTAATCGATGCTTTTACTATTTTATATAAATGAAAATCTTAAAAAATCGGTGCTTTACGAATTACAATATCTAAGAGCATAGATTTTGTTAATATATGTAATCTAATGCTTTCATAATGTAGAATTTATAATTATAACTTCTTAATAAGTAAATTACATTGTACAATTAACGATTATTATTAAATGTTTAAAAATAATTTTTTCAAATTAAATTAGAGCCGGAATTGGTAAATATTGATCATATGATCCAGAGCCAAAAAATTTTCGGAAATTTTTTTTGAATTTTTTTTCAAAAAATTAACAATTTTTTACAATTTTGGTTAACAAATTGCATTGAAATTTTCAAAAATTTCCCGACGGCGCCTATCGGCACCGCCGCACCCTAAAAATCATATTTTTCTTGAGAAATTTTTGCCTCAAAATCGCTAAATTTAGTCATTTTTGGACAAAATTTGTTAACAATTTGATTGAAAATTATAAAAATTTTCCCCGGCGGCGCCTATCGGCACCGCCGGACCTCGCCCGCCGTGTTTTCAAAAATTTTGAAAAAACACGCCGCAAAAAAAAAGCTAAAATTTTTGATGAAAATCATTGAATAATTTTTTATGGCAAATATCTATTTAAATAGATCAAAAATTTTTTGAATCGCATTTACTTGGTTAAGAATTAAAAATTTAGCCTATTATAATATTTAAAAATTTTTTTTATTATATTTTATTTTTTTTGAAAAATTTCCGATTTCCGACTTCCGAATTCCGATTTCCGACGTTTTTGGGCTCGGAATTCCGATTTCCGACTTCCGAAAAATTTTTTGGCCTCGGAAATCCGATTTCCGATTTCCGAAAAATTTTGGGGCCTCGGAATGCCATCCCTGGTCCCCGCCAATCAGTCAACCGCCTGCGGATCACGCGCGGACTTCTTCCGTAGCCCGTAGTCTCGCCCCACCTATTGGCCGCCGTAGTCGAGTGTGCGGCGGTTTTTTAGCGCAATAAACAAAAATTCATCTTTTATATTTGACGAATTTTTTTTTTTGACTGAACCGATTTTGAGGGGACTCTAACTTTTTCAATTTCATTTTTATCCAAAAATTTTTCGGATTATGATTAGGAGACCGTGCGGAATCGATTCATATTCATTTTGTCGCAATTCCATGCATTTTAAGCCAGTGGACGGTTCAGTCCCAAAGCCACTGGCCATTTCAGTCCCGGGTCTGTAACTCTTCAGGGATTGGTTGCCGCAGAAAAATTCTTTCGGATTCTTAGATCACAGACTGATAGCTATCGATTGGTATATATTTCGACCATTTTTGGCTCTGGATCATATGGTCAATATTTTCTCCGGAATTTTAAAAGTATCCAAAAAATGACCAAATTTGGCACTTTTACTTTAGTGGGATTTAAAAAGTTATGACAATTTTTCCAGTTTTTTTGCTTGAACTTTTGAAAATAATATCTGTTTTTTTGAGATTTTATATAGTTCTAACTTTCTCGAAATTTTCAAAATCCCTCAATCCCACGCGGGAGCCCGCAAATTTAAAATATGACAAATGCGGGATTAACCCCGGGATCTCTTCCCGCCAAAAAATTCAAGTCCGAATCCCGCGGGACACGCAAATTTGAAATTCCGGTCTCTAACTATAATTAATCTTATTAATAAAAAAATATTTTTCCTAAAAAAAGATTGGCGAACTGTCTTTGCGAAACAGTCCATTCAAGACTGTGCAAATTCAAATGGCCTTTTCTACTTCGAAATTGCAATCGAAAAATTGCGATCGTGAGGAAAATTATTAAAAAAATTTATTTTAATTATTAAAAGGATTGGAATTTATAGTCTTTGTATCCTTTTTCTGCATATATTTAAATATTTTGCTAGAGAATCAACAAATTTTTGACTTTAATTTTCATCACATAAAAACATATTTCAAACTTTAATGTGACAAAAATTTTTAAGAAAAAAGCATTAGAATCTTAAAAAAGGAAAAATTGTTGACTCAATTTTTTTTAAGTTACTACTAAATTTACATAAAACAATTTTTTACAAAATTTTTTGACGAATTTTTTTTTCTTTTATCATTAAAACCAAATCTTTGAGCTTTTTAAAGAGTCTATTTGAATTATTTTCAAAATTTATCCATTAAGATTATTATAACCATAACTTTTTTATAGCTTTGTAAAAAATTTTGAAAATTAATATTCTGGTAGAAAACACCTATGGCTTTTATTGATACCATGAAAAATGAATTGGTTGGATTTGAGCCAAGTTTTTAATTTTTATGTGTTACATTTTTTGTTTTCTACCCCTTGGCGGGTTTAAGAAACGACCTAGCAGGTTTTGTTTATGGGATGAGTCAAATTTTAAAAAATAATCAAGAATGATATTGTGATCCAGCGGTGTCAACAGGCGCCGCTGAGAAAATTTCAGAAAAACTAGCATAGATGAAAAAAGGAGGGGGGTCAACAGAAAATTTTGCGAAGGGTTCTAGAGGGGGGGGGGGGGGGGGAGGTCGAGGGGATCAGCGGTTTTTTAATGCCTTTGAAACCTTTACCAAATAACAATTACAGATTTTACTGTTTAAGTTGCCAATTTTTGTAATTTACTGGCTAAAAAATTTTTGTTAAAAATCTTGATAAATTTAAACAGAATTAATTATTTATTTTTTTTACACGGATTCACATTTTCGAGCTCCAATTTGATGACATTAAATTCCATTTCCATTTTGGCATATTTTTCATGCAATTTCTGTAAATAAAAATGGCTTAATTTCAAAATCTATCAAATCCCATCAAAATCACCGTCTGCTGCTGCTGATGATCAGCAAGCGAAGGCCCACCACCACTGATTTCCTCAGTTTGGCCAATGTCTTCTCCCCCAAATGATGACGGAAAAAAGGCATTTTTCCGTCGTTTCGGCATTTTAAAAATAGATTTAAAATAAACAAAAACAAAATGTATATAAATCGGTGGGATTTGAAACGAAAGGGACAAAAACATGAATCGTCCTTTCGTCCTGCTGAAATGATTTCTTGGTTTTATACATATTTGGTACATATTTTGGACTTTTTTCTGACATATTTTCATTTTTACATATTTTAAGGATCTTTTATGCAAATTTTGGAAATCCTCAAAAAATCCAAAATTTCGGCAAATTATTTTCATTTTTTTAAAATATTTTGAGAATTTTGAAAATTTAAAGAAATTTATTGTGAAAAAATAACAAAAAAAATTTTTTTTAAATGTACCCCAAGAAATACCAAAAATTAATTTTAAAATAATAAAAGATGATTATAAGTTGTAAGTCTAATTAGGTTACATTTTATTTTACAGGCTAATAAAAAATACTTAAAAGCTATCGGATGGCTATTAAGAATTAATAATTTGGTCTTTTTGAGCAAGATTATTAATAATTTTTTGTCGAAAATTTTGCATTAATTGATTTTTATGCAACTATTAAGCACCCATCCGCCCGTCCGTCCCTTCAAGCGCTGCTGGCAGTGCGCGGCGTTCAATGTGTCCGTCCGTCCACCCATTACAACAGCTCTGTCATTTTCCCACCATCAATTGCCCCTCCCTCCCCCCATTTCCATCCCCTCATTCACTCGCGCAGACATTAATTTTGTTTGCTTGTTAACTAACATAGACCAGAGAGTGTTTCGATATTTGAGGATTTTTCCTCATTAAAAAAATTTCAATCACGATTACACTGAAATATAGGATTTGCTAATACTCTCCAAAATGGTTAAATCAATAATGGGAGGTGAAAATACAAAAGTTTGATGCTATATTAATTGATAAAATTGTTACATAAGCGATTTAAAATAACTTTTGCAAAATGTTCTGGTTTTCGACACAAAAAACTGATTTTTTGGGCCCAGTGTTCGGAAAATATTGATCATAGTCCCCAAGCTCAAAAATGCATAAAAACGGTCAGAATCCATCTAAAAAGGTTCAAAATGGGTTGGAAAAATAGAATTAGGGGCGCGCTTGCCCTTTTTCAGGCTGAAAAAGTGCCGGAAATGGAGTGCCAAACTCAGCTAGGACTCAAATGACCGCACTATAAAAAGGTTCTGATTTTGTTTGCATTTTTTTTTTCATTTGGGTTTTTCATTCCAAATGAGAATTTTTTGAGGTATTTTAGTGGCAAATGAAGATTTTTTATGGCTAATATGAGGATTTTCAAATTTTTGAGCTCGAAATTCTGACATAGACACTGGTAAATGAAAAAAAAATGTTTGTTAGAGACGCGAATGAGATGGCATGGACTAATTAAAATTAAATTTGTTTAATTCTTTATTGTACTTAGTTGTTTGCCAAGTCGATTTCCGCATGTTTTTCATTTATAATCGTTACTTTTGTGCCCGAAGGCGCCGCCGTCAAAGCCTTGGCCTATTTTTTTTACAAAATTATTAATAATTATTCATTTATGAACTTTGAAATTGCAATGATTTCAAAAAAAGTTTTTGAGCTGGTCTTTCCGATCTCTATGTGCCAATTAATGGTCATTCCGCATCCGCGTGCCATTGGCTTTCGTCGTTTTGAATTTTCTTTTTATTTAATTCCTGAAGGCATTTGAACGCTTATAATTCTTTGTTTACCTTTAACATTTCAGAAAATGATTTTCAATAAGGTTATGGCCAAAAAATTCTGAATCAAGGTTTTTTAAAAATTTATTACATAATTTTTTTTATAGAAAAAATTTGAAAATTTTTTATTACGATAGAGAACAATTAAAGCTATTGAATGACAGACACCATGAAATGCTAATTTGGTGAATTTAAGCCAAGTTATGAATTTTTTTGTGTTACACATTTTTCTTTTCGAACCCTTGGCGGAATTTAATAAACGCACGAGCACAACCTATACACAAATTATCCCTAATTAAATTATTAATTGTCAATTCCGGCACCAACCTTTTTATTACTTTTCAAAACAAAAAAATATTTTCAATATAAATCGAAAAAAGAAATAAACAAACAATATTTAAAATAAATTATCATTCAATATGAGAATTTAAAGGGTTAATGAAGGATAAAAGACCTATAAAATTATTATTTTGCCATGCCGTATTTGCAGGGTCGGGGTCACTTTGGCGAGGGCCATTTTGGCGCCGCGGACTTTAAAGTGTCAAAACTTTTTTCTTATCCAACCAAATAAAATAATTTTGATACCATTATATAGGCCTAAATGTTCTTTATTAGCCTGCAAAATATTAGAAAAATACATTCGGTTTGACAAAAGATATAGCGTGCGGCGCCAAAATGGCCAGAAAAAATCAGTTTTTTGAGGTTTTTTGGCCATAACTTTTTTGTGTATCAATTAATTTTTTTGAAATTTTGCAGGCTATTAGGGACTATCAAGCGCTTTAAAATCATATCAAGCTTATTTAATTTGAATGAGAAATAAAAATTTTATAGCGTTTGGCGCCAAAATGGCTGGCGCCAAAGCGGCCGGTTCCCGTATTTGCATTCCCTTTCTGCTTTTTTTGCATTGTCAAGCTCATCCCATTGTTTTGCCATTGGCTTGAAAAATTAATATTAAAAAAATCTTTATATATACATACCTCTGTCGTAGTCGGTAACTAAAGAATTAAAATAAATTATTAGAATTGCAAAATAACCTATTTTTGAATTTTATTAAAAAAGAGGGTGAACCATTTTTATTTCCAAACTTTTTTGTGATTCTAACTTGTGAAAAATCATTCCCTTGGGGTTTTTGTGGTCCCTAATCATGAATTTGATATATATTTCAACCGATTTGTAATGACTAATCCACACTCAAACAAATGTCGAATCGAAAAAATTCAAATTTTTCTATTTTTAACATTTTGGTGGTTTAAATTATGAAATAAAGTCGGAATTTGTTAAAATATTTTGACCAATTTCAAAGCCATGGTCCGAATCTGAACAAATAATTAAATGATATTTTTTGCACCAACATCATATGGCTTTATGGTGATGTTCAGCATGAATTTGTCCACATCCGCCGGGAAGAAAATATTCGTACAATTTGTGCCAAAATGGTCCAAGGGCTGTGCAAATGGCACTAATTCAAAGGTTTTTGGGAGGGGGCAATGATTTGTAAAGGCACTAAAAAATTAAATTATTTGATTATTGAGTTTTACAAATGAAAATTGGACTTTCTCTTTGAACAATTTAGTGGTGCCGTTTGATGCACAAAATATTTACGCCAAATTCAAATGGCAAAGCAAATGCAATAAAATCGCCAAGAATCATTTCCAACTGTTCAATATCTGTAAAAATGATTACTATTAAAATATGCATTTGGCTTTACCTTTGGCCAAGTCAATTTGTAGAAATTTTCCGTTTATTTTATTTGTTCGGTACCGAAAGTGCCGTCGAATCCATGGCTTAATTTTTTAAATTCATGAAATCTTCTCTCCCAACTTGCCTCGGTTAGTACTGGTTATTCCGCCTTGGTGCTAGGAAATTATCAGACCGTGCCATTGGTTCTTTGGCGATTTCTTCGGCACATTCCACAAATTTTTGTTTGCCAATGTCCTTGTTAACACCCCAAAATGTTTGCCAATTTTAAAAAAGCGAAATTGTACATTTATTCGTGCCCAATTTATTAAGCCTTTACTGGAAATCTGCGTTAAAGAAAAATAAATTGATGCTTAAATACCATTCTTCCTTCCAAAGATGTTTCTCTCGTGTTATCAATTTTATTCATATTTGCTTTTATACTTTTTGATAAAAAATGAAAAGAATGATATGAATAATTCAAAATTTAATTAATTTTTTAAGCATTTGTTTGAATTGAAAAGCACTTTTCACGTTTATTCATGACTTTTTGATGAATAATTTTTCTTCTCCAAATTTTTAATTATTTAAAATTAAACAAAGAAACAAATATATGTAAAAACATATGAATTTTATGTGTAGCATTTTTTAAGTAAAAATTAATTAATTAAAAATTGCTTTTACTTATTATGAAAAACCCAAAGCAAAAATCCGTCTTTTGCAAATTTTTATTTTGTTTTTTATTTAATAAAATCTGAAAGTTAAAGTTAAAGCTAAATTAAATTAATGAAAATTTTAAATCGAATTTAATTCAGTTATTTCAAACAATTAGTCAATTAGAAATTAAAATTTGCTTTTTGTATCACTTTTTTGGGGAAGGCACTAAAAAATAACTTTCTCTTTACACAATTTCGTGGTGCCGTTTTGTCCACTAAATATTGCGCCAAATTCAAATTCAAATGCCAAAGCGAATGCAATGAAATCGTCAAAAAATGCGGCAGAAGGAAGCGCATTTAAAAGTTCATTTCCAAGTGGTTCAATATCTGTAAAAATTATTATTTTAAATTATTCATTTCGCTTTACCTTTTGGTCAATTTGATTTATAAATATTTTTACATTTGTTTTATTTGTTCGGTACCGAAAGTGCCGTCGAAGTTTTATTTTTTAAATTCATGAAATATTCTCTCCCACCTTGCCTCGGTTCGTGGCTGATTATTGCGCCTTGGTGCTTGGAAATGATCAGGTCGTGCCATTGGTCTTCGACGATTTCTTCGGCACATTCCACAAATTTTTGTTTGCCAATGTCCTTGTTCACACTACAAAAAGTTTGCCAATATTTTTATTTTTTGCCATTTCGCTTTGGTAGCAGAGGAGGAAAAGCCTAAAAATGATAAAAAATAATCAATTTTAAAATAAATTTTTCAAACATTTAACTTTGTGCAGCCATTTTCAATCAAAATTTTTCCCCTTTTTGCCATTGCACAATTTTCAAAGGCCAACAACGGATGACAATGAGCTAAAAAATTCAAAATAAATATTCAATTTCTGATCACATAAGACATTACCGTATTGGTTGAGCTGAGCAAATAGTAACAAAGCACAGAATGACGGACAATAACAAAAATCAGTTCATTTGCTAATTAATTCTTAATTAATTAAAAATTGAAATTGATATTTACGATTTGAATCATTTTATTTTATTTTACGAATAAAATATACTCCAAAATGATAAATAAATGAATGAATAAAAGTGAAGGGCTGGAGAATTCATTGGTGTGTAATGAATTCTGTTGTTTGTCCAATCACTGAGTTTTCTGAGTCGTTTTTTTCACATAATGATATTTCGTCATTATTTTTTCTTACATTTTAGCAAAATGCAAAAAACAAAAATAATAATTGAAGAAAGAAGCATAAATATTTAAAAGAACAAATTGATAAGTTTTTGTGAAAATTTCATCTTTCTCAGAGAGTTGCCAAATTGAACTTGAAATTGGGCCCAAAATTAGCCTCGATTTTGTCATTAAAATTGAATAAAGTAACGAATGGGTGAAGAGAATTGTCGGCAAAAGATGAAGCGTCGAGAAAATCAGAGAAACCTTTGAAAAAGTTAAGGGATTTTTGATAATTAAAACTTAAAAACCAATTAAAATTAATTAGATAATTAATGAATTTATAATTTAAGGTTTGATAATTATAAGTTTATTTGTCCAACCCAAACGGAGTCCATTTTTGGTGAAAATGATCTGTCGAGTGTCCGAATTGACGCCAATTCCTACGGTATCGCCTTCACTGTAGGAATATTCGTCATTTATTCCTTTTTCTTTTCCGTTAATCCGAATATCGCCATCACTTTCATATGCATAAGTGCCCTTTTCATATCCAATTGTCTCTTCTAATTTTGTCTGCTGTTTGAAGGCAAATCCGAAGATGAGATGACTGAATAAAGAAGAAATTAATAATAAAGGAATAACTTTTTAATTATAATAATTAAATTTTAATTTTTTGAAAATTGATATATAAAAATTTAAATAAACTTACTTTTTCTTATTTTTTACAGAAATTTCATAGTAAAAAATAATATCCGACGAATTATTGTTCAGCAAAATCGGATGTTTAGCGAAGACGGAAGGCCAAACTAAGGAGAAATTATTTTATTTTGGTAAATTTAAATAATACCATAAGAATGATTTCTGTTGTGATGGACTGTCAATCTTTTGGAGCCAATGATTTCGTTGCCTTTATGACAAGCGGTGGCATCCCAATAATTTTGATCATTTTGTAATTGTGAGAATCGTTCATCAGAAGCTAAAAATAGAAATTCAATTATTTATTAAAATTGATATTTTCCAAATGTCGTATATCGTATTTCCTAAAAATATAAGCACACCTAAATTCGAAGCCTCTAATATAAGCCCGCCCACCAAAAAAACAAAATTGTTTTTCCCAAAAAGAAATCAAGTTTTTGAACCTAGTGTTTAATAAAATGGCACAATTAATTTTCGATATTTTGCAATTTTTTTTTTAATTTTTCAGTTTTTGGGCTCGGAATTAGTTGAATGTTTGAAAATTCATAGCTTACTTCAGAGTTAGTCAATTTTAGCTGAATAAAGCTTGAAAATAGAGAAAAAACAGTAGCTTTTATGCGTTTTATAAGAAATGCTATGTTCAAAAAGAAAATTATTATTAAAGAAATTCTGGAAAATTAGATTTTCCTGAAAAATTATTCATAACTCGTTTCAAAAAGGGTATTTTAGAAAATAGAGATCTAAAAACCCAGTTTTTTCTCTATAATCAGTAAGGCTCCAATCTTTAGGCTTAAAAACCCCCAAAACAGTAATCTTTGTTTATTTTCCCTTACCCTTTTGCTGTTCATTTGCCATTTCCATTTTGTCAACCTTCGTCTGCACCAGGGCTGTGCGAAAATCACAAAAAAATTTTTTCGTATACGAAAACGAAACGAAAAAGTGCATTCGATACGAAAACGAAACACGAAACGAAAAAAATTTTTTTGAAAACCGAAAACGAAACACGAAACGAAAAAATTTTGACGGACGAAAACGAAACACGAAAACGAAAAAATAACCATTTTCGTACGAAACGAAACGAAAAAAACCGAAAATTTTTTTTAAGAAACATAAAACTTTAAAATTGTATCCTCTAACTGAAGGAATGAAGATCCTAGTAGGTGGAAAAGCTAATGTGGCTCTAGGACAGGGGTGTGACCAAAAAATTTTTAAAATAAAGAACATCAATGACAAAAAATAAGATTTAGGGTCAAAAAAGGCAATCTTGCAAAATTGGTTCGAATCAGTTAATATATAATTTTTTCGATAAAAAATGTATTAAAATGTTATGTTTTTCACATCCTACACTGTGTTTCATTAGAATAGGGACACCCTATTTTTTGGGAGTTTGACCACTTCCCATGAACCGATCGATTTGAAATTTTAACTGTACGTAGCAATTCTGAAAATATTAAGATTCTAACAATGAGAAGACGAAATGACGACGGAAAAAAATTTTACGAATTTTTTTCCAAAATTGGGGTGTTACATTAGAATAGGGACACTTTGAAAAACTGAGAAAAACCTCAACAACTACCAAAAGGAAACTGATAAAACAAGCTAAATAAGAAAGAACAAATCTTTTTTCACATTTCAGTTTATTTTGCGGACAGAAATATGTCTTTTAGGGAGAGTTATGTAAAATTTCAAATCGATCGGTTCATGGGAAGTGGTCAAACTCCCAAAAAATAGGGTGTCCCTATTCTAATGAAACACAGTGTATTATGGATTTTAACAATTTTTGGGGAAGAAATTAGCAAATCGTACATTTCTGTGAAACCGTGCTGAAAAAAAAAGATTTTCAAACGTTTTTTGCAGTGTATTTTTTTTACAAGTTAATGAATGGGAAGTGGGTCCGGCGGCTCCGATAGGCGACGCCGGGAAAATTTTTGAAAATTTGAGTGCTATTTCATAGCAGATTTTCTATTAAAATCGGTAAAATAAAGTGCGGTCATGCGGGATCGAACATTAATGCACAGCACAAAACAAACCTGCTGTTTTCACCACTAAACTAAAATAATTAAATAATAAAACTTATTATTTCTTACCAAAAAAGTCATTCTTAAGGGTGTAAATATTTTCGTCTTTTTCGTAAAATATTGCTCTGACGAAAACGAAAACGAAACGAAAATCTAAAATTTTAAAAACCGAAAACGAAACACGAAACGAAAAACAAAATTTTGAAAACCGAAACCGAAAACGAAACGAAAAAACTTTAGCGGACGAAAACGAAACACGAAAACGAAACTCAAAAAGTGCCGAAAATGTAGGACGAAACGAAAACGACACGAAATTTCGTCCAGCCCTGGTCTGCACCGTCACATCAATTCGTTCCATGACCTTTTTCTCAAATTCTTCTTGGAATGTCTTGTGCTGAAATTAAATGTTTTTTATTGCCAAAAATCCGAAAATTTTTATTTTCATTTTTGAATTTTGTAAATGATTAACAATTTGACCCCACCGCGTCCAATTTTTCTTCCAATTTGTCCATTTTCTCCTTCATTTCCTTGTGATCATTTTTCAGCTTTTGATTCTCATCTTCTGCCTTTAAAATTAAAAATTTGAAACAAAAATAAAGAATTCAAATTTTCCAGTAATTCTGTCGATGGTTCCCCCATTTTTGGCAAAATTTAGTGGTGAAAACAAGTTGCTGATGTTATTTGGGATCGCTAATAGTTTAAGTATCGCAAAAATAATTCATGATCACCAAATTACTATCACTTCGACTAATTTAACCCATTTTTGACAAAATACATAATTAGGTAATCCTTCGTAATTTGTGTCACAATGGAAAAGATTTAAAATTTTCGCAAAAGCGTTTAGCACGAATCCGAGATTGTAAGATCATTGATTCATTGGTTTGAATTACTTGATTTTTTCAGAATGATCTGGGTTCAAATCCTCTCGGCTGCAAATTGCTTTTATTTTATCAGCATGTATTTGTTTTATTAATTCGTAGAATTCACCTCATCAATTTTGGAACAAAACTCCTTTTGCTGCTGCGCGTGGTCATTTCTTAGGTGTGAAAGGCTTTCAGCTGAAATAAAACATAAATTATTATTAAAATATTACCGCTTTTGTAGCAATTATTTTTACTTTTAAACATATAATTAGGCCAATTATTAAACATAATTATAAGTATTTGCCAATTAATTCCACACCGATTTCGTTCTCCATTTTGGCCAATTTTTCACACTGATCCTTTTGGGAGGTGTTCAGTTGATCAAAATGTGCATTTTGCTTCTGTCGGCATTTCTCCAATTGGCCAATCCGTGCCAAAATCGGTTCAAAATGATTGGAGCAAACTGAAATATGTTTCAATTATTAAAATATGTATTTTTGTTGTATTATTTGTTGTCTAATTTGAAAATTATTTAAAAAATATTATAATCATTTTCACATTCACTTTTGCCAAAGAGTTCGTATGAGTTCGTCTCAACCGCATCAATTTTGGCACAAAGTTTCATCTGCTGATTTTGCATTTGCAAAAGACGATCAGCTTTAAGCAAAAAAAATTATTGTGCCTATCAATTAAAATGATTAACAAATTATCCAATTTTCACTCACAAATCATACCATTCCGTTCCAAAATTGCGTTAAATTCGTCTAATTTTGAAATTAGTTTTCAAAATTAAAAATGCTTCGTTACGGTAGACATTCATTCACTTACCGTACTTTTCCGTTTCCAATTCCTCGTCATCTTGCTTTTTGTTCTCCATTTCACTCATTCGTCCCAAAAGATCTTTCTGTTCATTTTGCAATTCCAAGATTTGGTCAATAAGTGCTTAAAATATTGGGATAAATTATTAAATTGTTTTTTTTATATATTTTTATTCCCTTTTAATTATTAATTTAATTTTTTAATTTTGCAATTTACCATTTCCGAATCGGTAGTTCAAAATGTCAACACAATTTTTCAATTTGTTTTGTCGTTCTTCCAATTCGGTGCCTTTTGTTTGGATGGCATTGGCAAATTCGGCGTTCGCATTTATTTTCTGTGCCAATGAAAAATAAAATAAAAATAAGTAATTGCATTTTATAATTTATTTAAAAAAAATTTAAATCCATTCCACCTCATCAATTTTCGTTACAATTTCTTCGTGCATTTCCTTAAATTGCCCAAATTTTTTCGATAATTCATCGATTTTGGCAAAAAGGTCTGATTGTTCGGCATTTTGTTGTTGTAAAAGGCGATCAGCTTAAAGAAATTAAACATACGTACATTTCAAAATATGTAATTTAAAATTCGAATAGAAAACTTTTAGCTAAATTATTACAAATTACCATTTTCTGATTAGCAATTTATATTTTTGGGTTTAGACTACGTTAAGATTAACAATATTCTGTAGATTATTTAAAGTTTCTTACCGTATTTCTCCTTCTCTTCCTGTTGTTGGTTCACCTGCTTCTCCAATTGGCCCATTCTTTCATGAAACGCTTCGAAATGACCAGCAGAAACTGAAAAATACTGAACTTTATTTATAAGTTATTACAAAATTTAAATTGTGTTTACAAAATTACAGTATTCCTACCGTATTTCTCATGCTGATTGTCGTTCTGTTGTTGGTTCACCTGCTTCTCCAATTGGCCCATTCTTTCCTGAATCGCTTCGAACTGATCAGCAGAAACTGAAAAATATTGAACATTATTTATAAGTTATTACAATATTCCATTCTATCAATAGCTATTAAATTATCTTTACAAAATTGACAGTATCCTTACCGTATTTCCCATGCTCTTTCTCCTTCTGTTGTTGTTTTTTCAACTGATTATCCAATTGACTGATACGATCCGAAAGTGTCTGCTGGACATTTTGCAGCTGTGCAAATTGTTCAACAAAAGCTTAACAATGAGTAAATATGTTCTTTCTCTTGGAAGGAATGTAAAGCAACCAAATTTACAGTAACCTAGGACTGTATTTGTTCTGTTTACAAATGCTCTTTACTTTGATAATTTCTGCTACCGTATGATCAATTTTCCCTACCGTATTCGCCCTGCTGTTCGTCCTCCTTCCCATTTTGCTTGTTCTGTTTCATTTGGTGCTGGTCAATGTTGACAATCTTCGCCTTCAACACAATGTTTTCCGTAATCAGTTTCTGTTTCTCCAATTCGGCACAAATTTCTCGCTGAAAAATTAAAAATGCACCAAAAATCAAATTGTGATTTTGCCCCTGACTGTGCTATTGATTTATGAAAAGCAATCAAATAATAACCCACGTTCAGTTCGGTTTTCTTTGTAAGTTCCAACAATTGTTTTTTTAGGGCCAATTGCAATTCCATGCTCGCAATTTCACGCAAAAACTTAAAAATCATTAAGAATTCGTTGATTACTGATAAAAATTTAAATTTAAATTATTTAATATTATAAAAAATGTTAAAATATTGTAACATAAATTTAATTGTTCGTTGTTTCATTTTTTAAACTCTTGCCCACCTTCGTTATCTGCTGGTCAATACGATCTAAATTTCAAAAATCTTTTTTACTTTATAACTTCTTCAGAAAATTATTTGATTTATAAATTATAAATCATAAATTTGCCATGCATTTGTTTTTATTCTCAACAGAGACAGTTACAGTACAGTACGCCTATCAATACAGTTTTCAGTTTAAAATCAAACCCTTACCGTTTCCATATTGTCCCAAAATGTCGCAATTTGCTGACGATGGTTCAAAATTTAGAAAAAAATCACATCTTTATTAATATAAAAAAAATTTCTTTATTAACCTTGCTCGTTATAGGCTGTTATTTTCGTACTTGTTGAATCATATGAAATAGACATTTCTAAATAAATTTAAAATAAATCCGCCCTTAAAAGATTTTATTTAAAAGAATTTGATAAAGTTTAAAAAAAATAAATTTATGAATTTCCAACGGTTTTTCGCCTTTGCATTTTATTTATCAATATTATGCCATGACCAAACAAATCAATCGTTCATTTTCAAACTTGAAAATGATTTGCCTAAAGCAAAAATTCACGCAGTATTCAAATACAAAAAACGATTGACATGCAAAAGGAGTGAGAAAATAATTCAACAAAAATGGAAAAATTGGGAAAAGGGGGCACTAAAAGCAAAAAAAAATTAATTAAGTGTTTAGGTCAAGGGAGTTTTAGTTATTTACATATTTTAGAAAATTAATTCCTCTTTTAAGTAAGGTTATACTGCTTCTTTTTAAAAAATTATTTAAAACAAGTTTTAATCATTGCCAACCAATTTCACCACGAATACTAACACTTTTTCATTTAAAAAAACGTTCATAACTTGGTGTACCGACTTTTGCGCCGCAGACAATTGCGGTAAAACTCCCTTGACCTAAACACTTAATTAAATATTTTACACTTTTAGTGCCCTTTTTCCCAATTTTTACATTTTTGTTGAATTATTTTCTCACTCCTTTTGCATGTCAATCATTTTTTGAATTTGAATACTGCGTGAATTTTTGCTTTAGGCAAATCATTTCCAAGTTTGAAAATGAACGATTGATTTGTTTGGTCATGGCATAATATTGATAAATAAAATGCAAAGGCGAAAAACCGTGGGAAATTCATACATTTATTTTTTTAAACTTCTTTAAATATCAAATTCTTTTAAATAAAACCTTTGAACGGCGGATTTATTTTAAAATTTGAATTTAGAAATGTCTATTTCATATGATTCAACAAATACGAAAATAACAGCCTATGACGAGCAAAGTAAATAAAGAAACTTTTTTTTAAATAACAAAAATAAGATTTTAAAAAAATTCAGCACTTTTTCCGATTTTGAGTCCATCCGACGAATTGCGTCTTTTGAGGGCAAAATTTGTGCAAATGAAACTAATGGAGCAGCAGCAAGCAATTGAACCATCGTCAGCAAATTGCGACATTTTTGGACAATATGGAAACGGTAAGGGTTTGATTTTAAACTGAAAACTGTACTGATAAGCATACTGTAACTGTCTCTGTTGAGAATTAAAACAAATGCATGGCAAATTTATGATTTATAAATCAAATAATTTTCTGAAGAAGTTATAAAGTAAAAAAGATTTTTGAAATTTAGATCGTATTGACCAGCAGATAACGAAGGTGGGCAAGAGTTTAAAAAATGAAACAACGAAGAATTTAATTTATGTTACAATATTTTAACATTTTTTATAATATTAAATAATTTAAATTTAAATTTTTATCAGTAATCAACGAATTCTTAATGATTTTTAAGTTTTTGCGTGAAATTGCGAGCATTGAATTGGAATTGGCCCGGAAAAAACAACTGTTGGACATTATCACGAAAAGTGATCCGAACGTGGGTTCTTTATTTGATTTTCGTAAATCAGTACCACAGTCAGAAAAATTACCGTAAAAAATTTCAGAAAATGCAAAAATTTTTAAATAAGATAACTTAAATTCTTTTTTTGGCGCATTTTTAATTTTTAGAGAGAAATTCGTACCGAATTGGAGAAAAAGAAACTGATCACGGAAAACATTGTGTTGAAGGCGAAGATTGTCAACATTGAGCAGCACCAAATGAAACAGAACAAGCAAAATGGGAAGGAGGACGAACAGCAGGGCGAATACGGTAGGAAAAATTGATCATACGGTAGCAGAAATTATCACAGTAAAGAGCATTTTTAAACAGCACTAATACAGTGCCTAGGTTACTGTAAGTTTGTTTACTTTAAATTCCTTCCAAATTTGCTCATTGTTTAGCTTTTGTCGAACAATTTGCACAGCTGCAAAATGTCCAACAGACACTTGCGGAACGGGTCATCGAATTGGAAAATCAGTTGAAAAAACAACAACAACAGAAGGAGAATGAGCATGGGAAATACGGTAAGAATACTGTAATTTTGAAATACAATTCAATAAATATTTGTTGAATTTTGTAATAATTATAAATAATTTTTCAGTTTCTGCTGATCAGTTCGAAGCGATTCAGGAAAGAATGGGCCAATTGGAGAAGCAGGTGAACCAACAACAGAACGACAATCAGCATGAGAAATACGGTAGGAATACTGTAATTTTGTAAACACAATTTAAATTTTGTAATAACTTATAAATAAAGTTCAGTATTTTTCAGTTTCTGCTGGTCATTTCGAAGCGTTTCATGAAAGAATGGGCCAATTGGAGAAGCAGGTGAACCAACAACAGGAAGAGAAGGAGAAATACGGTAAGAAACTTTAAATAATCTACAGAATATTGTTAATCTTAACGTAGTCTAAACCCAAAAATATAAATTGCTAATCAGAAAATGGTAATTTGTAATAATTTAGCTAAAAGTTTTCTATTCGAATTTTAAATTACATATTTTGAAATGTACGTATGTTTAATTTCTTTAAGCTGATCGCCTTTTACAACAACAAAATGCCGAACAATCAGACCTTTTTGCCAAAATCGATGAATTATCGAAAAAATTTGGGCAATTTAAGGAAATGCACGAAGAAATTGTAACGAAAATTGATGAGGTGGAATGGATTTAAATTTTTTTTAAATAAATTATAAAATGCAATTACTTATTTTTATTTTATTTTTCATTGGCACAGAAAATAAATGCGAACGCCGAATTTGCCAATGCCATCCAAACAAAAGGCACCGAATTGGAAGAACGACAAAACAAATTGAAAAATTGTGTTGACATTTTGAACTACCGATTCGGAAATGGTAAATTGCAAAATTAAAAAATTAAATTAATAATTAAAAGGGAATAAAAATATATAAAAAAAACAATTTAATAATTTATCCCAATATTTTAAGCACTTATTGACCAAATCTTGGAATTGCAAAATGAACAGAAAGATCTTTTGGGACGAATGAGTGAAATGGAGAACAAAAAGCAAGATGACGAGGAATTGGAAACGGAAAAGTACGGTAAGTGAATGAATGTCTACCGTAACGAAGCATTTTTAATTTTGAAAACTAATTTCAAAATTAGACGAATTTAACGCAATTTTGGAACGGAATGGTATGATTTGTGAGTGAAAATTGGATAATTTGTTAATCATTTTAATTGATAGGCACAATAATTTTTTTTGCTTAAAGCTGATCGTCTTTTGCAAATGCAAAATCAGCAGATGAAACTTTGTGCCAAAATTGATGCGGTGGAAACGAACTCATACGAACTCTTTGGCAAAAGTGAATGTGAAAATGGAAAATATCCATCATAGGTCCCAGACTCAAAATCGCATAAAAACATTTTTATAGGTTTTCTTAGATGCTGAAAACGCCTAAACCGTCAAAAAAACTGCGTGGCAAAGCGTTTAAACCGGTTTTTGAACCGGTTTAAAACTCGAAAATTTGCCTCAAAAATCAGCCAAAAATCAATTTTAAATAAAAAATTTTGAACAAATTTGGTATCATTCGAAAGCTCTTAACGAGCTAAGTCTAAAAATCAAGGAATTAAGTCGAACCGACGCATGTTATGGGTCCTCAAAATCGTTAAAACTATTTTTAAACCAGTAGTCAAAAAAATCGGAAAAGAACGTCAAATATAAAAGTTTAATTTTTCCTATTGCGCTAAAAAACCGCCGCACACTCGACTACGGCGGCCAATAGGTGGGGCGAGACTACGGGCTACGGAAGAAGTCCGCGCGTGATCCGCAGGCGGTTGACTGATTGGCGGGGGCCCTTCGGGCCCCCGCAGTCAACCGCCTGTGGCGCTCGTCAGACTGCTTCCTCCGCCCTCCGTCTCGCCCCACTACTTGCTCCGTCTTCGCATGCTCCCTTTTGCGAAATTTTGCTTTTAAATTATTATTTCCCGTTTATTATTTTTCGGTACTGAAGTGTCCATTTTCACTGGGAATCAATTGTCCCAGTGCTCAGATGACGTCGGTTCGAATTTATACCTTGTTTCTTAGACTTAGCTCATCAAGAGCTTTCGAATGATACCAAATTTGTGTGATTTTGACCGTTTTAAAAGGTTAGGAGGACCCAATTTTTTCCATTTTTTCGTGATTTAAACCGGTTCAAAAACCGGTTTAAACGCATTGCCGCATAGTTTTTTTGATGGTTTAGGCATTTTCAGCACCTAAGAAACCCTATAAAAGTGTTTTATATTTAACTTTTAATTTTGTCGTGTATTAAATCTCGGTTTTTTGTTCGAATCCGGGTCCGGGTTTCGGAATTTGGCCAAAATGGATGTCATAACCGTTTTCAGCGACCTCGAAAACCCCTATAAATATGTTTTCCTTGTAATTTATGAATTTAGAAATTTTGTTCGAATTCGGGATTCGGAATTTTGAAAAATAAATGTCATATTCGTGATCAGCGCCTTAAATTACCCTAGAAATCACTTTTTATTTGAAAGTTTCAGGGGGGGTCACAAAACCGAAAAGAACCAAAAATACAGTAATAAAGTTAAGCATTTTTTACCCTATATTTTTCAATTTTACCGTATTTTCCTTCCGTTTCCTTTTGTTGTTCTTTTTCCAATTTGGCCACCTTCGCCTGCAGTGCATTTATCTCTGTTATCATCAAAGTCTTTTGTTTCCAATCCATTAGCACAATTTCTACATAAAGGCCAACAAAGGATGACAATGGCTAAAATATTCAATTTCTGGTTACATAAAACATTACCGTATTGGACGAGCTCAGCAAATAGTAACCAAGCACAGAAAGACGGATAATAGCAAAAATCAGTTCATTTGCTAATTAATTACTTAATTAATTAAAAATTTAATATCTTTCTGATTTATATAATTTTATTTATTTTACGAATCAAATATTTATTCCAAAATGATTAAATAAAATGAATGAATGAAAGTGATGGGATGGAATTTGTTGGTGTGTAATGAATTCCGTTGTTGGTCCAATCACTAAATTTTCTGTGTCGACTTTTTTTTTTTGCTTTTGTGAGCGGTGAAAAACGTAAAAAAATGGGGGAGAAGCATCAGCAGAAGAGAAAGTGGACGAACGACCACACATTTTGCAGCAGAGATTGTGGACACCGATAAAACAAGTAATTTATTTATTTTTTACAAATTGGCCAAAATCATTTGACCAATTTTCACAACTTTTTCATCGGACATTTTGGCTCGAAAATCTGATTGCGTAATTAATTTATTCAAATGAATTAATAATATTGTACGTATTTGTGATTGTAAAAAAATGATAAAATTAATAATGCTGTGATAGGGTAAAGTAAAGAAATTAGCAATCCGCTATGGAATTTTCGACAATGTCACGTACCGTTCTTTGGGCAGTTTTATTTTATACCTGGCCAAGGTTTGTGGGAAAGGCCCCAATTTTTTGTAAGCAATAGTGCAACCTTTACCTTCAAAATTGCGCTGTAGTAATTAAGTTGACTTTTGACCTCTCATTTTATATTTAAATTATATTGGCATTTTGTTGTTTTAAATTGTTCCCTCCCCATTCTTCTTTTGTTTCGTTGTTTTTTGTTAATTGATAATTTTGTGGGTTTTCATCTCTCCTATTATTTTATTTGGTCTTATAAAATTGGTTGTCTTTGACTCTGTTTTGAATTGAGTTTATTTTTGGTGGCGGCAGTCCAGCAAATTCAGTGCTTGTTTAAGTAATTTTGGAATTTTTGTCCTATTTGGCGCTCCTGGTAAAGCAGGTAAGAAGCATTTTAATTCTGTTTTCTATAAGTGAAGTACTGGGTGTAAAAGCGAAAAGTAAGAACAAAACGGAAATTATCAGTATATTTATCGGTCTCTGGGCGAGACGATAATGTAATTTTACTAACGGATTGTTGGATTGCAACTTTTGAAGAAAATAAATAAATCTCTCGCCATTGTCACCTGGGAGGTGCAGCAAAGCGGCATTTATCGGAACGACTTGACACCTGAGCGGTTTTCAACTTGTGTTTTTGAAGAAAACGGAATTTTTGCACTACGTAATTTGGTTGAGTTGCAGACGACCTGGGCGGTTGAAATTTTGAATTTTGTTTATAAATTGATTTTCTGGGAGAACAATGATAGTGCGAAGTCCGCCATTAACTAGGCAGAGAGCACAGAATGCGGGAATAATTCTTGACCAGGACGGGCAGGAAATATTTAGAGAAAACAGAAACAATGCGGAAAATAGACTGAGGCAAAATGAGGACGGGATGTCAGAGCATTCAAATTTTTCAGAACCAATGATGAACACACAACAAATTCATGACGCATTGTTGGACGTTGGACAAAGAAATGTTCGTGATGGTGCGGAGGACAAAGAAAACGAAAACGAACAAGTGGACAATGCAAACGGATTTGGAGGTTTGAATTTCGAAAACTTTGAAAATTGGGAAGAGCGAACTTTTAATGTTCTCAACAGAAATGTGAGTCTAACAGATTTTGACGCTGAGCGTATGTTTGAAAATGTGAGATTAGAACGTCAGCAAAACTTGCTCCCAATTTCTTTTCCTATTGCGTCGACCCCAGTGGAAAACAGAGTAGCAAACCAAATGGGTTTGGATCAAGTTAGAGAAAATTTTAGTGTTATTGCTAGAATGGAAAAAGAATTAGTGATAAACGGAGAACCGCAAATCGTAACACGACAGCAACGCAATCCTACGTCGGTAGCACAACCACAGAGAGTTATCCATCAAATGAATCTGGGACGGCAGAATGTACAGCATCAGAATTACCAACATGAGTATGGTATGCGACAGCGTGTAGCGCCAGCTCCGAGCGCACCGATTCAACAATACGTTCAGTTTGTTGAACAACCAAATATGAACACAATACATCATAACTCTGAAATTTATCGGCATAACACAAATCAGCAAGGCATACAGCACAATCAACAGCAAAGAATTCCATACAATCAAGCATTTGGGCACACCAATGCATACACTTTCGGACCCAGACCTAATTTTGGGCCTTCAAGTTTGGATTTTGGCATAATTTTGGAAAAAGTGCCGGATCTCCAGGGAACAGAAGGTGCGGATGGAGTGAAAAAGTTTTTCAAAATGTTTGATTTACTGACGGATGAATGGCCGGATGCACCACGCATTCGTGCCATGGAATCGAAAGTCTTTGGCCGGGCTGAAAGGGCCTTCGAAGCAGCGCGCAACACACAGCCGTTCCGTTACGCGTCAATTAAACGCGAAATGATAAACCAATTAGAAGAAACAGACGCAAAAAATTTGAATGCCTTTGACGAATTAATGACGGGAATAAGGCGTGGATCGAGTGAAAGCATCGACGATTTGGCGAATCGAATCGCAGCGCTTGTGAGGAGGGCGTATACGGGATTGCCTCAGCACTTGTCTGACGAATATGCAATCAAATTCCTTATACGAGCAATTGGAAATCCCGAAATTGCATTGAACTTAGAGCTAATCCGGTCGCAAGGAATGAGTTTAGACCATTTTGTGTCGCTAGCAGCGAGAGCTGAATCGACTTTGAAAGCGACAAAACGTTTGGTAGGCCGCGGAAATGGCAATGAAAGTGCAGGTGGCACAAGCCATCAGAATTTCCGGCCAAGAAACTTCCCATATAATTCATCGTTTGTCCAAACAAATTCTTATGGTCAAATGGCAAGGAACCATGAATATAGGCCACAGCAACAGTTTAATCAGCGAAATTGGAACTGTTTCAATTGCAATCAGCCTGGACATTTGGCACGGGACTGCCAATACCAGAGTCAAATGAATCAGGGCCTGCCCCAATTCAGGACATATGGAAACAATGTTAACCGTGTGGAAGGCACAAGGACACCAAATTTTGAAAATGTAAAACCAACGATATCAAATAATTTTGTCCCAGGCACCCGAAATCAGCCTCAATCAAAAAACTTTCTAAAACAAAATTGTTTGGTGATCCAAGAAGAGGATGTATACCGAGAAAATGCGTTTTTTGGGAAAATTGGCTCGAATCTTGAGATAGAAAATTTTATTGAGCAAATAAAGAAAAACGTGGACGAAAATCTTATAGTGGAAATTCCCAAAGTTGGAAAAGTTATGGTCATCAAAGTTGATGTTCTTGGCGAAAGGACAAAAGCAATGCTTGACGGAGGTGCCCAAATTTCGGTAATCGATGCCGCATTTTTGTATAAGCTAATGAAAAACAAAAATTTGAACGCAAATGATTTGCGAGTTGCCAAATCGGAGACACGAATTTCCGATGCTAATGGGAATCCATTAGCCTGTCTAGGTGTTGTATGCCTTCCGATTTTGAGAAATGATTGCACTAAGGAAGTGCAAGTTGCTTTGCATATCGCTCAGGCACCAATTGGGTTTGATCTGTTGTTCGGAACGAATGCTTTGAGTTCTTTGGGTTTTAAACTTTTTGATGACACAACGAACACAAAAATCAATTTTGAGGAAGTCCAGCTACGCAAGTCGGACTCTCTGACTGTCATATACCAGACAATTTTGGCCCCACAGTCAACTCAAATAGTTGAATTGGGCATTAAGGAAGAATTTGAAGGCAAAGACCTTTTTCTCTGGTCTGAAGGCCACCAAAATTTTCGAATTGAGCCAACAGTTGGAATTGGAAAGGACGGGAAAGTCATTGTCCCGATGACGAATTTCTCAAGTCTCTCAGTCAAATTGGAACCAGGGAATTCCATAGGGAAAAATGAAGTCGTGAGTCATGTCGAAGAATGCGAAAATTTTCTTGCAGCTTCGAACGAATGTTTCAGAATTAATGCAACAGATGACCAAAATGTGTCAATTGACAAAATTTTGAATGAAATTCTGGAAAAAAGGACATTTCCAGAATCGGAAAAACAAAGTCTGTTGGAATTGCTTTCGGAATTCAAGAATATTTTTGCTGTTTCCGATTCGCAGTTAACCCAAACAACTCTTGTTCAGCATGAAATTGAGACAGGAAGTTTTCCTTGTAATTTATGAATTTAGAAATTTTGTTCGAATTCGGGATTCGGAATTTTGAAAAATAAATGTCATATTCGTGATCAGCGCCTTAAATTACCCTAGAAATCACTTTTTATTTGAAAGTTTCAGGGGGGGTCACAAAACCGAAAAGAACCAAAAATACAGTAATAAAGTTAAGCATTTTTTACCCTATATTTTTCAATTTTACCGTATTTTCCTTCCGTTTCCTTTTGTTGTTCTTTTTCCAATTTGGCCACCTTCGCCTGCAGTGCATTTATCTCTGTTATCATCAAAGTCTTTTGTTTCCAATCCATTAGCACAATTTCTACATAAAGGCCAACAAAGGATGACAATGGCTAAAATATTCAATTTCTGGTTACATAAAACATTACCGTATTGGACGAGCTCAGCAAATAGTAACCAAGCACAGAAAGACGGATAATAGCAAAAATCAGTTCATTTGCTAATTAATTACTTAATTAATTAAAAATTTAATATCTTTCTGATTTATATAATTTTATTTATTTTACGAATCAAATATTTATTCCAAAATGATTAAATAAAATGAATGAATGAAAGTGATGGGATGGAATTTGTTGGTGTGTAATGAATTCCGTTGTTGGTCCAATCACTAAATTTTCTGTGTCGACTTTTTTTTTTTGCTTTTGTGAGCGGTGAAAAACGTAAAAAAATGGGGGAGAAGCATCAGCAGAAGAGAAAGTGGACGAACGACCACACATTTTGCAGCAGAGATTGTGGACACCGATAAAACAAGTAATTTATTTATTTTTTACAAATTGGCCAAAATCATTTGACCAATTTTCACAACTTTTTCATCGGACATTTTGGCTCGAAAATCTGATTGCGTAATTAATTTATTCAAATGAATTAATAATATTGTACGTATTTGTGATTGTAAAAAAATGATAAAATTAATAATGCTGTGATAGGGTAAAGTAAAGAAATTAGCAATCCGCTATGGAATTTTCGACAATGTCACGTACCGTTCTTTGGGCAGTTTTATTTTATACCTGGCCAAGGTTTGTGGGAAAGGCCCCAATTTTTTGTAAGCAATAGTGCAACCTTTACCTTCAAAATTGCGCGAAATAACTAATTATTAATTAAACAATAGCAAATTCTGAGATTGTGCTCATCCGCGCAAAGATGCTAAATCTAAATTTTGGCTCCAACACAACTGTTTTCGGGCATAACATTTTTTAAAACTAATAAAAATTAGAACCTTTAAGTCTTTTCGATGTCTTCCATAATTCTTATTAGTTTGAAAAAAAAGAATATTAAACCCAGCGGGTGCACTCCCATTCATAGACATTTTAGGTCATAATTTTTTCAAAAAAAAAAAATATTTCCGAAATTTATTCTAAAAATGTGCAAAAGATTAAGGCTTTCGAATGATGTATAACTTTTCAAAATGTTATAAAGATTAAGAAAGCAGCAGAATTTTTGGCGTTTGGCTTCTCAATTAACGTGGACTTACCTTTTTGTTTCCTCAGCATTTTACTGGCAGTTGCAATTCGTTTGGCATGGATTAAATGTAAAAACATTTAAATAAAACCAAAAAAAATGTTTAAATTTTAAAGGGCACAATCGCATGTATTCTAAAACTAAGATTGAGAAATTAGACTAAGTTTAAGCTAAGTTATGTATGATTTATTATGTAGCAATTAAAATTAAAATAATAATTAAATTTAATTATTTCGAATTCTGATATTTTTGTCGCTTCGGCTCTCCACGAAATCCGAGCTTGGATTTATTGGAAAACATTTGAAAAAAAGAGATATAATTGTTTATGTATTAGGAATAACTGAGTGAATGCCAACAATTTAATGAGTAAATAAATGAAATAATTATTAGTTTACTGTCGTAGTGGCGGTCATGGGCAAAATGCTTTCAATAAACAGTAATAAAAAGCAAATTCCAAATATTAATTGAATTATAGAAAACTAAAAAAGGTGCCCTCTCAAATGTTCATGTTGGAGTTTATAACCAAATTCATACAACGAAATCAAAGAAATAAATTATCAAAAAACAAATGATTGGAATTTAAATGTCCGTTTCAAATTAAAAATTCGCCTCAATTTTGTCACCAAAGGAATATAAAGAAACGAATGGAAACAATGGTGAATAATCAGCAGAAGAATCGAAATGGAATAATTGCTCGTATCTGAAAATAATAAAATCCTAAAATTGATACTTTTTGTAATTTCGCCACATAGTTATTTTTGTAACTTTGTCTTAGCATCAAAAATAATGACTTTGACCTAAACATGTTTTTCGCTAAATTGCCCATTTTTTGGATTTAATTTACATCTAAATACTCCAACGGACTAATAAATAGGATATCACTTTAAGGAGTTTATAAAGTAAATTAAGCCAAAACACCAAATACTTTTTAAAATGACATAATAAAATTGATTGGAAAATATTATCAATTCATTCTTCACGGAAGGGCACCCAATAAAAAATAATCAACAAAAAAACCAAATATTTGTCATTGGGGGAGAATTGAACAAAATAAATTCTTCAAAAAATATGAAAAATTTGTTTTTATTTTTGAAAAAGTTTCCGTAATTAGGAGTTACGAATTTCGATAATGAAATCCAGTTACATGCAGCCCTGGCCCAGCAGGCTGTCCATTGTGCACAAATTCAAAGGAAGAAGATAAGACAAGCTTTGTAAAAAATTTCATAAAAAACTAGAACATAAATGCGTTAATCTATTTTAATAGGAGGATAATGATGGAAAAGGCCAAAAATGCCAACCTTATGCTTATAAATCACTGTGTTATAATGTAATTAAATGACAAGCTTTGTAAAAAATTTCATAAAAAACTAGAACATAAATGCGTTAATCTATTTTAATAGGAGGATAATGATGGAAAAGGCCAAAAATGCCAACCTTATGCTTATAAATCACCGTGTTATAATGTAAATTAAATGCCAAGCTTTGTAAAAAATTTCATAAAGCGTATAACCTAACAGAAGTCATAATGATGAAAAAATACCAAAATGCCAACCTTATGCTTATAAATCAGTGTATTATAATGTAATTAAATGACAAGCTTTGTAAAAAAATTTCATAAAACTAATTGACAATTACAATATAATGCATATAAAATATCAAATTTATTTTAATGCTATTGAAAATCTTGTGATTTTTCTAAAATGCGCGTCGCTTACGTACGCATTTTGGGCCAATAAAAAGCAGCAGAACTATCTGAATTTGTTCATTCTTATTTTTTCAAATAACTTTCTCTAATTTTCATATTCATCGAATATTAAATATTTATTAATTTTAATTTTCTCTCTTTTTTGAATTTATTCTTTTAAGATTTGTCTCATATAGCATGTTTAACACTTTTTCACTCAAAATAAAAAAAATTCATTTTGAAAACCGTAAAAGTGAACTTTTCCTATCAAATTTAAATGAGTGTTTTTGCCTATAAATTAAAAATTGAATTTTCAGCAGAGATATCACTTTATATTCCTAGCAAAATAACGAATCGTTCCTCTGTTTTTATGCTTTATATTGGCATTTTTTGGCTTTGCTATGAATGCACAAATGGCAGTCCCATTGGCAAAGTGCCAAAAATGCACGGCGAGTCTTCTTCAAATCCAGGTAAAATTTATTCTTATTAAAAATCAACATTTCTATGGGAAAAAAGAATCTTTAAACATTTTTAATCTATATATGATTATTTTTATAGGAATAAAGAATTTGTAAGAATTTGAGGCAATCAAGTCATCAATGCCATTAGCGAGAAAAGCAACGAGGAAAAGCAAAGGGAAGAACCAAAAACTGAAATTGAGAAACCGGTAGGAATGCTCGGGTTTTGTAGAAAGATAGGATCTGATGAGAAGCCTGGAAAATTTTGCTAAGGTTTTTAAACAATTTTATGCCGGAATAGCCATTTTTTTAACTTAAATAGTTTATTTTTAAGCAAACGTCCGACACAACAGTACAAAAGGCAAACAACCATAAATGCCAGTGAGGGAAAGCAGAACAAAGAGGCTAAAAGTGGAATTGGGAAAACGGTAGGAAATCCTTGGGATTACTTGTTCATGAGTTGGAATTTATTGGCGTATTAATGGAAGAATTTTAAAACAGTTGACACAAAAGCAAAATTTAATTTTAAGTTTTTGCCATTTTTATTATTTAAATTGAAACGATTTATTTGCATATTTATGCGCATATTATAGCAACTTTTCGTGCATATTTTTTGCAGCCCTGTTCATCATTATTCCTTCTTTAATTGTAAACAAATTAAGATTAATTATGTTTTCCAACGAAATGTTTGGGATGCCAACGCTTGTCACGAGAACCTCCAAATTTCCGGTGACAATCGTTTGACGGTCATTCATAAGAGAAACAATGAAAATGAATGGGGTAAAGAAAATGATTTGGGTAATTTTGTTAAAATAATCATATAAGATCATAAGTGTGGGAATAAATCATAAATATTCGCATATAAAAAAAGAAATAAAAACCCTAAAAATTCGAAAAATACCAATAAAAAATTCACAAAAACAAAATAAAAATTTAATTTTGTATTATTGTCAGTCTTTTGAACAAAGGCGCTATGATCAGTGCCAAATTTGGACCAAATTTTCTCGCGGTGTCTGGGGAAAATTTAAAGGAGTACAATAGGATGAAGAAAAGAAAAATGAGAATTAAACTTCTACCGAAGTGTCTTATTTTTGTTGTTTTGCATTTTGTTTTTTCTTTTTGCCACCTGATAAATAAAAGCATCAGTCCATTTGAAGCAACCTTTTGGCTTTTTTGTCTAAAAAACTTTGGGAATTTCATCAGTTTTAATAATAAATTAATTTTCTTCATATTCGGTAAAAAAATTAAAATTCTTAACTTTAATTTAATGCATGCAATTTCTCAATTTTTTTTTGTAGTATTTTTCGTGCCTAAAACCCCATCCCTATTGTTTACAATTATTTTTGATCATTTTGCAATTTTAATATGCACAAAAATCTCGAAATATGCAAATAAAATCCCGATTTTTATATGCAAACACAAAAAAGAGTGTTTTTCCTATTATTTAGAGCATGGAGAAGCCAGGAAAAAAAATATGCATTTGCATACTTTTTGCAGCCCTGAAATGAGTCACTTTTGTAATAGTATGCGTAAAGCAGGGGTGCGATCTGTACTGATTTGTCATATTTGTCCTGATTTGGAGGGTCCCAATCAGATAAAATGAAAATGTCCTGATTTGTCATATTTGTCCTGATTTAGAGGAAGCGACCAAAATTTGTCCTGATTTCTTAAATAAACTCATAATTTTGAAAATTTATGGCAGAATTTCAATATTTTATCAAGAAAATATAAGATTTGTGGCAAAATTTGGTCATTTTTTGGACAAAAATATATAGCAAACCGCATTAAAAAATTAAAAATTTTTCCCTGGCAGCGCCTTAGGCACCAACGGACGCCCCGGTCTCCCAAAATTTTTGGAAGAAGCGCGCCGCAAAAAATCGTTTTAAAAGCGAAAAAAAGTGATCACGGCTTTAATTGCAAAAATTGGTCTTTTTAGTGAAAATATGTTAACAAATCAGAACGAAATTACAAATAAAAAAAATTTCCGGCGGCGCCTGTCGGCACCGCCAGACCTTCTCCCCTCGCCCATTCACCAAAAATTTTCTGGAAAATGCGCCGCAAAAATTTTTTAAAAACCGATTTTTTGATTCGAACGCACTAAAATTTACATTTGCTTATTTCCTCCCCAAAATTGTTAAATTCGATAATGGAAGGTGAAAAATATAATATTAATACATTTTTGATCAAATAAATTGTAAAAATAACTGATTTGAAGCAATTTTGCAAAATGTCCTGATTTTCGACCCCAAAATTTGCGTAATTTTTGCGGCTCTAATACACTTTATGAGTCCAATCGACTTTAATGAGTCCAAAGGTATTTTATGAGTCCAATCAAATGAAAAGACCTGCTTTTTATACAATAACTTTGTTCATGTTCGAACAAACCCTATCTTTTTGTTATCATTCGGAAGAACGAAGTCTAAAGAAGATAAAATATATAAAATCTCAGCGTTTAGAAAATTATCAAAAAAGATTTGATTAATTAATAATTGTTGCTTATTTTGGTTTGTAACTTTCTTTAAATGTTCGAATTCTCTTGTTTTCTCGTATCATTACATTATTCAGAGTTTGTGCTTTAGAATGATACCAAAGATTTAGGGTTTATTCGAACATGAACAAAGTTATTGTATAAAAAGCAGGTCTTGTCAGTTGATTGGACTCATAAAATACCTTTGGACTCATTAAAGTCGATTGGACTCATAAAGTGCATTAGAGCACTCAATTCTATTGATTTGCAAGTTGCATGATGAGAGGTTTTTTCCAGGGAAAAATACGAATTATTTGAGTAAATTACCTCTTTTTATTATGTGATATTCAAATTTTTGTGTGTACTCGGATTTCACAAATTTCCCCCGTTATGTACTTGGAAATTGGCATGCCTTTACTTCTAAAGTGACTTGGTACGACCCGAGCCCTTTATAATATCTATAAAAATAAGCGTCGATAAATCCCAGAAAGAGATGTCATCTTTAAGGGTGAAATTTTAAACCGAAAAAACTGAAAACCGAAAAACAGGTACCCACAGTTTTCGGTTTCGGATTTTGCCCAAAATTCGGTTTTTTGAAAAAAGATAAATTTGACCTTTTGCCCAAAATTCGGTTTTTAAAAAAAAGGTAAATTTGACCGACTGACAGTTTCTTTCCTTTTTTGCTCCTTCCCCTCCGCATCTCTGCTCCTTGAATTTATTTTTCTATGACCACATTTGGAAATATTGATTGTTGCCCATTTTTTCTCAATATCCTTGCCATTCAAAACTTTTATTTACCAATGTTACAGAGTTTGTCCAAAATATACAAATTTTAAAGTTCTATTTTTAAATTAATGTTAAATTTGAGTCTGTCGTGCCGACTGATTATTTTGAAAATAAAACATAAAATTTTCGGCTCTTCATATTATTATTTACGTGTCAATGTGAATGGCCATCCTCATTTTCTTAGGCAACAACTTTTTCCAATTTATTGTTAAAAAATCATTATATCTGTTGCTTTTTTTTAAATTAAATTCTATAGACTTGAAGCTTTCAAATAAAAAAATTCCTTCTGAAAATTTTTTGTTTATCGGCAACCGTCTTGGCTTTTATTCAGGGTTCGCAAGTGTTCTTGTTTCTAAGATTTGTGAGGGGCCGGATCTTAGAAAGCTGAATCTGCTTATTTCTAAGATTCCCATAAGCTTTTTAAGTTTTTTCCCAAATGCCTTAAAAACTTTCAAAATACAATTTTTTTGAAAATTTTTGCTAAAAATCACAAAATTTGAAAAATATTATTTTTGGGGTCAAAGTCTTAGTTTTCACCTCGTTTGTCCTTATTTTGAAAAAAAAAAATTGCGAACCCTGCTTTTATTACCAAGGTTCTTTTTGAGTGTTTCCAACTTTTTTTTGTTTAATATTTAACATTTTGTAAAATTACAATTACCTATTTGCTTGAAATGATTTTTAATAAGGTAAGGGAGGGGGGGGGGGGGGGGGGGGAGGGCTGAATTTTCAAAAAATAAATAAAGAAATTTATTTGTATTTAAGAAAAAGAAAATGGCAACCAAATCGAAGAAGAAATTGGACCAACAGTTGCGGGAAGTGATGGCGCAGCAGTTAATTGAGAAGCAAGCGAAGCTCACTGAGGTGGGTTGGACTTTTGGAAAAAACTGAATTTTATATGGGCCCGAACGGGTGGAAAAATTCATTAAAAATGAAATTTAACAAAATTCACTAAATTGTTAGTGCAATTTTCATGACAACTCCTTTTTACCAAACTGTATGAAATTACTCGCCGCGAAAATATTGCCTAAAAAAGTCTGCAGGGTTGCCAACTGAAAATGTTTAAGAATCAGCATTTGGGAAAATTTTTATTCATTTTTTGAAGGCCGAAGCTGAGAATCGAAATCTGAAAAATGAAATTGAGAAAATGCGGGCAAAATTGGAGAAGAAGGAGGAACAATTGGAGAAGAATTTTGGGAATTGCAGAAAAAGTTGAACGAATTGGAACATCAGCAGAACGAACAACAGAAAAGCATTGAACAGATGGAAAAGGTGAAAAAATGGGCTCTATTGAAGTTCACACGACCATAACATTCTTTTGCAAATTTAGTGCACAACTTTTTCAAGAAGCATCCAAATTAAACATTCTTAGTATCATTCGATAGCCCTAAGAACCCTCTATTAGCCTGCAAAATTTCAAAAAATTTAGTTGGTTTTCTAAACATTTTTGGCCATAAGGTGGACAAATTGAAGGAGCAATTGCACACGGTGGGGTCAAATTATGTGAATCACTCAAAAAAATTATAAAAAATGAAAAAAAGAATTTTGGCGGAGTTACTATAAAGTTGCTGCCATTCATTCTATCGTGTACTGTAATTCTAATTTGTAAGGAAAAATACCCATGAGGTGCTGGCAGCAATTTTATTTATTTTTTATCAGCAGGTAACAGACTAAAGTATAGACATTTTGGCCCAAAATTAATATTTAAAAAAAAAAGAATTAAACGCATTTTTTGGTAAAAAGAAAACGTTTAATTTCAGCAGAAGGCATTCCAAGAAGAGCTTGAGAAAAAGGTCATGGAACGAATTGTGAAAGTGCAGACGAATGTTGACAAAATGGAAATGGCAAATGAACAGCAAAAGGGTAAAGGAAAATGGGCAAATGATTACTGTACCTACCGTAACATTACAATTACTACGGTTGAATATTATTTTATTTCAAATATTGTTTAAATTCGATTTGTTCCAAATTAAGTGATTATCAGTGAATTGGAAGGACAACAAAAACATCAAAAGCAGCAAGGGGAAAAGGAGACAAAAGGCGAGTTGTTAATTAATTAATTAATTAATTAATGTAAACAATATTTAAATACCTATATTTTGTATTTTCAAAATAATGAATGCATTATTTATTAATTATTTACTTATTTTTTATTCATTAAAAAGGGGTTCTTCATGTTTTAGCATTTATTGACCAAAACAAACAGTTGAAAGAAGAGCAGAAGAAATATTTGGAAAATGTCAACGAATTGGAGAAGCAACAGAAACAACTGCAGCAGGAAAAGAGCGGTAAGAATATCTAAATTAAATTTTATGAGTTAAATATTTATTTAATTATAAAACTTTTATAATGAATAAAAAAATATTTGTCATACATTTTAATAAATAATTGATTTATATTTTTAGCTTCAGGAAAAACTTTCACAATTAGAAAATGATCAGAAGAAATTATTGGAAAAAATCAGTGAATTGGAAAAGCAGCAAAAAGAACAGACAAAAGGCGAGGACAATTTAAATGAAAAATGGGAATATTCGGTTTTTGATTACTGCAATTGAACACTTTTTGAATTCTTTAATTATTGAGAATATTTTGTATTCATCAGTCATTTTGACTGGCAGCAGAATTAATACAATCAGAGAAAATCTTAAAATTCGACCGATTTTGCGAAAAAATGCTAAAACCATAGGAATAATTATTAAATTTTATATTATTAATGTTTTTTTATTTAAATAAATAATTAATTAATTGTTTCTATTTTAAGCATTCTTACAATCGCAAAATGATCAGAAGAAAATTTTGGAAAAAGTCAGTGAAATGGAGAAACAGAAGCAGAGAAAGGTGAATGAATGGAAGAGAAAATTAAAGTATTTTACGGTAAAAATAATTTTTAATTTATTTAATAAATTATTATATAATATTTAATAAAAAATATAGATTTATTTACTTTCAGGTGTTTTTAAAATTCCAAGGAAATTTTTGGGATGTCAATTTTTGTCACAATACCATCAAAATCATTGGCAACAAAAGTCTCATTGTCCATCATAAGGGACCTTATGGTATTTTTAAAATTTACATCAAATTTCAATTTCTCATAAAAAGGCTATTGCCGCTCCGTCTTCGCTAAATATCCGATTTTGCTGAACAAGCATTTGTCTGACTTTTCTTACTACGAAATTTCAATATTGAAAAGACAAAGGTAAGCGAATTTGGTATTTTGAAACATTATAATAAAAATATTAAAAATGAAATATTTTATTTATTTCTTTATTCAGTTGGATGAGCTTCGGTTTTGCCGTTAAACAGCAAAACAAATTGGATGGACTAATTCGTCAAGAAAAAGGCACTTATGCATATGAATGTAATGGCGAGATTTACATTAACGGAGAAAGAAAAGGAAGAAATTACAAATATTCCTACGGTGTTGGTGATACCGTAGGAATATCTTTTGCTGATAATTCTTTGTTTCCATTCGTTTCTTTGTGGCATTCTGGTGACAAAATTGAGGCGAATTTTGGGCCCAATTTTAAATTCGATTTGGCAACTCTCTGAAGGAAGAATTAATTATTCACTAATGTATTCGATCAATTTGCTCTTTTTAATCATTTTTGTGTCTTTATTCTTCAATTAAAATTTGGTTTTTTGTTTAATTGGAAAATTTTGTCGTTTCCCGGGTATTTAAGACCAGAAAAGCAAAGAATTATTATCAGAAATTAAAAATACATGAAAACCATAAAATAATCAGAAATAAAACAGCAACGACAAAAAAAGATAAGAAATACAATTACAAAGATAAACAAAATCGACCCGAAATACAAAATAATCAGAAATACAACTGCAAGACAAAAGAAAATGATAAGAAATACAACTACAAGACAAATAAATACGATCAGAAACACAGGACCAGAAAAGCAAAGAATTATTATCAGAAATTAAAAATACATGAAAACCATAAAATAATCAGAAATAAAACAGCAACGACAAAAAAAGATAAGAAATACAATTACAAAGATAAACAAAATCGACCCGAAATACAAAATAATCAGAAATACAACTGCAAGACAAAAGAAAATGATAAGAAATACAACTACAAGACAAATAAATACGATCAGAAACACAGGACCAGAAAAGCAAAGAATTATTATCAGAAATTAAAAATACATGAAAACCATAAAATAATCAGAAATAAAACAGCAACGACAAAAAAAGATAAGAAATACAATTACAAAGATAAATAAAATCGACCCGAAATACAAAATAATCAGAAATACAACTGCAAGACAAAAGAAAATGATAAGAAATACAACTACAAGACAAATAAATACGATCAGAAACACAGGACCAGAAAAGCAAAGAATTATTATCAGAAATTAAAAATACATGAAAACCATAAAATAATCAGAAATACAACTGCAAAGACAAAGAAAATGATAAAAAATACAACAGCAAATACAAATAGAAACAGCCAGAAACACATATTATCAGAAATTAAAAATACATGAAAACCATAAAATAATCAGAAATAAAACAGCAACGACAAAAAAAGATAAGAAATACAATTACAAAGATAAAAAAAATCGACCCGAAATACAAAATAATCAGAAGTTACAATTTTTCCTTGCGCTATTTTTTTATACTCAACATTTAGTTATTTACAGGGGTGGCCGACATTGCTATAAAAAATCTGAAGGAATTTTGGGACATCCTAGTAATTTCGACACTGCGGAAAAAATAAATAAATTTTAGAAATAAAATATTTGAGAGTTAAATTAAAAATGAGAAGTAAATTAATCTCATTTATATCAGAGAAGGTCTCTTACAAATTTCAAAATCAAGCAATTTTAAACTTTCTCAAATTTCTTTCATTCTTTTTGCTACCACTTTTGTTAATTAAAGATTTTTTTGTTGCTTTTAAGGCACTGTGCCAAACTTTATTTTTATTTTTCTCACTCACGTTTGGGCACCAGCATTTCTTTCTACTATTTCGGGTTTTCATACTGCGAATCAACAGCTTAAACAGGTTAAGCATTTTCTCATTGATTTTCTTTAATAAGTAATATTTGATCAAATTTATATGAAAAAATTTCAACTTTTTCTTTCTAATACTATTTTATAAAAGAATTTACAGAATTGAAATAATAAAAAATTTTATAACCCAACCGTAAAACAATATTAATTCATTCATTCGAATTAATTTAATTTTAATACAATACATTTATTCTAAAAAAATAAAATCATCACAAAACATAACAACATTTTTTTCTTCAAAATCATAAGATTGCCGTAAAAATTCAGTTATATTTTTAGTCCGCTTAACATGCTAAACTCGTTTTCTGATGGCGTGTTGTTGGGCTTAACAAAATTATTTATAAATGCATAAAAAAATTACCCAATTCTAGTAACCAATTAAGAATTCCCAAATTTGGATGGATTTAAGCCTCTTTTTCTGATTTTTTTTTCGGTAAATACAAAATATATAAAATTAATTGAGAATATTTTATTTGTGTGATTCTTTGAATTCATAATTATTTTCTAAATATTAAAATAGGTATGTACATTTATTCATTGCAAAAATACATTTCTTCGATTTTAAATAATTTGTGCCATTCTCAAATTTCACGTGGGAATTAAAATGCATTAGCAACAAATAGCAAATATAAATAATATCTATTTTTAGTGCTCACTCGTTTGGAATGTTTTAATCTGCCTTATTACTTATAATGACTGGCTCCCGGACAATCCGTCAGTGGACAATCCGTCAGTAGTCAATCCGTCAGTGGACAATCCGTCAGTAAGTGGGCAATCCGTCACTGGATAATCCGTCAGTAACTAATCCATAAGCAAATTTATTTTTAAAATACCCAGATTTATTTAAAATCATGTGAAAATTAATTTAATTCGTAAAAATATGAATTAATAATTTGTGTTATTTTAAAAAATATATGAATAATCATTTTTAAAAGAATTAAATGATAATTTCTCGAGATGGTCAATTAATTGAAATATAAAGTAACTCGAAACGTTAAGAATCTATAAAAAATTATATTTATTTAATTTAACAATTATTTTTGCAAAATTTTTGATCATTGCTCAAAAAAAAATTTATTGACGAATTGTCCACTGACGGATTATCCACTGACGGATTGTCCATTACTGACGGATTGTCCTTCACTGACGGATTGTCTACTGACGGATTGACCATTGACGAATTATCCACTGACGGATTGTCCGGACCCCTAGGCAATTTTTGGTTTAAAAATTTGTCCTTATTCGAAAAAAACTTTAAAATATTTATTAATTTCATCAAATGAAATTTTTATGTTTTTATGTGTTTTGCTATCTAAAAGTGTTAATAAAAAAAATTTGTTTGCCTATTTTTGTGCCTATTTAGTGCTTATTTTGCGATTTTTTTCTGCCTTTTTAGGTGCCGATTTCGCGATTTTTGGTGCCTAAAAATGGAGTCCCTAATAATGACATCCAAATAATTTGAAGTATCATTACAAAAAAATTATTATTTCGTCATAAGTTGCTATTTTTTAATTACGCTTTTCAATAAAAATTGAAAAAACTTAGTGAAATTTTAAAGCCTTACAAATTTAAAAAAAAAATCACATTTTTTTAAATTTTGTTTAATTATTATATTTTATATTAATAAAATGGAATATAACAGTGCCAATAAATAAAATTTATTACCTTACCAAAAATTTTCACAAAATTTACAAAAAAAGGAAAAACCAAAATTTCTCATAAACCAATTTTTAGAGTTTTTGACTCGTAACTCCGAAAATTGAGCGAGAAGAGAGATTTGATATTAAAATTTCTTTCAAATTCATAAAAATTGAAGAAATTAATTGGTATTCCATAAGAAATTTCCATCTCATTATAATGAATACCTTTTAATTCTTGTGCGCATTATCATTTGTGTCTTTTCATTAAATGTCATTCTCTTTTTTAATTTTAAAATGACACAATGCGATCTTTCTGTTAATTTTTCATAAAACAAAATAATTTAAATAGTAAAAAAAAATTAAAATTATTTTTTGGGATTTTAATTTTTAAAAACTTTCATCGAATCTAGCTCCTTCTATAATCAATATAATTGCACCAAATTTTTCAGGCATACTCCCGGGTAAAGGACTAACTTACATTGAAAAAAGGGCAAAACTAACTGGGTTTAAAAAATTTATTCGAAAATCTGAGTCTTTCATTGTTTATTTATTTTTTGCAAAATTAATTCATAAATATTTTCCAGTAAGTGCTCTAAAACGCACCAAATTTTATTTACAAGTTAAAAAGGCTCTCTGATGCTTTTGCTATCAAAAAGGAAGATGAATAAAATTTAAAAAATTTTTAATTGCTTTTAAATAAGCCAATAATTCTGCGTTATGTCTTAATAAAATATTTTGATATATCGTTTTTATGCAAGAAATGGTGAAAAATAATAGAAATAAAAAATGAATTTCACATGCTCGTGATAAAAGGCATAATTCAATTTTTATAAATTTCACCCTCTCCCCCCCCCCCTCAGTTTTAAAAATTTTGCAGAAATGATGAATGGAACAATAACCATCCCTAAACTACAGTGCCATATAAAAAGTAGTGAGATATGACCCGGAAAATGCGTCAATGAAGATTAGGAGACTACTTTACTTACTGTATTTGAAAAAAATTTTGATGCCTCAAATAGAAATTCCCTATTTGATGGCTTCTTTTTTCTGGCATTTTTTAAATGCTGGCACCAAAACGGGTAGTTTCGGCGCTATCTTGTGGAAACGAACGCACTTTCCGGGAGCCGTTGCACCCATCAATCATCACAAAAACGTACTAACTGAAGTGCTGTTCGAGAATCTCTGTCTCGGGTTTCGACTCGGGAAAAGTATGGGTGTTTTGTTTTTTTTTGGGTTCCGGTCCCGAGTCTCGGGGTCAAGTCTCGGAATCAGTCTCGAGGTCAAGTTTCAGTCTCGAGTCTCGGCAAATTATCGGTCTCGAACAGCACTACCATCATCCAGGCACTTAGGGAGCTGCTGGGGCATCATAAAAACGGACATCCTTAGCATTTGCGCAAAAAGCGACCACAAATTCGGTGGCCCCAACGATCTTTTGTAAGGCTCTCGGATCATCATAGGCGTAGGCGTACGCGTTGGGAAACGCATTGTGATAGGCGTTGAGGATTTGGAGTTGCTGATCATTCATGCCATTGTTTGTTATGGGTTCAGGAATGGGCTTGCCATCGGGCATCTCTATTATGGGCTTGCCTCCCGCGAATGGTTGAGGCTGTGGTCCACAATCCAAATCTTTTTGGTGCGCATTCCGGCAACATGTCTCATCCGTGTTGTACAGTGAGCAAAGGCTTAGCATTTTTGTTGTCTACAAAAAATAAACAAATATCAATACAATAATAGTAAGAAAATTTGTTATAACTAAATTTTAGCATTAATTAAGTGTTAAACCAAAAGTTTTAGGAGCATTTCGAAGTACTAAACGCAGGATTTATCCTCGAAGCTTCAGAGGCAAAGATGTCGAAGACCAAAATCCCCTACTAAATTTGTCTAAGAAGCTGACGAATTCTAAAAATGCCGGGGTTGAGGACTCTTGTCAAGAATGTTAGCTTAATATGACTGGAGGTAAAACGGGAACTGTAATTTACTGTTACCGTGCCCCACACTAGGTGTTCGTCACGTTAACGGTAAAAAATTACCGAAAAGTTCGGTAATTTTCGCGGTAACGGTAATTACCACATTAATTGTCTACCTTTACCGATTTCCAAAAATCCCATTTGCCGTAAACTACCACACACTAATGCCCCACTAATCCAAATAGTGCCCCACACCCCCCCCCCCATTCCCCACATTAATCCATTCCTCAAACAAACGTTGTTACACTTTGCTGGAACAACCCACAAATTTGCACACTCTTCTGTGTAAAATTATTTTAACTTACACCGGCATAATCGTTGATGATCATTTCCGGTGGCACAACAAGTTGACCGTTGCTATCTTCAAACAGTTGTTCCACTGTTGTGGTAGTGCCCGTGGGCGTGTTGATAATGATGTCTTTGTCCGGGAATTCGGGCACATGAACACCCATCGGCACATTGGCACCGTCCACATAACTGACATCAATGAACTGGCTAATACCATCAAAGGTCCATTCAAAGAGTGAAAGTTTGTCGGCCCCAGCAGGGTTGCATATTAAATTTTTTTGTTTTTCATCATCGGTGAGCTAAAAAACATTTTTTTTAATTTTATACATTGACATATTACGAACAAATATTATGTCACTCTTCTTTGTTTATTATTAGCATTGCAATTTTCGTGCCCTTATGCCCTTCCAAAATCTCCCCTGCAATAAAGCCACCCTTGAAATAAAGTCCCCCTTTTGAGAGGGTTGGAAATATAGAGCCACCCCCCCCAGAAATAAAGCCCCACATTTGAGGAGGTTAAAAAATAGAGCCCCAGTGGCCTTTAATATAGGAATTATGGGGTAATATATGCTTATTATACACTTATGTATGTGTATAATGTTTCTTAATTTAATTCTGACATCGTTGCAGTTATGCTGTTCAACCCATAAACGTGCCGCTGCCTGAGTTGATGCAATTGGAAAGTGCTGGCCGTGGTTTGATTCCAAAAGCACCGGCATTTGCACATTAGGAATTGCGTTGCTGAACACCCAAACAGGATGATCACATTGGTTTGCCAAGAGAGTGTAACTAGGTAATCATTGTGAATTTTTTTTTCGAATACCTATACATTTTATGAATATAAATTTATTCGGTTCATATTTCACTTTATTCGTCCGATCCTCTTTTATGGTCCCGGTCCCGGTCCCGGACGAAAATCGAGGTCCCGATCCCGGTCCCGACTTTTTTAGTCCCGGTAAGTCCCGGTCCCGGTTTTTGTCAAAAATCCCGGTCCCGTGCTACTTATTCGTCCGATCCTCTTTTATGCGTCCAATCGATCGACTTTTATGCGCCCAATCGATCAATTTTATGCGTCCAATTGATCGACTTTTATGCACACAATCGATCGACTTTTATGCGTTTACTAGATCGTTTATATTTGTAACAAGCTGCGCTTTGACTTTTTGGAGGAAATGAGACGGGGATTATCCCTTGCAATATATAACCCAATTATATTATTTCTTAATGGCTTTTTATGTACTTGTCTGTCCCTCCAATGTTTTTCGACGATTGTCATTTCCAATGCTCTGATCAATCATTTTTGTGCTAACAAGCATTCTTCGTAGTTGCCCCATCTGATCAGCATTGATCTCCAGTTGGGTGTCACATATTTGTTTACCATCTTTAACTTTACAGCTGTCATCGATGACCGACTAACAAAATACAGATTAAATTAAATTATTTAATTTGTTAGACATTATCGTATTTCCTCTATGCCTTCTAATGGAGCGAACTCCGCTCACAAATGAGCAGGGGAGCCATCAAATGGAGGGAGGCCTTCTAATGAAAGGGGGCTTTCAAATGGAGGGGGCTATTTATTTTTCAATCCACATCTATGGGGGGGGGGGCTTTCTGGAGCTTTCAAATGGAGGGGGAACTTCAAATGGAGGAGACCTTTTATTTTTCAATCCACGTTTAGGGGGGCTTTAAATGAAGGGGAGCCTTCAAATAAAGAGGGCTCTCAACTGAGGGGGCCTTCAAATAGAGGAAATACGGTAATTCTTTTTTTTCTACAACTTTTTTGCCCATCAATTGAAGTGTGTTTCTGCTGGTGGTGGTGGTGGTGGTGGTGTTGTTGTTGTTATCGTTAAATTTGCCCAAAATTTCAATGTTCGGATTGTCAGACTCCACCTCCATTTCGTCCACACTGAACTCACACTTATACATATTGCCATTATATGGGCTGCAGGTCATATATTCTGGTTCAATTGGTACAAGACCATTGTTGTAATCTTTATTGAAAATGATTACAATTTTATTTTAAATTCATAAAATAGATCCGCCCCCTGATGTAAAGCCTCCCTTAAATAAGGCCCCCGTTTGAGGCGGGTCGAAAACTAAAGCCGCCCGGTGCTTTATTTTAGAGGCTTTATTTTAGGAATTAGGGTATTTTATTTTATGGTTGTCTCAAAAGTTAAAAAGTGATTTATTATTAGGGCTGAAAAATATGTCTAAAAAGGGCCAAATATATACATAAATAGGTAAAAAAATTTGCGAAATATGTATGAAACATGTAGAAAAAAACTGAAAATAGGTATTTGACAAACAAAAATTCAAAAAATACACTGAATTAATAAAAAAATATAATTTTAAGAATTTTAATAAAGCCAAAAAGTTAATTTTTTTAGGAAATTTTTTGAAGAGTAAGAAAAGCTCAAATTTTAAGGAAAAAAATGTATTTACATAAAATTGGCAGCCCTATTTATTATTGTACACATACTGAGCGTCACATTTTGCGGCACATGGGGCACAATTATAGTGATCAACATGAACACGTAAAACCTTGACAAGGAAATAAATCATAATTGTTCAATTAGAGGGAACACATATTTATAGGGTGGTGAGAAGGCTCTATGGGAAAGATGGCATCATTTTTTAAATTAAATATAAAAAAACAAATTTCCTATATGTATCCCCGGGAGCTTCAATTTAAACCCGCCCCCTTAAAATGAATGCTCTATTGAGAAAAGATTTAAATTCTTAGGAAATTGTGGTTTTTTTAGTGATCACTGATCATCATCATTTTGGTGTCTTCCCCACTTACATGATTTTCCCAAATCGCCCTTTCTTTTCACTTAAATTTTTGCTTTTGCGTTTTTGTTCCACTTTCACCTTACTCTCAACTCCAAGTTTTCTATGAGGCTTTTTGGTTGCTGATCTATAAAATTATTTTATTAATTCTAATTTTGAAATCCATGAAAATTCGAATTGCAACAATTGATTCGGTCTGAATGCGAAAAACTGCATAGGTAGGCTTTCGACCAATTTTGACAGAATTGATATAAACCAAAGAACTTGTTCCGATTAAAATATGACGAGCAAATACCTAAGCACAAGCCTTTCAATTAAAATTCCTTAAAAAACTAGGTATTATCAAAAAGCTTTTTTAGTTTTTATTTCTTTTCAAAATAATCTATCAATGTTTGCATTTAACTTATTCGAAAAGTTCAATGGATTTGCTTTAATCAAAAAAAGGATAAAAACTAACCTTAAAAAAAGGGAAAATGTTCGGTTTTTTAAAAATTCTTTTTTCTTTTTTTTCTTCTCTTTTAACTATGTTTGAATTAGATTTTAAAAAAATTGTATTATTGAGCGAGTGAATTTTTATAGCATTTTTATCAATAATTGTTCTAAAGCTTTTTGGGTCAATTTCCGTCAAAAATCACTTAAAATCTCACCTAAAAAATTCTTATTTTCCTCTAATAGTACCTTTGGGGTACTTTCAAAACAAACTCCAGACAGGTCCGGGATTTTTTGAAAAAAAGGTCTGGAACCCGATTCCATTCCTGCTATATGATACAACACATTCGAACAGTTCAATGGATTCGGTTGCCGATTGCTTTATCTAATTTTACTTACTCTTTTTTGTGCGGGTGTTTGCTGTTTTTGCCTAAAATTAATAATTTCAAAATTTTATTTTTACAAATTATTGTATACCTAAATCACCACTTTTACTACGCTCTTTTTCAATTTGTTGTTTGTTAATGTTGTTGTTGTTCAACAGATTGTCGGTTCCCATTTGGTGCAAAATTGATGAAGCTGGTTGAATTGACGCCGCCTGTTGGGGTACATTTGAAATCGGTCCCGTTTCTCCAACTAAAATTTAATTCTTATTTATCAAATACATATAAAACAGGGTTACCGTAGGTTACCCAAAACCCTAAAACTGATCCGATCCCTTTTACGATCGAACCGAAACCCGTTTTTTTGGGACGACCCGAAACCTTAAACCCGATCTTTTTTCGACCGACCCGACTCAAAACAAGTTCTTTTTGGCGACCCAAAACCCTAAACCTAACCCGAACTTTATTCGGGCCAACCCAACCGAAACCCGCTCTTTTTGGCGACCCAAAGCCCGACCCGGGATTTTTTCTGCCAACCCGATCCAAAAAATCCGGTATTTTTGGCTTCCCGAAACCCTAAACCCGACCCAAACTTTTTATCAACCCGAGGCAACGCTGTTACGAAATGTTAAAAATATTTTAATTTTACTATTTAAAAACGAGCATAAGACGAGCAGCAGCAATGCCATAGCAGCAGGAAAAGGTCCAATCATTTTGAAAAAAATTCTTTTTCACTAGAAGCAGTCTTTTCTAATGAGAGAGTTTTGATTTAATTTGTGAATAAAAATGAATGAATATTTTGAATGAATTTGCCATGCACTTTTCGTCAAACATAAAAATCCAATTTTGTAGCGATCACGCTAAAATGGATTAAAAGAGAGCAGCTGTTTTTTAAGGACTCCCTATCGAATGGCGGAAAGCGTTTTTTTAAAAGTCGAAACAAAAAAAAGTTTCTTCAGAAAATTTTTGAAAATTTTTGGCAAAATTTTCGACCATGCGTCAAAAAAGGGTCTGTAGCGGGTTGGGTATTAGGACTACCGTTTTGGGCTTGGAGAAAGGGCACACCTTCAGACTCTGGCGGTTCTAATGAGCTATCAAATGTTTTTATAGCATAAATTTAAATTGAGTTATGCATCCGACACGAATTCGAAAAAATCGCCATGCCGAACTCAAGATTGGGTCTTGGTATTTTTGGAAAAGCCTGAATCTAAGCTAATTAAATTTTTTGCGAAATCGGTAAAAATGGCACATTAGCGATGCTTGGCTATATGTGTAAAGATCACCTACTTATGAATTGGCAGCGTATATAATGCCAACTTCAAGATCGGTGTTTGGCATTTTTGCACTGAAGCCAGCCAACTTCTTAAACAACTTTCTATACAAAGCGGCCGAGTGAGTACTTTAAGCACGGGAAAAATAGAGAATTTGTGCAGAAGGCCCCCTACGAGGCCGCGAAGCGGCCGAGCGAGTACCTTAAGGGAGGGGGGGAAGGGGGGGGGGGAGAGGGGAGGGGGCCGAAGGCCCCCTACGAGGCCGCGAAGCGGCCGAGCGAGTATCTTAAGGGAGGGGGGGGGAAGGGGGGCGAGAGGAGGGGGGGGGAGGGGGCCGAAGGCCCCCTACGAGGCCGCGAAGCGGCGAGTGAGTACCTTAAGCGCGAGAAAACCCAATGGCCCCGGCTGGCACCGGTGTTGAAAGCGGCCCCGGCGCTTTCTCAGGGCCCATCGGGCCCTGGTTCGATGAATATGAAAATTAGAGAAAGTTATTTGAAAAAATAAGAATGAACAAATTCAGATAGTTCTGCTGCTTTTTATTGGCCCAAAATGCGTACGTAAGCGACGCGCGTTTTAAGAAAAATCACGAGATTTTCAATAGCATTAAAATAAATTTGATATTGTTGTATGCATTATATTGTAATTGAAAATTAGTTTTATGAAATTTTTTTACAAAGCTTGTCATTTAATTACATTATAACACAGTGATTTATAAGCATAAGGTTGGCATTTTTGGCATTTTTCCATCATTGTGCCTTCTATTAAAATAAATAGATATTATGCTTTATGAAATTTATTACAAAGCTTGTCATTTAATTTACATTATAATACACTGATTTATAAGCATAAGGTTGGCACTTTTGGTATTTTTCATCATTATAACTTCTGTTAGGTTATACGCTTTATGAAATTTTTTTACAAAGCTTGGCATTTAATTTACATTAATCCACTGATTTTAAGCATAAGTTGGCATTTTTGGCCTTTTCCATCATTATCCTCCTATTAAAATAGATTAACGCATTTATGTTCTAGTTTTTTATGAAATTTTTACAAAGCTTGTCTTATCTTCTTCCTTTGAATTTGTGCACAATGGACAGCCTGGGCCAGGGCTGCATGTAACACGATTTCTTTATCGAAATCCGTAACTCTGTTAGGACCACAAGTTCCAAACAACAAATAATTTATTACACAAATAATAAATAAATGCAGAGTCGGAGGACAGAGCACAATAAATTGGGGAAACAACAAAATGAATTATGCAATGAATGGGGAGGAATAATTGGGAAGGGCAAAGGTCAATCAATATGCATATGTGTCTGTCTCTAACACGGAGAGAGCAGACCCTGAAAAAACAGTGAAGGAAAATGAAGAGTGAAAATAAATAAATCGGGGGCAAAATGTGCCTGCCCGAACACCTCCCCTTTTAGGCTGATCAGTTCAGGGCACGGGTGTAAATTGATTCGGCTTACGACATTCGCGTTGAGGATATTCGTTGAATTGGGACGTCCTCGATCGGAGCAGCCAAATTGTCCTGAATGGGATTCGCCGCCTCATTTTCCAATTGATTAGGCCCTAAATTGGCAATTTCTGCATCGGGTGGCGCATTATTCGGGGCCGGAGGCAATGGCAAATCAAATGCCTCATTTATTATGGCCAATGTCTGATCAAAATTTATCGGCAGTTTTCCGGTGGCGAAGCTGATTTTTCGTACCAAATCTTTTGTTGTTTCGGTTTTCCATATCAAAATCTCTTTCAAATGAGCGGAATGGTGGCGGCCGCAGAAGATCAATCGTTGTCCTTGGCTTTCGACCGAGCATCAATCAGCGGGGCACTTCAAATTGGGAAATGTATCGTTTGGGGTCGTCCGATAGTGATCAGCAAAGTGTCGATGATCTCCTTGTTCCTTGTTTGGCTTCCCCTCCCCTTCTAATTTTTGAGTGTCCTCTTAAATGTGTCGACAAATCTTTCCACTTGGCTATTTGACATAGGGTTATATGGGGCCGAGAAAAAATGTATGATGCCGTTGGCCACAATAAATTTGGCAAATTCAGAACTTGAAAATTGCGTGCCGTTGTCAGAAACAATTGTTTCTGGAATTCCATGGCGTGTGAATAAATAAATTTTTCGATTGTGGCAGTTGCTGATGAATTGGCTATCTCAAATACAAAAATTTTTTGCCGAAGAATGGCCCAGCAAAGTCGATGTGAATTCGTTGCCACGGGCCAGTTGGTTTTGGCCATGAATGAAGAGCAGTTTTGATCGGTGCTTTTGCTGCCAATTGACACGGCTCGCAGTTTTGAACAAATTCCTCAGTTTCTTTGTCCAATTTCGGCCAAATATGTATTGTCGGGCGAGCTGCTTCATTCTCTTCATTCCGGGATTGCTCTTGTGAAATAATCGGAGAATTTTGGCCTGAAAAATTCTCTGAATGACAACTCTTTCGCCATACATGAGGCAGCCTTTCAAATTGCTCAGATCAGTTTACGCTGATGGAAGAGTTTGATGATCTCCGATTCATTCTCGATTTGCTTTTCATTTGGCCAGCCTTGGCGGAAGAATTTAAAGACATTTTTAATGGTGCTGTCATTTTTGGAGGCGTTGACCAAATCTTCGAATTTTAGGGGCAAATTTTTCGAAGCCGAATGAAGAATTTCTTCGAAAATTGGTTCGGCGGTGACCAAGGCAATGACGCTGCACTGCCGAATGCCCTTTTTGTTCCCGAAAATTGAGAGCAACGGCTTATAGTTGGTTTGGAGAATAAATTTCCGCCCATAAATCATTTTGTGCAATTTCTGCACAGCGAAGATCAAAGCCAGCCCTTCCTTCTCAATTTGAGCGTAATTCTTTTCGGCGGGCGCGAGTGACTTTGACGCGTGTGCTATGGCCTTAATTGCCCCATTTGGAAATCGATGGGAAATGACGGCGCCGATTCCAAGTGTTTTACAACTTGTGAAATGATTGTCGACAAGTGTCGCACCAATTTCATTTTGCTTCATGCTTCAGCAGATCGTCCAGCGGCTTGCGAATGAAGCGCATGTTCCTGACGAATTGCTGGTAATGGTTGACCATGCCCAAAAATGAGCGCAGTGACGAAATATTGGTCGGCGCGGGCATGTCAACAATGACCTGAATCTTTGATTGGTCGGGTCGGCGTCCATTCTTATCAATAATCATTCCAAAATATTTAATTTCCTCTTGGAAGAATTCGCATTTCGAAATTTTGACCCTAAATCCGAACGACTGCAGCCGATCGAACACGTGTGGCCCCATCCTTCAATTGAAGGTGTGCCTTTTCCATGGTGTAAAGTCCTAATCCTTCCTCAAAAGTAATGGAGAAAGTGGCCTTTAATTCCCCGAATAAATTTATCGGCGGCCTCGGACCTAAATGGTGCACATGCTTTTTTGTATCTACACAAATTAATCGTGGAATTGCTGATTTTCCTCTTCAAATCGTCCAGCAGGCCAAATGCGTCCATTGTCGAAATGCTCAGAAAATTTAAAAAGCCTCTTTTTGCGGCGTAAAATTCCTGGTCGATGGCATATCGCCAAATTGGAATGTGGCAACTCCTTTGCCAATGAATGCGACCTTAGATCCATCGAAGAGTTGTCCCTTTTCTTCGCATTCCTGAATTTTTGGACGGCCAATTCTATCATAGGCGTCTTCGTCGATGACCCGTGCCGCTGTCGGCAACAAATTTTGTTTTTTTTTTGTTGACCAAAATTTCGACTTTCAGAAGTGAAGTGGCATTGGTTTGTTTTGTTGCCTTCCCGACGCGGAGACTTCCAATTTTTCCTTTGGATTGGCCTTCTGACAAATTTGCGTCGCCATTGCTGAACGCTTTCGCATTGTGAAGCGATGTGGCCGGGAAATTTGAAGAGGGAAAATAAATAAATCGGGGGCAAAATTTGCCTGCCCGAACAAACTCCTAATTACGGAAACTTTTTCAACAACAAAAACAATTTTTCATATGTTTTGAATATTTTATTTTTGTTCAATTCTCCTCCAATGGGAAATATTTGGTTTTTGTTTGTTGATTCTTTTTTATTGGATGCCCTTCAGTGAAGAATGAATTGATAATATTTTCCAATCAATTTTTTGGAGTTTTTAGATGTAAATTAAATCCAAAAAATGGGCAATTTAGTGAAAAACATGTTTAGGTCAAAGTAATTATTTTTGGTGCTAAGACGAAGTTACAAAAATAACTATGTGGGCGAAATTACAAAAAGTATCAATTTTAGATTTTATTATTTTCAGACACGAGCAATTATTCCATTTCCGATTCTTCTGCTGATTATTCTCCATTGTTTCCATTCGTTTCTTTATATTCCTTTGGTGACAAAATTGAGGCGAATTTTGAGCCGAATTTTTAATTTGAAACGGACATTTAAATTCCAGTCTTTTTGTTTTTTGATAATTTATTTCTTTGATTTCGTTGTATGAATTTGGTTATAAACTCCAACATGAACCAATAGCAAAAAAAAATTATTTTAACCGAGTTTTTTAAATTTTATTATACATATTCTAAAACAAATTACAATTTTTTATGTTGATGACATGTCTGGGAGGGAAGAGAAGAATAATCGAAATAGAATTGGTTAGCCATGGTGAAATTTTTTTCAAATCAGGATTTATTTTACAATAGTTGATACTTTTCTGTTTTCAGACCCCATCTGAAAATTTAAAAAAAAAACTTTCTAAGGTAAAAATGGACGCAGAAGATGAATAGTTGTGTATGCGCTCCAGTTTGCGAGAAATTAATTTTAGTGACCAATGTTCGATTAAATTTTTTTTCAGATTTTCAGGCTTGGTCCTTTTTACAATATTGAAAAAAATTTTCTGAGGAGAGTCTCAAAACAGAAAAGTACCCAGACTTGATCAAAAAATGAAATTTTTGACGTTTTTCTCCAAAAACCACAAAAGCCTCAAAACGTAGTTATTCTAAACCTAATAATTCCGTGAATAAATCTCTCCCATTTTGTCCCATAAAATTGTTGGAAAAATTAAATCACCATCATTTGTTTCTGTTCTTTTTCCAGGCGGTGTATCTCGTCCCAAGCGGCTTCTTAACATTGAGAGTTAAAATTTTGAAACCGCAACCCTTGCGAATTATTTAACCAAAATTAAATTTCTGGGGACGGGAAATACGCGGTGAAAATTTTCGGGATCCCGCCCTGTACGAGAATCCAATCTCGCATTTTTCAAATTCCGTTTTCCCGTTCCCCAAAATATTTTTACCCAACTCTACGAAAAATATATCGTGGTTTGAAATTTTTAGAAAAAAAGAAGAAAAAATGCGCAAATGGTTAATGGAAAACCAATGGTGGGACGGTATCCTTACTGCCATCTCATTTTGTTGTGTATTTTTAACAGATAGCCCAATGATTAAGGCTGTAAAAAATGCACATAAATCTTTCAAATTCAGGAAAAATTTCTCAAAGTTTTTTCATTGGTATGCAGTAAAAAATAGCTTAAACTAGTACATAAATTATTAGAAAAAAAATTTAAAATAATACCAAATTTCCATTGAAATTTAGTAATTAGGTGATTATCAAAAAAGAATTAAATTGATTAAGTGGGCCTTTTAAATTGCCGCCTCATTAATGATAATTGTAAAACTGTGGACAATAAATACTATAGATCGGACGGGCCCTAAGCGTTAATAAGGAATTATATTAAGCAGATTTAAATAAACAATCATTCTTACAATCATCCAAAGTAATGTAAGGAAAATGAATAAAATTCTAGCGACTGCTTGAAGGTGCCGACATTTTTTAAGTATTAATCGGAAAAAGCTAAATCAATCCTGAGTCTGAAACATTTGGTTCACATTTCCACATTAACATTATTAACTAGTAAAATAGGATTTGTACTTGGTTTTATTTTAGACTGATATTACAAGTCAATGAATAAGGGCATTAATTAGAACTAAATTTAAACAATAAATTTCCTTTGCCAAGGTCTAGGCTGTTTTTCTTAAACCGCCAATTTTGAAGAATTTTTATTTGATGTCAATTTTTTGGCAAAAATACAAAAATTAAAAAGACAGAAAAATATTTTTTAATAAATTCCCATTTAATTAAAATTTGTTTTCATTAAAAAAGGTATATTATTAAAAAGGATTAATATTTCGTTTTTTAGGTTGGGAAATCTTTTTTTATTACACTGTGTTTAGCGCAAATAAGTTATAAAATGGTGAGTTTTCAACCGGAAATAGAACTGACAAAAATGAATAAGGATGTGAAATGAGGTGATGAAAGATAAAATGTCAATAAAAAATAAAAAATAATGTGCCTTTGATAATTAAAAATGTTTAATTGTACTAAATTTGATTAAACATTAAAATGACAAAAAATAACAAAATGATGAAAAGTAAATGATGTGAAAATTTTAGACCAAGCAAATCGTATAACCAAAGTTAAAAATGAACCCGAAGAACGGGGATCCCAAGGAAACGGGGCTTCTCAAACCGGGGAACGAGTAAACCGGGAAGAGCCAAGCCGAGATCCTCGAACATTGGCATATTCAAAATTCGAGAAAAATGATTCCAGGAAAAGGACTTTTCAAATCGGGGAACAATTAAACTGAGGATATCCAAGCTGCAGATCCCCGGAAATGTGGGCCCCGCGTACCTTACAGCCTATTGCGGCTTCATAAATGCTTCATCCGTCCCCTCTAAATCCTTTCCCGTCGCTTGTGTCCTCTCATCATTCCGCTTCACCCCTTCCGTCCCGTCATCATCCGTTTCATCATCTGCTGTCACTTGTGCCAATCGGACCGAGTCCAAGCTGATGCCTTTGGTCTCGACCAACCACAGACAGGACACCGTCAGGTTGAGCGTGCCGAGCAGCACAACCGCCAAATAAACACTCACAGCCCAAAAGGAGTTGAGGAAGACCAACTGAACGGCGGGACTCGGATGTGGGAGATTAATTAAATAGCTAATCGGGACTTAGATGGGAGAGATGAATTGGTTAGGTAAACCGGGAGTTGGATGGGAAAGGTTCATTAGCTAATTGTAAGTAAATAGGGACTCGAATGGAAATTATTGGAGATTTCAAAAATGGTTTAGAAAACATAAAATTTTCTTGATGGAGGGAGGGAGAGGGTAGCCTAAAGAAACTCAGTCAGGACGCCTTCAATGGTTGGTGAAGTGCGACCAAATGATTTGATCACAAATCTATCTTAACTGACCATAGGAGCGAACAAAGCGCCAATACGTGCCTAAATTTTGAGGGAATTTTTAATGGATTTTTTAAAATTTAAATAGCAAATGACTGACCACCAACGAGCAAGAACCGACGGAGGAAGCTCTGAAAAAAGGAAAGGAGAATAAAAAATTTCTTTGATTTTTTTATTTTTCAAAAATTTTATTTTAATTTTGTCAATAAGTCACCTAAGTGGAGTAGGCACAGACTCAACTGAACTAAATGAAAAAAATAAAAGATAAAAAAAATTAATTAGATGAGGATTGCTTGCCCCGTTTTTGTATAATATATTTGCGATTAGTCGAGGGGGAATAAAAATTAAAAAATAAATAAATGCCATCATTTAAATTCCAGGCTAATCATAGTGGTGTTCGAGAGTCTGAGTTTTCGAGTCTTAACTCGAAAAAAACTCTTGGGTTTTTGCAGTTTCGGTCTTGAGTCTCATTTAGCGGTTTCAGTCTTGGTTCCTGTATTTTTGCATTTTTGAACAGAACAGTAAAATCAGGGCCCGTAGAATAAGAAGGTGGTTAAATGACGGGGTCAAACGACCATGGTTATTTGACCTGGTCAAATGACCACGAAGTTGGTGGTAAACCCGTAGAATTAATTGTGCTTTTATAAAGAATGCCAAATATATGAAAATCATATAACGAAATGTTGTTCAGATATCGGCGAAATGAGATTTATGTTTACTTGCATAAAACTGGCACTTCCTCAGCATTTGTTTCGATCAAATTACGTATTCAATGCCGGATTTCAATTATATTTGACTCTCAAGATATCTGAGGAAACTTAGAGCTAACGAATGATGCCAAGAATGTTGAATTAAGTAAAAGTTATTAAGTGTCAAAGTGCGGCAGACTCAAATGGTCTGCAGTTCGATGACCCTGTCCGTCAAACGGGGATTGGTATTATTCGATAGCCCTGTGTCCTCTATTAGTATGCAAAATTGCGAAAATTTCATTACCGTATATTTCTTTTTTTTCCTTAATTAATGGATAAATTTTGAAAAGAATTCAAATAGGCTCTTTAAAAAGCTCAAAGATTTAGTTTTAATTATATAAAAGAAAAGAAAAATTACAATCGGGTTTAAAAGCATTAAAAAAATTCAAAAATTTTATTCTTATAAATAGAGATTTCTTTTTTATGCACAAAAAATTGAGAAATTGCACCTTTCAGGAAAAAATCGCTAAATAGGCAATAATAGGCACAAAATAGGCTATATTTTTAGGTAGCAAAACACATAAAAACTGAAAAAAAAATTATTTCAATGTCTTACAACCGAAGAGAAGGAGAAGAAAAAATGGCAAAAGTCATGTAAAAGCTAAAATCTCAATCTTAAATTTAAATTTGGTTTTTCTTTTTTCAGTTTCGTCTCTGCCGATTGTTGGCTTAAAGTGTTCGAATTCTCCCGCCTTCTCAACTTGGCCTCGGAATTGCACTGATTAGCCAACGATTTGACTGTTTTGTGGACGAACATTTCAAAACGCGCAAATGGGCAATGAAATTTATTCGAATTCGAAGCAAAATTGGACAGAATGGCACAACAAAGGAAATGGAAATTGTCAATCGCTTTGGAAAAGCATTATCAATTCTACAAATCCGATTGCCTCGTAAAGTCACCGGATTTGAGTGCATCGAGATCTTGTAAATACCAACAATTTAGGCACACTTAACATATGCAAAACAATTTTACACAAAACTTTTGCCCCAAGGGCGTTGCGAGGGCTGGGGGTTAATTTAAAAATTTGATAGTCTTTTGTTTCAGCGTGAAATTATTTTGCCGTCTGCCCATTAATTTTGCCATCCGCGCGGACAGCAGTAACTACATCTTGAAGTTGATTTCACGCAACATTTGGCCAATTATCGCAAAAAAGATTGGTGGGATGTTTTTGTTTGCGGATATTTTCCACCGTTTGCGGTGTAAATGCCCCCCGGCAATTCTCAACGATTGTCCATTGTTGCGTGTTGTCTCTTTCTATGCCGGTGCCGACGATTTCTTCATCGAATTTCCATCCGATGACAGTGCCATGGCCTCGGATGGACAAGCGGTGACAAAATGACTGTTCACCTCCTGTCCGGACAATATACCAAAGATGTTCAAATGCCGGAATGACGAGCATGGTGGCAATTTGGCGACGAAAATACTTTTTAATCTCACTCTGTCCTCACAAATTGACCTTCTCAGTGGGTCATTTTCCCAGCTCCATTCCACTGCTCAGTCTAATGAAGGCATGCCAATTTCGGCGGAGGAATTGGAAAGACAGAGAAGTATTGTGATTATTGGTCTGCCAGAGCACAACGACGACTCACCAGCAAAGCGGGCAGAGATGGACCGGTCAAAAATCAATGGCATATTCGATTCGCTGGGGATCGAATGCGGTACCATTTCCTACCGAATGGGCCGTTCTTTTAACCCAGCACTAAGAAGTCCTCGCCCATTGAAAGTCCTTTTGCCTTCCCGTGGTTTCCAAAAACAGGCACTCTCGGCATGGCAAAAAAAACACAACACCATTCGGCCCACCGACTCGTCTCTGAAGAATGTCCGTCTCCGTGAATCGCTGACAAAGTTACAATTGGAAGAACGCCGTTGCCTGCACTTGAAATGCGTTGAAAACCGGCAAAAAGATGGAAAAGACTGGATTGTGTATGCCGGGACTGTCATTCTGCGAGATGAGGTGCAGAACTTTAGAATCAGACTATTCATAAACCAAATTTTTAAATTTTTATACCAAATCACAAAATAAACAAAAAACTTTTACAAAAAGAGATTGCCTTTTCCGGTCGAAAGAAAACTCTTACCAAAATATAAATAATTCTAATTCACTACCACTGAACAAAGGGGATATTAATTCTTTAGAAGGTTTTATCTGTTGCTTAACCAATATTCGCTCTATAATGAACAAAACTGATGAAATTTCACTGGCTTTAATAAATAAAAAAATTAGCATATTATTACTGACAGAGACATGGACAAAAGATAATGAGGGAATTCCTCTTAGTCCATGGATTAAGGAGAATTATAATTATATTTTTGCATCAAGAAAATCCGAAAACAGTTCACGTGGAGGTGGTTGTGGTATTTTAATCAAAAATGAGATAGCCTTTTTTGTAAAATTTTCTGGTACAAAATTTAATTGTGAAATTTTAATTATTCAATTACAAAATCTGAAATCAATAAGACTTGCATTAATTTACCGGCCTCCCAAAACAACTTTAAAACAAACAAAAGAACTTTTTAAATTTATACAAACATTTTGGTGTGAAAATTTTATAATCTTAGGAGATCTAAATTTGTCAAATCGAGAATTGGTATGGAAGCAAGGCCATATAAATAATATTGGTGAAATATTTTGTGACTTTTTTAATAAATTTTCATTTATAAATGCCACGAATGAGCCCACTAGGGGTAAATCATGGTTGGATTTAATTTTATCGGCAAATGATAAAATCGTAAAACATTGCACTGTTGAAGGAGGCATATTTTCATCTGATCATTTAGCACAATTTTTTGTGTTAAATGTTCCTAAAAATAGAGAAAAGCCTAAAGATATTCATCTTAGACGGTTTACGCCGTCTAACGTATCACTTTTAAATGTCGTTATTTCTGCTAGATTAAGTTCTCTTTCTTTTTCACACTTTAGTATAAATGAAAAATGCTGTGCCTTCAATAGCGCCTTGTTGAATGCCTTGAATGAGTGTATTCCAGTAAAAAAAAATACAAAAAAGACTTAGCTCCAAAGTATCCACAACATTTATTGGCATCCATTAAAGAAAAGGCAAAATTATATAGATAGTGTAAAATTGATCCAACAAAAAAAGCACTTTATGATAGCATTACTTTACATATAAAAATACAAACCAAAAAAATACATAATTTAATTGAATATATGGCTATTTCAAAGGGAAAAATTCAATTTTTAAATACATTCAAAAACACAATGTCAATCCCTTTGAAATACCAAATTTAGTTTTTGAAAATAAATGCTATTATGAAAGTGAAGAGAAATCGGAATTATTTGCCATTTTATTTGCAAATTCATTTAATAACTCCGAAGTTGTCCTAAACGATTTAAGTTTGGACAACTCCTATGGTAATAATCAATGCTTTATATCGGACATAAATTTTAACATCATTGAGACTCAAATACTGTTAAGAAAATTGCCAAATAAAAATGGAACTTCTCCGGATAACATTTCTTATAAAGTCCTAAAAAATTGCCATTTTTCATTGGCAACTGTTATTACTGAGTTGTTTAGACTATCATTAGACAGTGGTTCTCTTCCAAACATTTGGAAGGAATCAATTGTCTTTCCTCTTTTTAAAAAGGGGGAGGGATAAATTCAATCCGGAAAATTATAGACCTATTTCTTTAACCTGCTCACTATGCAGAGTTATGGAAAGAATTCTCAGCAAAAATATTTACAATTTTCTATTAAAAATAATAAAATTTCAGAGTCCCAATTTGGTTTTATTAGAAATAGGTCAACAACAAATCAATTAATAACAGTTGTCGAAGATTGGTAAAGCAATTATTAATGGAAAAAAAGTTGACTGTATTTATATTGACTTTCAAAAAGCATTTGACTCGGTACCTCATAATTTGCTTTTATATAAATTGGAAAAAATTGGTATACGGGGTAAATTGCTGAATTGGATAAAAGCATTTTTAATGAACAGGACTTTTCGCGTTAAAATAGGGGATTCTTTATCCTCTGTTAAAAAAGTTGGCTCTGGCGTCCCCCAAGGCTCTGTCCTGGGTCCTTTATTATTCCTTATATATATTAACGACCTTCCTGATGTCATACCATCAGGAGTGAATATTAAATTATATGCTGATGATGTTAAAATCTATATTTGTTATAAAGCAAGAACAGAAACGGAAATTATGCATAAAGCATTGCATAATTTATTCGAATGGGCAAATAAATGGCAAATAAAAGTTTCAATTCAAAAAACTTTTGTACTTTATTTGGGTTCAAAAAACCCAAAAGAAACATAAATTTGATGGGAATACAATAAATGCTGTGGATACAATTAGGGATTTAGGAGTAAACATTGATAACAAATTACAATTTTCCGATCATGTTAATCATATAACAAGGAATGCGTATTTACGTATGCGTTCCTTGTTCCGAATAATTAAATCCAAATCATCTAAGATTTGGATTACGTTATATAAAACTTATATTAGGCCTTTATTGGAATACGCTCCGGAGGTTTGGAATCCGTCTCTTCAAAAAAATATTAAAAAAATCGAAAAGTGTCAAAAATATTTCACAAAAGGGTATTTTTTAAATGCACCCTTCCGCCAATTCCATATTCGAAACGATTAGAATACCTGCAACTACCAACACTTGAGAAAAGGCGAAAGCTATTTGACCTGTTCATGGCGCATAAAATTGTTTATAGCCGAACAGATCTAGAATAAAACCGAAAACCCAATATATCAAAAAATTAAAGAAAAAAGGGGAACCATAAAAAAATTCAAAAAAATAAAAAAAAAGATATATTTAAAATTTTCAAACCTTCTGAACGCTTTAATGTCCCCTTTTATAGGTTTAACACAAAATATAAATTAGGCAAAAAATTTATTCCCTTTGCGGGGAGGGCAACAAAATTGTGGAATCAGCTGGATAAAGAAATCATTAAAATAAATTCTTTAAATCAATTTAAAACAAAAATTAAACTCCTTAACGTATAAAATGACCGGAAAAGTGAATTATCTCTTTAATTAAAGATATTATATATTTTATATAGTGATTTGGTTTTATTGATCATTGACCTAATTCTTATATTTAATTTTGTTGTGATTTCTTATTTTGGTTTAATTTTTAATCCATATTACTCGAGGACGATTTAATCTATGACATGTCCGCAGAGTAAGTGGATTAGTCCCTTTTGTGGACTTTTTTCTTTTTTGCATAAATAAATAAATAATTAAGAATAAATCAGTTTCCATCCGGGTGTCATGCCAATTTGTACACAGACAACTCGTACAATGGCTTAGCTTAGGCCTGAGCCTAGGCTTTAGTTTATATTATTTATTGTACGGCTGAGTTTGGCATCAACCGAATTATCCACATCAACCAAGTTGTCTGTCAGCAAAAAAATTGTCCTCTCAGTTGACTAATTCAGAAGCCATTTATGTATTTTTAAACTAAATTTTAGGCTTTTTCCAATGCTTCTTCTCCTCACGTCCCTTTTATCGCTGTCTTTTGGTTTCCTTGGCTTTTTGCTGATTCCGGTTGAGCCCTTTAATCTGATCAACGAAATGACTCGGGAACATTTGTTGTTGAAAAGATATATATCTTTAAAAATCGTTTTCTGTTGGTCCGTTGTCCAATTGGGCGAGACGCGAAGAAATGGGCGAAATGGGAAGAGGAAGCGATTGGCTGGAAATTTGCTGATCAGTGGAACAGAATTGTCATTCAAATTGATCAAGAGCATGAAATCGGGGACGGGTCAGCGAATGTTTATTTATTTATTCAAAAATGCTAATATTTCTTTCCGCAACATGAACTTATTGTGTTTCATTTTAGTATTCTCAAACCAATGCCGGGCCCAAATGATCAAAAGAATTTGAAACGTGGATGTATTGTTTGTTAAGAAGTAATTGATCAATTTGAATTTTGGAGTTGGAAAATGAATTTGATGCTATTTTTACTTACTCTATTCCAGTTTACGCGTCCAATCAATGACCATTCTCACTTTCTTAGGCCATAGCTTCTTCTTTTTACTTAGTCAATCCATCATTCTTGGGATCAATCGAAAGCTTTAAATCTACAGTAGTTTTTGTATACAAAATACTGGGATAAATGCAACAGACAAAAAATTATTCATGGATTTATACGCGAAAAATGATGAATTTCGGGTGTTATTGGATTAACCAAGTAAGAAAAAACTTAAGACCAAAGAAACTGAGGATGGTCACTGATTGGAAGCGTAAACTGGAATAGAGCAGGGTTACCCTTTGTCCTTATTTGTAAGATTTGTCCTTATTTAAGCTCTTTGTCCTTATTTTAGTCTTATTTTTTGGATTCAGAGAGAAATTTTGATTTTAAATGATAATTTTTGAAGGAAATGTTTTTTGAAGCGAATTAATATCCAAAAGCTTACTTTTTGTTTCATTCACTTATTCATATCCATGGTCCAGTGGGTTGTGATCTGGTTATGTTCTTCATTTTATCATTAGATCAGTTCCCCTCCAAGCAATTTGTTTTTCTTCTAATTTTTCAAAATTATTCCTTTTTCGATGGGATGCCAATCACAATTTAACATTTAAAATCATAAAACATTTCATTTTTAGATTAAATCTATTAACAAAGTGCACTAAAATTCAAAATTTTCCCCGGCGGCGCCTCCCAGCACCGCCGGCACCCAAACCCCTATTTTTCTTAAAAAATTGGCTAAAAACCGCAAAAATTTGGACATTTTGACAAAATTGTTAAAAATTGCACTTAAATTTTAAAATTTTTTCCCGGCGGCGCCTACCGGCACCGCCGGAGATCCAAATTCTCTATTTCTTTAAATTGACTCAAAAACCTCGAAAAAAAATACGAGAAATTTGCTTGAGCCTTTTTGGTGAAAATTTGTTACCAAGTTGCTTAAAATACAAAATTTTTCCGGCAGCGCCTATCGTCACCGCTGGACTTCCCCCCGCCTAAAAAAGAACGTATTTTTGAAAAAATGCCGCAAAAAAAGCCTTTTGAATGTAAAAACCGCAAAAATTGATCATTTTTTGATGAAAATATGTTAACGAATCAGAAAGAAATTACAAAAATTTTTCCGGCGGCGCCTATCGGCACCGCCTCGACCCCATCCCCTCGGCCATTCCTCAAAATTTTTTGGAAAAAGCACGCCGCAAAAAAATTAGTAAAAATCTGATTTTTTGATCCCGAATGACTGAAAATTATTTACAAATTGCATATCTTTTCCACAAAATTGTTAAAATCGATTTTCGATATGTATAAATTTCTCATTTCTAAGCCGGAAAAGCTCAGAAAAATAGTTGGGGCAAGAAACATGTTGCTAATGCTTGAGTTTATTGAATAAAAATTCGATTTAAAGTTTTGGAAGTGTGTTTTAAAAAACGTCCTTATTTTTGACACTAAAATCTTATTTTTGACCAGCGATGTCATTATTTCGGGAAATTTTCAAGGGTAACCCTGATCTAAACCCATTCGAAAGAGTTCACTTATGATAGGTGCCAAAAGATCTGCGCATTGCTTAATCAATATATAAGAAGGTAAACCGTCTGGGGATGTCGAGTTTCGGTTGGGTAATTTCCTTAATGCCTTCCAGAGCTAGGCAGCATTTATTTCGATATCTGTATGGGCAAATTTTCTGAAAATTTTGCACATTTTCTTATCATATAGCAGTAAAATTCCCATAATGATATGCAATTAAGCAGTGAAAAAAAAAGGTTTTTCGTCTCTAAAGCTGAAAAAACTCTGAAGTACGGTATTTTTAATTCAACCCTATTTTAAAAGATTGCTTTAAAACAAAAGTAGACGAATAGAGTCTGTTATTAGGGCTTCGAAATGATTAGGACTTTGAATGATATCAAGCTTGTTCGGTTTGATGAACACACAAAAAAGTTACAAAGATTCAAAGTTGGCTCAGACGGAATTGGCCTTCTCCCAGCGATCAAATAAGTCGGTCTCTCTCGTCTCTTTGTTTTTTTTCTCCGAAGCTGCGATTCACGCAAGAAGAAACAGGCATTTCGTGAAGATAATTTTTCTTTTCTGTTTTTACCTGACGTAAGATTTTATTTTATTAGACATTAAAAATGCTCATTTTAAAAGAAAAATAAAATAAAAAATCAAAAATTCACTACATTATTTTAATAGAATACATTGAAATCTAATTGGGTAAAAGAATCTTTTTTAAACATCTTTTTTTGCATTTAAGCATAAGAAATTCATAAAATCCTGGGTTACCCAGTGAATTTTTTTTTCCATTATTATCATGTCCAAAATGGGGTTAAATTAACAATTTTTTGAATGGCACCGTTAAATTTGGTAATAAACTTATCTTTTGCCCTTCTTTTTTGCCCCCTTATTTATTTTTCATTATCAATATAGAAAGCATCTATATATTCCCAACAAAATGATGTTGTGTTCTCCGTTCTTTCTAATGTTTTCTGCCATTTTTTGGCTTTGCTATGAATGTGCCAATGGAATGCCACCAAAAAACTCTAGTGAATTTTCTTCATCAAATGATGGTAAAATGTAGCATTAATGTTTAGCAATGGGAGGGAATTAAATAATTTATTTAAAAAGTTTAGACAAATGTTCATCTTCTCAGTGTGATGTAATTTTAAAACGGATAGACGAAATGGAGAAATGGCAGAAACAACACTTTGATCAATTGAATAAAAAACTACAGAACCTTATGGTGAAATGGGAAGGGGAAAAAGCAAAAATTTACTAAAAATTCAACAAAATTTTTGAAGCGTTCATTAATTTTTATAAAAAAAGATATCTTTATCATAATGAATTAAGGTGCATTTAATTTTCCAACAAAATTTCTGGGATTTCGACGCCTGTCACAAGGATATCGAAATTATCGGCAAAAAAGTTTGAAGGTCCATAGCAAGGAACACAGATCGGGTAAATTAATTCAAATGATTATTTTTAAATTAATTTTCCCTCAAAAGGCTGCCGTTCCATCTTCGCAAAACAACCGATTTTGCTAAAGTCCAACATTTTTTATTTTGAAATTTCAATCAAAAAAATGGGAAGGTAAAAATAACCAAAAATAAATAAATAAAAGCAAATTAAATATAATTAAATATGTTTTGTCTTCAAGTTTTATCGACTTTGGATTTGCCGCTAAAAAACAAACAAAATTGGATGAAGAGATTTCTAATCACAAAGGCAATTATGCATATAAAAGTGATGGCGAAATTTGTATTAACGGAAAAGGAAAAGGAATAAATGCGAATATTCCTACGGTGCTGGGGATACCGTAGGAATTGCCGTTGATTTGACCACTCGGCAGATCATTTTCACAAAGAATGGAGTTCGTTTAGGTTAGTCTTCTTCCATGAAAAATGTAAATGCATTTTCATAAAAATTTGAGGTTTTTCAATTTTGTATATTTTAATTAATATATCTATTTTTTTTTATATTTTTTACAGATTTCTATTTGTTTAATTCTCAATCTCTTGCTGCTGTTGATGGTTTTCCGCTGTTTCCATTCGTTTCTTTGTATACTTTTGACGACGAAATTGAGGCAAACTTTGGGCCCAACTTCGAATTCGATTTGACTAATCTCTGATGGGATATTCAGAATCCAATTTTTTTGTTTACGGCGAAGAATGAATTGGGTGGTAACATTTTCCAATTAATTTCCTTTTTTATTATGTCATTCCCTCGCTCATAAAAATTCTATTAAATATTTGGTGTATTCCTAAAATATCAGTTATTAAAAAATATAAAATTCTTAGAACACGATAAACGTCGTAATGAAAGAAACTTAGATAAAATAAAAATAAGGAAAACTAATGAGATTTTCCGATTAATTCCCTTCTTCTATTATGGTATTCCTTTTCTCGTAAACGTTGCTTTTCGCGTAAAATATTGACATAAAATTTTCCAATTTAAAGGGTATAAATTTCTCTAAATTTCTTCAAATCGCTAAATGCAAAGTAAAACTTTCAAAAATGGCTAAATATGATTTAAAAATTATTTTATAGCGAAAAACAGCCACGAAAAGAGAAACTTTCGCTTTTTTAAATTTCTTTTTGATACAAATTTACCAATCTACAGAAAAGAATTTTCAAAAAAAAATTTTCAGAAAATTTATATCTTTAGGGGTTCAGGACAATTTATCTGATTATGGTCCTTCTAATGAAGGGTTTGGAAAAATGCCGAAATATGAATATATCGCGAAATATTGAAAAAAATGATCCCGCTCCTGGGTAATTTTCTTACCAAATGCGGGAATAAAAAAAATTATTAGTAAGAAAGGATGTTCTGTAAATTTTTGATTTCCAAATTCTATTTCTTAGAAATATTTTTTTTTGTCAAACTTAAAATTAAATATAATTTTGTTTTTTTATAATAAAATACATATATTAAAAGATTGCCAAATAATTTTTTTACGCGCCGCAAAAAATTCTTTTTATTCATTTCTTAAATTAGAAATAGAATTTTACTGATGATTTTTGCTTTATGATTTTGATTATTAAAAAAGTTGTAGAAAAAATTTCGCTTTCGCGTTTCGCAATTTCGCGCTTTTTGGAATTTCTCGTTTCGCATTTATTTTCATTTCGCATTTTTTATTTTCGCAAATTTCGCGTTTCGCATTTTATTTTCCGATTTTGCCCATCCCTGAAGTGTACCCTTTTTAATGTATAAAAGAAAAAGCATAGAAAAAAAACAGAAGGTGATCAGAATAATAAATAAATGATCAATTAATAAATAAAAAAATACAAATAAAGAAAAAGAAAGAAAAATTAGAAAAAAGAAAAAATGTAAAATTGATCAATCAGCTTCAGTGAATGTTTCTCAATTCAGAGAGTTTCTGATTAAATTTGAATTCCTTCGAACCAAAATTGGCCGTAATTTCGTCACCATCATCAAACAAAGCAACGAACGGAAACCATTGGCCAAAAACGGAAAGTGGGAGGAATGGAGAAATCGTAAGAAGCATTGAATCTACGAGAAACGAGGAGCCTAAATTAACTAAATATAATTCAACAAAAATATTAAATTTAATGTTCAATTTTATAAAAAAATTTGATTAAACAAACCAATAGGACGTCCATTCTTAGACAAACCAATAGGACGTCCATTCTTAAACAAACGAAGAGGACGTCCATTCTTTGTGAAAATAATCTGTCGGGTGGCCAAATTAACGCCGCATCCGACAACATCACCAGCAACGAATTTATAATCAAATTCAGCTTTTCTTTCTGCTCCGTCAAAATGAAAATTGCCACTACTATCATAAGCATAAGTGCCTTTAGTAGAAAAACCACTACTATCATAAGCATAAGTGCCTCTAGGAGAAAAATCGTTTTTCAGCTGTTTATAACCAAATCCAATCAAAAAACAACTGGAAATTGTAAATTTAATATTTTTTTATTCAAAAATCATTACGCTTACCGATGCATTTTTTTAATAATAATTTCAAAGTACAAAATGCCGGACGAATTTTTGTTCTGCGAAATTGAATGTTTAGCGAAGACTGGGCGGAAAGAACCTTTTGATGAAATATTCAATTATTTAATATTTTAATTTAAAAAATACCAGATCGTTTATCTGAGTGAATCACTGTCAAACTTTCTTCTCCAGTGATTGTCAGGCGTACGTCACGAACGGTGGTATCCCAAAGATTTTCCTTAAAATTCAATTTATTTTATATATTATGAAGATTTTAATGCCGAGGTGAGCGCTTATTTGTAAAATATTATTATATTTCATGAAAATATTTTTATAGTATTTTAAAATATAAACTTTTAATCGTAGTTTATAAGGGTTTAAATGAATTTGAAATGTGCTTCTGTTACCTTCGATGATGTAATTTCTCTGCCGCCCAAAAATTCTTTGGAAATTTGAATAGAAAATTTGTTAATGGATGACACATCGAATTTGAAATTGTTTTGCCCAAAATTCGCCTCAATTTCGTCACCAGCTTTCGTCAAAGTTACGAATGGAAACAATTGGTTAATAGAGGAAGAAGGTGAAAGTGATTTTGATCCTTAAAAAAATTTTTTTTTAAATTTATAAAAATTAAAATAATATGCTAATTAATTCTTACAAACCCAAACGTTTTCCATTTTTGGTGACGAAAATTTCACGAGTGTCCAAATGAACGCCAATTCCAAGGACATCACCTTCATTTAGAGAATCTCTTTCTCTTGAATACTCACCAGATAAACCGTTAATTCTAAAAAAGCCATTGCTTAAGTATGCATAAGTATGCTCCTGCTCATAAAGCTTTTTATCCAAATTCTTCTTTTGTTTGTCGGCGAATCCGAAGTAGAAAAAGCTGAAAGAATTTTAAATTTAGAAAAGAAAATCGATACTTTGAAAACAAATAACAATTTTATTTTATTTAACAAATGTTATATATTATTAACCCTTTCGTTAGTTTTTTAATTTCAAAATAAAAAATGCCAGTTGAATCATTGTTCATCGAAATCGGATATTTTGCGAAGATCAAGCGGTGACCTTTAGAATAAAATGTTTAAGAAACGATCTTTATTAAAATTTACCATCTTCTTCCTTTTCTCCGTTTTTGACCGTTAACCCAGTGATTTTGAGGTTTTTATGACAAAAGTCGGCATCCCACTGATTTGGTTTGTTTAAAGGCACCTTAAATTTGTTAATTTTAATTCTTGTAATATATAATATCTAATTTTCTACAAAATTAATTAAGGACTCTTCTTTCTTAGCGTAATTAAATTCCTCATTTTTAGAATGAATTATTATACTATTGAAATGTAATAAAATAAAATTAAAAAAGCTGAAGGCAATAATTGTTAACAAACCTCAGCTGAATCAGCACTAGCTTTGTTGTCACTGGTAAGGCCTCGGCTTGAAGAAGATTTGTCAATGTTTTTTGGTATTCCATTTGAGCTCTCATTAAAGAAGCCAAGCCAAATAATGGCAATAGAAAATCCAAAGAATCGCGAGCAAAATATCATTCTGTTGGGTACAATCAGCTGATCAGTGATGATCACAAATTCTGTGCTTATTTGTTTTGTCTGAAAAAATTGTTGAAAACTTTGCTTGATAAATTTTGACAAAAATTTTAGAAATGCTTTTTTTCTTGAATTTTTTAATTATATAAATTATTATATTTTTTGTCTCGGTGCCGAAACGGGAGGAATAGAAACGCTGCCGATAAGGTAAATCGGTTAAAAAGTAGTGAATATGAAAAAAGAGAAATTATGATTGAATTAATTGAACAGTGACAGCATTTTATGCAGAATGTTCTACTTAATGATGTAAAGAAACCCTACTCATTCTAGTAATGTTGAGATGATCATTATTTGGCAAATTTAATTTTGGGCATTTATTTCTTTATTAAGATGAATTATATAAATGCAAATCCTATTAAAATCCAATCGATGCTTTTGCTATTTTACATAAATGCAAATCCTATTAAAATCCAATCGATGCTTTTGCTATTTTACATAAATAAAATCATATTAAAATCTAATCGATGCTTTTACTATTTTATATAAATGAAAATCCTATTAAAATCTATTCAATGCTTTTATTATTTTATATAAATGCAAATCCTATTAAAATCTAATTAATGCTTTTGCTTTTTTATATAAATGAATAAAATTTAATCGATGCTTTTACTATTTACATAAATGAAAATCATACAAAATCTAATCGATGCTTTTGCTATTTTAATAAATGATGATCCTATTAAAATATAATCGGCGCTTTAACACTTTAATAAATGAAAATCCTATTAAAACCGATGCTTTACGAATTACAATTCTAAGAATCGGTTTTGTTAAAATGTGTAAGCTAATGCTATTCATTATTTAGAATTTATTATCATAACTATGATTTCGGAATCATATGAACATAAAATCACAAAATATTTGCAAATACATATAAATTTTTCTAAATAGAGGATGAAATTATTCATTAAATTTTAAATTAAATATTTTCCAAAAAATTTTTCCTAACCCCTAGGGATTTTTTTCGAAAATTTCCCCGATTTTTAGTATTTTTTAGGGTGTCCAGGTCACCATGAAGGAGTGATCTGATCAGTTGGTGTAAAAGACTTTTTTGATCATCATCATAAGTTGTGTTAGCATGAATTATTTCAGATTTTTTGTGCTCTCAAATTCGAGATTCAAAAAGTGGTCCTAAAGGTATGACCACCCCAAAAAAGGGAGTGCATTTGGTAAAATGGTTTGTAACCAATAATAACAATTATGAAAGGGTTAATGATTGGCATCATTAGAAAGCCCACAAAAAATGCTACAAGAAATGTAAAACATATATACACAATATACATCAAACTGAGATTTTATAATCAATTTAAAACAAATTTTATACAAAATTTTAAGTGGTCCTAAAGATATGACCATGACTGTACATATATTAGCATATTTTGAAAATCATGTCTAAATGTAAATCTTTTAATAAATCGGGCCAAAATTTGCACTTTTCACCAGGTGACGCCTAAAACGCCCAATTTTTTCTTTAAAAGATTTGTTCAAAATCGAAAAATTTTGTCATTTTAATTGACAAATTTGCTGTGAAAATTTTGAGATGACTAATATTTCGATTTAATTTATTTTTTATTTTTCGATTAATTTATTTTATATTAAAAATCCCTAAAAAAAAACAATTTATTGTATAATTGAAGAACCAAATCATAAAAGTAAAAAAGAACAAATAGTTAGTTTTAGTGAATATTTCTTCTTCCTCAGAGAGTTGCCAAATCGAATTTAAAATTGGGCCCAAAGTTTGCCTCAATTTTGTTACCAGCGCTGGCCAAAGAAACGAAAGGATAAAAGGAATCATCAGCAAAAGATGGAGCAACGAAAAAATCGGAGGAATCTGTGAAAATAATAATTGAATAGATTAGAGGAACACACAATTGTTAAGTGCTTTTCGATAATTAAACATGAAAATTAATTAACATAAAACAAGTAAAATTATTTAAAAAATTATTATTGTTGTTATATATTTGTCAACCCAAAAGTCGTCCGTTCCTCGTGAAAATGATCTGCCGAGTGATTAAATTAACACCAATTCCTACGGTATCACCAACACCGTAGGGATATTCGGCATTCATTCTTTTTTCTTCTCCGTTAATCACAAACTCTCCATCATTATCATATGCATAAGTGCCCTTTCGCATTCGAATTGTTTCATACAGTTCTGTCTGCTTTTTGACTGCGAATCCGAAGCTAATGAGCAAACTTAAAAGATGAAAAATAATAATAAAGTAATAAAAATTATTGTAATTTATATTTTTGCAAAATTAAATATTCAAATTTAGAAAATCTCTTACTTACCCTTCCTCATTTTTTACGGAAATTTCATAGTAAAAAATGTTCGACGAATTCTTGTTCAGCAAAATCGAATGTTTTGCGAAGACAGAACGCCAAAGCCATAATTCTTTTGAGAAGAATACATGTTAATTAAGAAAAACAAGAAAAACTACCAAGAAGATTTCCCTTATAATAATGGACTGTCAGTGTCAGACTTTTGTCGCCAGTGATTTTGAGATTCTCATGACAAAAATTGGCATCCCAATAATTTTGTCGGAAATTTAAAAACATCTTAAGATAAAAAATTATTAGAATAAAATTGATTAAATTTGAAATTTTCTTATTTTCCCTTTTCCCTTAATTCACCGTTCTCTTTTGATTCTCTCCTTTATCCATTTCGTTAATTTTTACCAAGATTTTCTTCTGATCATTTTGTAATTGTGAGAATTGGTCCGAAGTAGCTTAAAAACCAAATAAATGTTAATTATTTTATATTGACAAATTTATTTTCGTTTTAATTTCTCCTCGCCTTTTGACTGTTCTTTTTGCTCCTGCTCCAGTTCATTAATTCTGTCAAAAATTGGCTTCATTTGATCAATCGAAACTAAAATGCTAATTAAAATATAAAATTATCGACTTTTTTAGATTCCCGAACAGCCCACTAATGGACGCAGTAACATTGATAATTTTTCATAAATTTGTGTTCCAATTTTGAGTTTTATTAATTAATAATTCCCATTAATTTTTATATAATTCCCTACCGTATCTCCCCTGCTCATTTTGTTGCTCTTTTTCCTTTTCCATCATGTCAATTTTTGCCTGCAACGCGTTGCGCTCCGTCATCAGATTCTGTTTTTCCAATTCCGACTGAAGTACCCTCTGAAGAAAGCCAATTATAAAAATAAAATTTAAAATACGAACGTTCTCGAGATCCTTTATCTTGCACAATTGCTTCGCCTCCTTCAGCTCAGTTTCCATCTTGGCAAATTTCTCACGAAATTCCTAAGTTTGAATTTTTAAATTTTTTTTTGGATGATTAACGGATAAAACCAAAATTAAAATATTGATGCTTAAGTACAATTTGCTAACAGGTTTTTGTCCAAAAAAACCTCATCTATTTCTCAGCGAATACTCATAAAACGAGCTTTTTTTCCTTAAAAAACCCGGCGCAACGCGCAAAAAATCCCGCTGTCGCAAAAAAAATGCTGCGAATCGCGGTCGCGTGCCACGCGTGTGAATTCTATTTAATAATATGTTTGCCCACCTTCTGTTGCTGCTGCTGTTGGTCACAAAAAGTTTCGGTTGGCCCAGCAATTTCCTCTGATTGTCCGTCCGCCATTTTTCGTTTCAGCGAATTGTTCATTTGAAATAATAATAAAATCGACCAAAATTTGAACTAATTAAAATGAAAAAATTATTTCTGGACAAATTATGTTAAAAATCTTTTCTGAATCTTAAAAAATTCACGGTGAACATTCTTTTATGTTTTAAAGCAAACCCAGTCCCTTTCATTTTTTTTTCTAAAATGTGGCACTGTGAATTTCAGAGTAACGAAAACAAAAAAAAACCTGGAGAAATACGTTGGCTGTTTTCGCATTTCGAAAATAAATTGTTTCTTTGCAATCATTAAAATAATTATGTGCGTTGATGCGAATGTGTTTTGTTATTTCAGGAAGTGTCTGACTACGCTTTGCGTACGAATTCGTTTTGTCTCTTTCTCTGCACTCATTCTTTTGTCTCCATTTCTAGTTAACCAAATTTTCTCAACTACTTATTTGTTATAGGAAAAAATCGATCATTTTTTACCGGTTTTTTCATTGCTATTTAGTCTCCACACTTTTTTGTTTGTTTATATGTATCTCAGGAGGTGCTAGGTCGAATGACAAAAAGTGCAAAATTTGCTAAATTTTTGACTAAATCCACTCATAACTTTTCTTATACGCAACCAAATTGTACAATCTTGCTATCATTCGATAGCTCTAAGAGTTCTCTATTAGCCTGCCGAATTTCAAAAAATTTTATTTTGTTTTTCAAAAGTTCTAGCCAAAAAAATGAAAAAACTCATAACTTTTGAAAAACTTAAATAAAATTTTTTGAAATTTGGCAGGCTAATAGAGACCTCTTAGGCTATCGAATGATACCAAGATTGTACAATTTGGTTGCGCCTAAGAAAAGTTATGAGTGGATTTAGTCAAAAACTTAGCAATTTTGCACTTTTTGTCCTTCGCCAAATTTGCACTTTTTGTCCTTCGACCCAACACGATCTCAGGAGATATTGCCTTGAATTTATTTTGTATTATTGTACTGCGGAGATTTAATTTTTTATAGTGACGAACCAAAATTTCTTCCCTGATTTCATATTTTTAAAATAACCGTTTTTTTTTTGAAAACAAACTATTTAGTAGTATTTTTATGAGCGAGGGATTGAAGCCGTAACAAAAAAGGGACTTGATCGGAAAATGCTATCAATTCTTAGCCGGAAGTGCACTGACAAAAATATTAATTTTTAAGGAAATTAACCTGCCTCGCTATAGACGCCGCCGGGAAAAAATTGTATTTTTTGTATGATTTAGTAACAGATTTTGCTGCCATAAGTTTATAAAAATATTGGTGTAAAAATTCATTAAATTGTAATAATTGTTTTTTAATACCGAAGGATTCGTTCAATTCTCGTAGAGTAAGTGATAAAAATATATGGAAGATCACATAATTAAAAAGACAAAATATGTGAAAATAAAAATGCATAAAATTAGGTCAAGTCAATTTGAGATAGACAGTATAAAATACCAAATCACTAAGTTTTATTTTGTTCTAGATTTTCTTGTTTTATTGCCCTGAGGCATTTTTAAGTTCTGCTAAAATGGTTTAATGAATTTGTTTTGATTGGTTCTTTTATCGAGATGGTTCCATAATTTTGTTGCTCTCCATAGATCTTGAAAAAATTTTTCGCATAATGATATTTCGTCCTTAATTTTTTCTTACATTTTAGCAAAATTCAAAAAACAAATATATAATTGAAGAATAAAGCGTAAAAGTATTTAAAAGAACAAATGATCAGATTTAGTAAATATTTCTTCCTCAGAGAGTTGCCAAATTGAACTTGAAATTGGGCCCAAAATTAGCCTCGATTTTGTCATTAAAATTGAATAAAGTAACGAATGGGTGAAGAGAATTGTCGGCAAAAGATGAAGCGTCGAGAAAATCAGAGAAATCTTTGAAAAAGTTAAGGGATTTTTGATAATTAAAACTTAAAAACCAATTAAAATAAATTAGATAATTAATGAATTTATAATTTAAGATTTGATAATTATAAGTTTATTTGTCCAACCCAAACGGAGTCCATTTTTGGTGAAAATAATCTGTCGAATGTCCGAATTGACGCCAATTCCTACGGTATCGCCAGCACCGTAGGCATATTGGGAATTTCTTTCCTTTCTTTTTCCGTAATCCGAATTTCGCCATCACTTTCATATGCATAAGTGCCCTTTTCATATCCAATTGTCCCTTCCAATTTTGTCTGCTGTTTGAAGGCAAATCCGAAGATGAGATGACTGAATAAAGAAGAAATTAATAATAAAGGAATAACTTTTTAATTATAATAATTAAATTTTAATTTTTTGATAAAATTGATATATAAAAATTTAAATAAACTTACTTTTTCTTATTTTTTACAGAAATTTCATAGCAAAAAATAATATCCGACGAATTATTGTTCAGCAAAATCGGATGTTTAGCGAAGACGGAAGGCCAAACTTAGGAGAAATTATTTTATTTTGTAAATTTAAAAAATACCATAAGAATGATTTCTGTTGTGATGGACTGTCAATCTTTTGGAGCCAATGATTTCGTTGCTTTTATGACAAGTATTGGCATCCCAATAATTTTGATCATTTTGTAATTGTGAGAATCGTTCATCAGAAGCTAAAAATAGAAACCCAATTATTTATTAAAATTGATATTTTACAATTTCGTATATCGTATTTCCTAAAAATATAAGCACATCTAAATTCGAAGCCTCTAATATAAGCCCGCCCACCCAAAAAAAAAAAAAATTGTTTTTCCCAAAAAGAAATCAAGTTTTTGAACCTAGTGTTTAATAAATGACACAATTAATTTTCGATATTTTGGAAGTTTTTTTATTTAATTTTTCAGTTTTTGGGCTCGGAATTAGTTGAATGTTTGAAAATTCATAACTTACTTCAGAGTTAGAACTCGTTTCAAAAAGTGTATTTTAGAAATCTAAAAACCCTGTTTTTTCTCTATAATCAGTAAGGCTCCAATCTTTAGGCTTAAAAAACCCCCAAAACAGTAATTCTTGTTCATTTTCCCTTACCCTTTTGCTGTTGATGTGCCATTTCCATTTTGTCAACCTTCGTCTGCACCGTCACATCAATTCGTTCCATGACCTTTTTCTCAAATTCTTCTTGGAATGTCTTTGCTGAAATTAAATGTTTTTTATTGCCAAAAATCCGAAAATTTTTATTTTCATTTTTGAATTTTTATAAATGATTAATAATTTTAATCATTTTTCAGCTTTTGATTCTCATCTTCTGCCTTTAAAATTAAAAATTTGAAACAAAAATAAAGAATTCAAATTTTCCAGTAATTCTGTCGATAGTTCCCCCATTTTTGGCAAAATTTAGTGGTGAAAACAAGTTGCTGATGTTATTTGGGATCGCTAATAGTTTAAGTATCGCAAAAATAATTCATGATCACCAAATTACCAACACTTCGACTAATTTAACCCATTTTTGACAAAATACATAATTAGGTAATCCTTCGTAATTTGTGTCACAATGGAAAAGATTTAAAATTTTCATTGCAAAAGCGTTTAGCACGAATCCGAGATTGTAAGATCATTGATTCATTGGTTTGAATTACTTGATTTTTTCAGAATGATCTGGGTTCAAATCCACTTTGCTGCGAACAACTTTTTTAAAATATTTTATTTGTTTATTAAATAGCTGAATTCACCTCATCAACTATATAAGTTTAATTATTGGTTCTTAAGAGTCTTATGAAGTGGGGGTCTGGGTTCAAATCCTCTCGGCTGCAAACTGTTTTTATTTTATCATGTATGCATTGTATTTGTTTTATTAATTCGTAGAATTCACCTCATAAATTTTGGAACAAAACTCCTTTTGCTGCTGCGCGTGGTCATTTCTTAGTTGTGAAAGGCTTTCAGCTGAAATAAAACATAAATTAGTATTAAAATATTACCGCTTTTGTAGCAATTATTTTTACTTTTAAACATATAATTAGGCCAATTATTAAACATATTTATAGTTATTTGTCAATTAATTCCACACACATTTCGTTCTCCATTTTGGCCAATTTTTCACTTTGCTTCATTTCCGAGGTGTTCAATTGATCAAAATGTGCATTTTGATTCTGTTGACCTTTCTCCAATTGGCCAATCCGTGCCAAAATCGGTTCAAAATGATTTGAGCAAACTGAAACATATCTCAATTATTAAAATTTGTCTTTTTGTTTTATAATTTGGTATAATAAATTATCAAAAATTTATAATTATTTTCACATTCACTTTTGCCAAAGAGTTCGTATGAGTTCGTTTCCACCGCATCAATTTTGGCACAAAGTTTCGTCTGTCGATTTTGCATTTCCAAAAGACGATCAGCTTTAAACAATTAAAATGATTAAGAAACTAACCCAATTTTTCACTCACAAATCATGCCAATCCCTTCCAAAATTGTGTTGTGTTCGCCTGATTTTGACATTATTTTCAAAATTAAAAATGCTTCGTTACGGTAGACATTCATTCACTTACCATACTTTTCCGTATCCTTTTCCTCGTCATTTTGCTGTTTCTTCTCCATTTCATTCATTCGTCCCAAAAGATCTTTCTGTTCATTTTGCAATTCCAATATTTGATCAATCAATGCTTAAAAATATTGGGATAAATTATTAAATTGTTTTTTTATATATTTTTATTCCTTTTTAATTATTAATTTAATTTTTTAATTTTGCAATTTTACCATTTCCGAATCGATAGTTCAAAATGTCAACACAATTTTTCAATTTGTTTTGTTGTTCTTCCAATTCAGTGCTTTTTGTTTGGATGGCATTGGCAAATTCGGCGTTTGCATTTATTTTCTGTGCCAATGAAAAATAAAATAAAAATAGGTAATTGCATTTTAATAATTTATTTAAAAAAAATTTAAATCCATTCCACCTCATCAATTTTCGTTACAATTTCTTCGTGCATTTCCTTAAATTGCCCAAATTTTCCCGACAATTCATCGATTTTGGCAAAAAGGTCTGATTGTTCGGCATTTTGTTGTTGTAAAAGGCGATCAGCTTAAAGAAATTAAAAATATGTACAATTCAAAATATGTATTTGTTACACTGATTTAATTTAATATTCGAATAGAAAACTTTTAGCTAAATTATTACAATATTACCATTTTCTGATTAGCAATTTATATTTTTAGGTTTAGACTACGGTAAGATTAACAATATTCTGTAGATTATTTAAACTTTCTTACTGTATTTCTCCTTCTCTTCCTGTTGTTGGTTCACCTGCTTTTCCAATTGGCCCATTCTTTCCTGAATCGCTTCGAACTGATCAGCAGAAACTGAAAAATATTGAACATTATTTTATAAAGTTATTACAATATTCAATTTGATCACTAGCTATTAAATTATCTTTACAAAATTGACAGTATCCTTACCGTATTTCCCATGCTCATTCTCTTTCAGTTGTTTGAGTAAATATGTTCTTTCTCTTGGAAGGAATGTAAAGCAAACAAATTTACAGTAAGCTATGTACTTTATTTGTTCTGTTTACTCTTTGCTTTGATAATTTCTGCTACCGTATGATTAATTTTCCCTACCGTATTCGCCCTGCTGTTCGTCCTCCTTCCCATTTTGCTTGTTCTGTTTCATTTGGTGCTGCTCAATGTTGACAATCTTCGCCTTCAACACAATGTTTTCCGTGATCAGTTTCTGTTTCTCCAATTCGGCACGAATTTCTCGCTGAAAAAATAAAAATGCACCAAAAAAAGAATTTAAGTTATCTTAATTAATTTTATTGTCCGAATTTCTTTATGAGTTACGTCTAAAATGCGAGCTCTGACAAATGAGTACCGGGTATGATACATATTGTATTTATCACCTTTAGAAACACTCTTTTACCATTTTAAAAATTTTTGCATTTTCTGAAATTTTTTACGGTAATTTTTCTGACTGTGGTACTGATTTACGAAAATCAAATAAAGAACCCACGTTCGGGTCGCTTTTCGTGATAATGTACAACAGTTGTTTTTTCCGGGCCAATTCCAATTCAATGCTCTCAATTTCACGCAAAGACTATAAAATCATTAAGAATTTTGATTAGGATAAGAATTTAAATTGTTAATTACTTTCAATTTTTTCAAACTCTTGCCCACCTTCGTTATCTGCTGGTCAATACGATCTAGATTTGAAAAATCTATTTAAAATTATTTTATTTACTGAATAAATCATAAATTTGACATGTAGTTACTACAGTACGCTTATCAGTACAGTTTTCAGTTTAAAATCAAACCCTTACCGTTTCCATATTGTCCCAAAATGTCGCAATTTGCTGACGATGGTTCCATTTCCTGCTGCTCCATTAGTTTCATTTGCACAAATTTTGCCCTCAAAAGACGCAATTCGTCGGATGGACTCAAAATCGGAAAAATTGCTGAAAATTTAGAAAAAAAATCACATTTTTTATTATTTTAATAAAAATTTCTTTATTTACTTTGCTCGTTATCAGTTGTTATTTTTGTACTTGTTGAATCATATGAAATGGACATTTTAAATTCAAATTTAAAATAAATCCGCCGTTCAAAGGTTTTATTTAAAAGAATTTGATATTTAAAGAAGTTTAAAAAAAATATGAATTTCCCATGGTTTTTTGCCTTTGAATTTTGTCAATATTCAAATTTGAAAATGTTTTCATTTTGGGACAACATGGAAACGATAAGGGTTTAATTTTGAAACTGAAAACTGTACTGATAAGCATACTGTAACTGTCTCTGTTGAGAATTAAAACAAATGCATGGCAAATTTATGATTTATTCAGTAAATCAAATAATTTTCTGAAGAAGTTATAAAGTAAAAAAGATTTTTGAAATTTAGATCGTATTGACCAGCAGATAACGAAGGTGGCAAGAATTTGAAAAAATTGAAACAACGAACAATTTAATTTATGTTACAATATTTTACATTTTTTATAATATTAAATAATTTAAATTTAAATTTTTATCAGTAATCAACGAATTCTTAATCATTTTTAAGTCTTTGCGTGAAATTGCGAGCATAGAATTGGAATTAGCCCTGAAAAAACAATTGTTGGAACTTACAAAGAAAACCGAACTGAACGTGGGTTATTATTTGATTGCTTTTCATAAATCAATAGCACAGTCAGGGGCAAATCACAATTTGATTTTTGGCGCATTTTTAATTTTCAGAGAGAAATTCGCGCCGAATTGGAGAAACAGAAACTGATCACGGAAAACATTGTGTTGAAGGCGAAGATTGCCAACATGGAGCAGGACCAACTGAAACAAAACAACCAAAATGGGAAGGAAGACAAACAGCAGGGCGAATACGGTAGGGCAAATTGATCTTACGGTAGCAGAAAGTATCACAGTAAACAGCCTTTTTAAACAGCACTAATACAGTACCTAGGTTACTGTAAGTTTGTTTACTTTAAATTCCTTCCAAATTTGCTCATTGTTTAGCTTTTGTCGAACAATTTGCACAGCTGAAAAATGTCCAACAAACACTTTCGGATCGTATCATCGAATTGGAAAATCAGTTGAAAAAACAACAACAACAACAGAAGGACAATCAGCATGGGAAATACGGTAGGGATACTGTCAATTTGGCAAAGATAATTTAACAGTTATTGCTAAATTGAATATTGCATACATGAACAAGGGGTGCGCCGGCGCACCTCCCCCCCCCCCCCCCCCCCCCACGTGCGTCGTAAGGGGGGCGGCTGTAAAGGAGGGAGGGGTCGTCGTGGGGTGGGTCGTAACGAAGGGGGGAAAAAAAATTAGAACGGGGAAAAAAAAATTTGAACAATTTCCTTAGCAAAACGCATACAAAATTCAAAATTTTTTTCCCGGCGGCGCCTATCGGCACCGCCGGACCGCCTCACCCCTTCCAAAAATCTTTTTTGAAAAAAAACGCGCCGCAAAAAAAGGCGGTTTGAATAGCAAAAAAAAAGGTCGTTGCCGGGGAAAATTGGGGGCCGACGTAAGAAAAATTGGTCCTGGCGCACCCCCCCTGCGCTAAACGTCCGACGTATGGGGGTCTGACTGGCGCACCCCTTGTACATGTATGGAATATTGTAACTTATAAATATTGTTCAATATTTTTCAGTTTCTGCTGATCATTTCGAAGCGATTCAGGAAAGAATGGGCCAATTGGAGAAGCAAGTGAACCAACAACAGGAAGAGAAGGAGAAATACGGTAAGAAACTTTCTACAGCATAATTTTAAATCTTACCGTAGTCTAAACCCAAAAATATAAATTGCACAAAATGGTAATGTTGTAATATTTTAGCTAAAAAATTTCAATTCAAATATTAATTTACATCAATGCAATAAAACATTAAAATATTTTTTTTTTAATTTTGTTTAAAAGTTTATGTATTTTTAATTTCTTTAAGCTGATCGCCTTTTACAACAAAATTCTCACCAGCAGACCGACTTTTGTATCAAAATGAGTGAATTGTCGGAAAATTTTAGGCAATTAAAGGAAATGCACGACGATTTTGAAACAAAAATTGATGAGGTGGAAAGGACAAATTATATATAAATTAAATAAATTATTAAAATGCAATTACATATTTTTATTTTATTTTTATTTCACAGAAAATAAATGCGAATGCTGAATTTGCCAATGCCATCCAAACAAAAAGCACTGAATTGGAAAAACAACAAAACAAATTGAAAAATAGTGTTGACATTTTGAACTACCGATTCGGAAATGGTAAAATTGCCAAATTTAAAAATTAATAATTAAAAGGAAATAAAATTACTATAGAAATGTATAAAAAACAATTTTAATAATTTGTCCCTAATATTTTTAAGCATTGATTGATCAAATATTGGAATTGCAAAATGAACAGAAGGCAATTTTGGGACGAATGAGTGAAATGGAGAAGAAACAGCAAAATGACGAGGAAAAGGATACGGAAAAGTATGGTAAGTGAATGAATGTCTACCGTAACGAAGCATTTTTAATTTTGAAAATAATGTCAAAATCAGGCGAACACAACACAATTTTGGAAGGGATTGGCATGATTTGTGAGTGAAAAATTGGGTTAGTTTCTTAATCATTTTAATTGTTTAAAGCTGATCGTCTTTTGGAAATGCAAAATCGACAGACGAAACTTTGTGCCAAAATTGATGCGGTGGAGACGAACTCATACGAACTCTTTGGCAAAAGTGAAATTGAAAATGATTATATTTTTTGAATGATTTTTATTACAACAAATTATAAAACAAAAAGAAATTTTTAATAATTGGGATATGTTTCAGTTTGCATTGATCAATTCGAACCGATTTTGGCACGGATTGGCCAATTGGAGGAATGCCAACAGAATCAAAATGCACATTTTGATCAATTGAACACCTCGGAAATGAAGCAAAGTGAAAAATTGGCCAAAATGGAGAACGAAATCGGTGTGGAATTGCCAAATACTTATAATTATGCTTAATAATTGGTCTAATTATAGGTTTAAAAGAAAAGAAAATTGTGTAAATGAAATAAATTTTAATAATAATTTTTGCTTTCTTTCAGCTGAAAGCCTTTCACAACTGAGAAATGACCACGAATTAATTTTTTTTTATTAAATTGCCATAAAGATGCTATAAACGAAAGCTGATGCCGAAAAAGAGAATGACAAACTGAAAAATGATCACAAGGAAATGGAGGAGAAGATGGACAAATTGGAGGATAAATTTGGAAGAAAATTGGACGCGGTGTGTTAAATTATTAATCACTTCAAAAATTAAAATAATTTTTTGGCCATAATATTTTAAATAATATATTTCGTTTGGCAAAAAAAAAAGCTTCGTTTAATTTCAGCAGAAGGCATTCCAAGAAGAGCTTGAGAAAAAGGTCATGGAACGACTAACAGTTCAGAAGGAGGTTGACAAAATGGAAATGGAACACCAACAACAAAAGGGTAAGGGAAAATGAACAAGGATTACTGTACCTATTGTAACATTACAGTTACTAGGGTCATTTATTGTTTTATTTCAAATTTTGTTTAATAGAATCTATTCCATTTAAGTGATTATTGGTGAATTGGATGGACAACAAAAACATCAAAAACAGCAATGGGAAAAGGAGACAAACGGCGAGTTGTTACTTAAATAATTCATTAAAATAATATTTAAATAAATTTATTCATTTTCCAATAAATATACATTATTGTTTATTTATTATAAAGGTTTTTCATGTTTTAGCATTGGTTAGCCAAGTCAGACAATTTAAAGATGAACAGAAGAAATATTTGGAAAAGGTCAACGAATTGGAGAAGCAACAGAAACAACTGCAGAAGGAGAGGGACGGTAAGAAATCGAACCATTTAAATTTTGTTCTCTTAATTTTAGGACGGATTGACAAAATGGAGAAAAAGCAGCAGCAAATGAGTGATTTTCACAAGACACTTTTGGAAAAAATTGAGGCAAAGCATAAGGAAAAGCAAAAGATGTTGAAAATGGTGAATAAATATTTTTGGAAAATTGGGAAATTTATATGATATGCATTAATACGGTCACCAAATGAAGAAATTTCCATACCCAAGCACGCTAGGAATTCACATTTTTAAATCGGGACCGGCATCAAATTTTAAAAAAGTGAAACTTACCTTAATCCAAAAAATCCAATGTTTAGGGCCTGTATTTGTTGTGATAGCGATAACACTTAAGCATAAATTTAAGATGGTTTTAAAATTCCCTGATAATTGTTGGGATGCCAGCGCTTGTCAAAAGGACGTCAAAATTACTGATGCCAAGAATTTAATTGCCGAATACTTTGGAGACAAATACAATGAACATAGTGGTAAATTTCTTTATAATTATCTTATAATTTGTAATTTATTTTTTAAAAGGTTGTCATTCCGTCTTCGCAAAACATCCGATTTTACGGAACAATGATTTGCCTTACCTTTTTTACTTGGAAATTTCAATCATAAAAATGGAAAAGTACAAAAAATAGTTGATAAGTTGAACAAAAAACCAATCGATAAGCAAATAATTTTAAAATATTTTAATTTTTGTTTAATTAATTTACTTTTTTAGTGCCATTGACTTTGGATTTGCCGTCAAAGAACAGACCAAATTAGATGGATTAATTATGAAGGGCGCTTCCATATATTCGAGCAGCGGTTCTTTTTGGAGAAACGGTTCATCAACAGCTGGGAAAACTACTGAATATATCCTTATGGTGTCGGCGATACCGTAGGAATTGGCGTTAAATTTACCCAGCGACAAATCATTTTTACTAAAAACGGAATCCTTTTGGGTTTGTTTGTAAATAATTTTTTTTTGTAAACGTTTCTCATTTTTTATAGATTTCTTCACTCTGTTGCTGGTATGCACAATGCTAAGGATATTTATCTGTAGCTAGCGATATGTGGATAGGGTAGCTGCAGATAAAAAAATCTGCAGATAAAATCCCTATGCACAATGCTAGCGCTAACTATCTGCAGCTGAAGATTTTTTTATCTGCAGATACCCATCCGCAGCAACTCTCTCGTCACACATCTTTTTATCTTTTCTATCTTCAAGAGAAATTTTTTAACTCAAATTTGGTTAGCAAAATTTTTTTGCGTAAAAAGGCGTAAAAACTTATTCCTGGGGGTTTTCGAGGTCGCTGATCATGAATCTGACATTTATTTCAACCAATTCCTAAGTCGAACTCGAAAGTTCGAATTTTCGGTTTTTGTTCAATCATCATAAAATGTAAACCAAAAAATTTTAGAGGTATTAAATGTTATTTAGTACAATTTTTTGAATTTTTAAACTTATTTTTTGGGATTTTAATCGACATTTCTATCGAAATATCCTCGTCTCGATGAGGCTAGTGATTTTAATCTGCAGATAGGTAGCTGCTACCCTATCTTTAGCATTGTGCATATGTAGCCTAGCTGCAGCTGACGCTAAGGATTATTTGTAAAAGAAACTGTCATTGTGCATGCGGATTTTAATCCTTAGCATTGTGCATACGGATTTATCTGCGGATAACGATTTATCTGCAGATAGTTAGCATTGTGCATACCAGCATGTTAGACGATTCTTCATTTTCCACTAAATCATTGTTTCCATTCGTTTCTTTGTGCTCTTATGGCAAAATTGAGGCGAATTTTGGGCCTAATCTCAAATTCGATTTGACAACTCTCTGCTGAAGGAAGAATCATTAAATTTGGCCATTTTTTTTTCTTTATTTTTAATTTTATACTTCAAATTATCAATTTTATTATTTGTTTTGTTTTTTTTTTTACTTTTAATTGTTAGTAAACAAAGAAAATTATTTATATCTATGCGCTGCCCCGAAGAGAATTATTTTGAAATAGAAATATTTTCTTATTTTGTGCCAAAAACGCGTTAACAATCGCTAAAAAATTCAAAAAATATAAAATATTTAGAAAAGTTCGCTATATTTGTCATTTTTTGGACAAAGTCTGTTAACAAATTACACTCAAATTCTTAAAAAATTTTTCCCGGCGGCGCCTTTCGGCACCGCCTAACCCCCCCCCCCCCCTAGTTTTTCAAATTTTCTCTGAAAGAAGTGCGCCGCTAGAAAATGTGTAAGTCCCTGTCCCAAAAAATTTTCCGAATAAATTATAAAAATATAATCTTAACAAATGTTCTAATTTTTGAATTCATATTTATTTTTTTTGTGTCTGATATTCTGATTTTTGTTTTCGATTGGGTCCCTGCTCTAATTTAAGTTTTAATTCAGACCAAAATTCTTTATTCCAATACAAACATTTGAGAAGACACTTTTTTAGATTTTCTATATAATTCACTTAGAATGAAAGCAATATAAACAATTATGTCTCATTTTTCACTTCTACTCAAAGCTTTTGTCATGAATTCAGGCGCAAATGATTGCCAGAATTGCTAAAAACAAAACATTTAAATGAAAACTTGAAAATAACAACCAAAAACAATGACAATGGAGAGTGACTTGGGGCTAATGCAGGCGGTGCCACTACGGTAATCATCAACATTAATCGGCACAAAAATTTCTAAACAATTACAAATATTGATTTTGATGTAACTGACAACTCAGCTTTTGTTATTGAATCATATCATAGATCATTTGAGTCCTCTTGGCCTATAACTAATGAATTCAAAAGAATTTTTTACCGAAAACGCTTCCCCGAAGAGTTATAGACCCGAGACGAATTGGCAAAATGGTTTTGGGACGGAACCGTCCATTGTCTAAAAACGCTGAATCTTCAACAAAATATTTAACACTCGGTTCCTTTCTCAGTCTCTAATGTAAGATCCTTAAAAAAATTGTTAAAATTTTTAAATGAGTTACGGTACCCAGAATTAAGTTGATTGAGTTCCTATTTAATTTCGAATCTTCTTCACCGAACTAGCCCATAACTTTTTCCTCTGTTTTTTTTGTTCTTAAATTATTTGGATTCATATGTATATCATAGACTGATTTGTGAGGGAATCGATTGGTATATATTTCGTTGGAGATTCCTGCGTTTTTAGAATTGGACGACACAGTCCAACGCCCTTTGAGTTCCGGATCTAGAACTAAACCGGAATTGTTTCTGCCAAAATTCTTTTGGATTCGTTAGTTAGAGACAAACAGGCGCCGAATGATATATGGTTCAATAAAAAATAGAAATCGAATTATTTTTTAATTTTTCTGTAGTTTTTTACAAAATTTTATTTCAGCTTTGTGTTACCCAGCTCATTGGTCGCCTTCGGTGTCGATCAGGGGTGTTGCAAAGGGAAAAATAAAAAGCGAAAGGCGAAAAGCGAAAAAAGCGAAACCAAAATAAAAAGCGAAAGCGAAAAGGCGAAAGCGAAATGCCTAAAAAAAGCGAAAAAGCGAAAAGGCGAAAGGCGAAAAGGCGAAATTTTTTCCAACAATTAGATGAATTTAAAAGACTAAAAAATTCACCTTTTATTGTGCTTAACTGTTCTGTTTATTTGCTTTTATTTTTATTTTATTTCTTTTTTATCGTAGATTTTAAAAACGCATATTTCATTTTTTGAAAATCGAGACTCAAAAAATTTACAATTTTAGCGGTACGCTTTTCAAAAACATTTTCGGAAACAAGGGGTGGGGGCGGCGCCGCCGGGAAAAATTTTAAAAATTTGGATGGATCTGTTAACAGGTTTGTCCAAAAAATGATAGAGTTTTGCAATTTTGAGAGAATTTTTTTTTGAATATTACTATTTTTGGCCCGGCGATGCCGATAGGTAGCGCCAGGCGAATTTTAAAATTAAAAAAAAAATTAACAAAGAAACCTTCAAGCGGCATCGAACTCTTGACAGAAAAGTATGTCAAGGTTGCTGCACTAACCACTAAACCAGACTACAGATAAACAAAACAAAATTTTACTTTATTTCATAAAAATTTGGTAAAAACTAAGTTAATTTTTTGCTTTTTCTCCCACGAAAATGCATTTGTTTATTTTAAAAACCCAATCTTTAGGGGTGTACTTTTCTTTCGCTTTTTAGCAAAAAAGCAAAAGCGAAAAGGCGAAAGCAAAAGGCCCCAAAAAAGCGAAAAAGCGAAATAGCGAAAGGCGAAAAGCGAAACTTGCAACAGCCCTGGTGTCGATGGTTTGGCCGTTGGACTATACAATTTGTAATGTTCGTTGCTGTTTGCCTTGTATTTTTCGCCAATAAAGCATTTCTCGCATTTGTATCCGAATTTCTCAAAATTATTCGGGTCAAATATTTGTGATTTAAGAACGCTGAGCAATGACGACAGAACGAACAATTTTGCAGAAGCTGCCCACAAAACGGTTCTTATCCCTTTTGTCACCTCCCCCCTGAAAATTTTTTTAAATTAGTTTTTATAGGGTAATTCTATGCGCTGAACACGAATCTAACATTAGTTTTGGCCGATTCCGAACCCCGAACCCGAATTCGAACAAAAAGTCGAAATTCAAATTTTTAAAAATTTACTTTTATGTTAGAATCTGTACAGAATAACCAGTATTGATGTTTCAATGAATTATGACTAATTTATATCTAGTATTAATCAATTTTCGAGCAATGGTGAAAAATTAAATAAAATTTGAATTTTCAACTTTTTCTTCAACGAATATTACGTCCACCTTCCTAACAACGATGATCACAATTATGTTAACCGACATCCCCGTAACGTTGAATATATGAAAGGTATTTCCCGAAATTATCATATGAATCCTTTCGCAAAAATTCACAATCATTGCGTTTTTGTCTCTTAATAGCACAATTTTCAAAACGTTCTAATTGATGACTCCAAAATGTAATTTTTTTTAACCTGATATTGTGATTTTGGAAATTTTTTGATCAAGTCCCTGCTCCTAATATAACTTTTCATTAAATTTTTGGCATTTTTTATCTCGGCACTCAGGTTTTCGCATAAATAATAAACTGATAAACTTAATTAAATTATTGAAAATTAAATATTAGGAAAGGAGTTCAGGCATTTTGATTCACTACATTTAATTCAAAAACATTACAAATAAAGGAAATTATTATTCCTGATACATAAACAATTATATATCTTTTTCAAATGTTTTTCATTTGGGCATTTTCACTTCTACTCAAACATTTTGTCATGAATTCGGGCGCCAATGATTGCCAGAACTGCTAAAAACAAATCTATTAACGAAAATTAAAAAATAACAACCAAAAATAACGACAGTGAAGTGTGACTTCAGCATAATGCAGGCGTAGCCACTACGGGAATTATCAACGTTAATCGGCACAAAAATTTCTAAACAATTACAAATATTCTAAAAATGAAGAATATTCACAACTCCGATTTTCTTATGGATCGTACGTATATCATTTGAGTCCTCTTGGTCTGTAACTAACGAATCAAAAAATTTTTTTTGGAGGAAACGCTTCCCTGAAGAGTTATAGACAAGGGACTGAATTGGCCAAATTGCTTTTGGACTGAACTGTCCAATGTCTAAAAACGCAGGAAACTCCAACAAAATATAAAGCACCTTTTATTTCAGCTTTGTTACCCAGCTCATTGGTCGTCGTAATCGGCGTCAATGGTTTCGCCGTTGGACTATACAATTTGAAATGTTCGTTGCTGTTGGCCTTGTATTGTTCGCCAAAAATGCACTTATCGCATGTGTATCCTCCGTAAAATTTCGCAAAATTCGGGTCATTCTTTTGTGAATTCTTACAATCATTTTCACTCATCAGGTTTTTATCATGCATTCAGTTACAGCCAACATATCCTCACACATTTTAGCACATAATCCTGTTTCTTTAATATGAGATATTTGGGCGCAGGTATAAACCGTGAAATGTCCCTCTCCTAGGAGTTAAAAGTTATGTAAATCTTGAATTTTTGTATACTTCCAGAACGCGGATTTTTAAGTTTTCAAAATGATTTGAGCGATTTTTTGAAGAGAAATGAACGAAAGGAAGAGTCCTTTTTGGCTTTTTTTTTCCAATTTCGCGCTTAAAAATCCATGCCTTTTTAAATTCATACATTCAAACCTTTAAAACAATGGGTACCACTACAGTAAGTGTAACCTTCTCTTGTACACGGACGATTAAGATTGGATGGATTAGGGGTCAATTGAACAAAGGCTTTGTTTTCTTCAGTAACAGTGCCAACAATTTCCATTCGGCATCGGATCCGATTTGCTAAATTAAAAAAACAGATCAGTTAATGTTTTATAATTATCACCACAATAAATAAAACTGAAGCAGGCAAACAAAACAATTAACAGAAAAATACGGCACATTTTCAATAGTTTTTAATCTGAAAAATTTTTTTTTTTGAAAAAATAATAAATTATTTTTATTTGGTGTTCAAATGATAATGGATTTTCTGCTTTTGTGCTAACCATTCACATAATGTGAATGATTCATCAGCAGTATGTAAAATTAAAATAATATTCATTTTTATTTTCACAATTATTTATTTTATTTTGCTTTGTGAATGAATCATTTACCGTTAAAATTTGGCGTGGTGCGACTTTTGGGGATTTGCAACTTGGGGACCTGACATTTGGGGACCCGACTTTTGGGGATCCCGATATTTGGGGACCCGACTTTTGGGGACCCGACACTTAGGGAACCCGACACTTGGGGATCCCGACATTTGGGGACCCGACTTTTGGGGACCCGACACTTAGGGAACCCGAAATTTGGGGACCCGACATTTGGGGACCGAACGACAGTTGAGCAAAAGGCACTTAGGGAAACCACCGACATTTGGCAACCCGACATTTAGGGACCCGACATTTGGGCATTTTAATAAATAAAAAAATTATTTAAAAATTTAATTTTAAGCCCAAAATTAGACAAAATTAAGTCTGCTTTAGCCAGAGTTAATTCCACATACTTGGAATATATTTTTAACTTTTTGCATTTTTTTAAATTTTTTTGAGATTTTGATAATTTTTCTGAGCGTTTTTATTTGTCTTTGTATTGTATTTCTTATCATTTTCATTTGTATTTGCTGTAGTGTTTCTGATTATTTTTTCGTTTCCATGTTTTCGTTTCTGATAATATCAACTTTGCTTTTCTGGTCGTGTTTCATTCACCGTAGCAGGAAAATGCCGCGTGAAATAATAAAAATAGGAAAGAAAGAAAGAACGGCACATTTTAAATTTGAATTTGTTAATTTAAATAATATTTTTTATTAAAATGCCGTAAAAGATGCTACAAAATGAGAATGACAAACGGAAAAATGATCGCCAAGGAATGGAAGAGAAAATGGACAAATTGGAGGAGCAATTGGAGAAGAATTTGGAGGAAATGCAGAAAAAGTTGGTCAAAATGGAGCAACAACAGAACGAACAACATAGCATTGAACAGATGGAAAAGGTGGGGAAAATGGGGAAAGAAAAGAAAAGAAAGAACGGCGCAATTTGAATTTGATTTGCTTTTTAAATAAAATACTTAAAATTAAAATGCCATAAAAGATGCTACAAAATGAGAATGACAAACGGAAAAATGATCGCCAAGGAATGGAAGAGAAAATGGACAAATTGGAGGAGAAATTGGACACGGTGGGGTCAAATTTTGTGTCAACTTTTTGGCTCTAATATTTTAATGTCTTAAATTTGTAACATATTTTTGGCAAAAAAAATCGTTTAATTTCGGCAGAAGGCATTCCAAGAAGAGCTTGAGAAAAAGGTCATGGAACGAATTGATGTGACAGTGCAGACGAAGGTTGACAAAATGGAAATGGCACACCAACAGCAAAAGGGTAAGGGAAATGAGCAACGATTACTGTACCTACCGTAACATTGTTTATTACTGTCAATTATTAATTGAATTTGTTCCAATTTAAGTTGTTACTGAAAAGGCAATTTTTGAGCGAATCGGTGAATTGGAGGGACAACAAAAACACCAAAAACAGCAAGGGGAAAAGGAGACAAACGGCGAGTTGTTACTTAAATAATTTATCCATTTTAAAAATATATTTTCAATATTATTTTTTTAAATCTAAGTGCTTTTCAGGGGTTTTATATTTTAAGAAATACGGTATACGACTTTTGGAAAATAAATATCAATTTTAATAAATAATTAATTGGTTTTCTATTTTTAGCTTCTGAGGAACGTTTCTCACAATTGCAAAATTGCCAGAAGAAATTGGAGAAAGAACAGAAACAGCTGCAGAAGGAAAACATCGGTAAAATATCAAAAATAAATTTTAATGGAATATTTTATTTAATTTTCAAAAACATTAAAAAATTATTCTAATTTTTTTTTGAATTATACGACCTTTTCATGATATAATTTGATAACTTAACAACATTTTAATTTTATTTAAAAAATTGCATTAAATTTGAAAGCAATTTTGGAGAGAATTGGCGAAATTGAGAAGCAGCAACAACAGCAGACAAAAGGCAAGGACAAATTAAAGAATAATTAAAATTTTCGGGCTTTTCTTTGATAACTGCCCAATTGAACATTTTTCGAATCCTTTAAAAAATTGGTGGCTCAGTTTGGTTAAATTTACGTTTTTGAAGCTCGGGTTCAAATCCAACATAAAAATATATTTTAATTAATGTGTAATATAACAAAACAATTTAAAAAATAATTTTTTAGACTAAAAAATATTTGATAAGCTTTCTTTAGTAAAAATGAGCAAAAAATATAATAAATGTAAAGGTTGGGAATTAATAGAAAGTGTAAAATATTGGAAATGGGCCCTTAGGCGTAAATTTCAATTTTTGAGGCCCAATAACTTTTGGGTCATTTTGACTGGCAGCTGAATTAATACAATAATCAGAGAAAATCATAAACTCGACCGTTCTGCGAAAAAATGCTAAAACAATAGTAATAATTCAGGGCGGCCAAGTTTTTTGTTTTTAAAATAAGACAAAATGGCTCAAAAACTAAGATTCAGACCCCAAAAATAAGATTTTTTCTAAAACTAATTGTAGCGCGAAGGAAACGTAATAAAAAGATGAAAAATTGATTTTAAACAATATTTTATTAGCATAAAAACAAGGCCTTCAACTGAAAGTTTTCAAAATCTGCATTTGGCCGACAAAAAAGCGTCATTTGGGGTCAAAAATCAGCACTTTGGAGAATTTTATTCAAAATTTAAAAAACGAATAAAAACAGGGCTCCCAGATCAAAAATTTCAAAAGCCTCATTTCGCAGGCAAAAAAGCCTCATTTTGGATCAAAAAGCCTCATTTTTACAAAATCTATTCAAAATACGCTTAAAAATGTTCGAATGTTGAATTTCTGATTGTCCATGATCAATTTGAACAATTTTTGTTAGAAATATTTAAGCATTTTGTGAAATTCTAAGCATGAAAAACGGAAGTTGATTTTTTTGCGGCGCTTTTTCCAAAAACTTTTGGGGAACAATGGGGGCCGGCGGTGCCTAAAGGCGCCGCCGGGAAAATTTTTGTCGTTATTAATACGATTTGTTAACAGATTTGTCCACAAAAATCGCCAAAGTTTACGGTTTTGAGCAAATTTTTAAGAAAATAAAGGATTTTTAGGGTCCGTTGGTGCCGATAGGCGCCGCCGGGGGAAAAATTCAGAATTTTGTATATATTTTTAGCTGATTTTCATTGAAAAATTCTTAATTTTGTGATTTTCGGAAAAGAATTGGTTATTTTCTAGTTTTGTGGAAAATGTAACAAAAAACCTCAAAATTTCTCAAAAAACCTCAAAGCCTCATTTCAAAAAAAACCTTACTGACCTATCAAAAAACCACCAAATGAGGCTAAAGCCTCACATCTGGGAGCCCTGAATAAAAATGTTTTTTCTGGCGTGCTTTTTTCAAAAAATTTTGGGAACAGGGAGGGGGTCCGGTGGCGCCGGTAGGCGCCGCCGGGAAAATTTCTTAAATTTTAATGCAATTTGTTAACAGATTTTCACCAAAAAATGACCAGTTTTTGACATTTTGAGACAATTTTCGATGAAAAGTTTTTGGGGCCCGAGGTGCCGATAGGCACCGTCGGAGAAAAATAGAAATTTAGACCATTTTTAATAGATTTTCATTGAAATTTTGGGCCATTTATTAATCAAATGAAATAAATGTATTTTTTCAAAATAAAATGAATTCAAGTATTCGCAATAAAAACTATAAGTCAAAACAGCAGCCATTCAAATTTTTCATTTTTTATTTTCAAATCCAAAAATAAGCACAAAATAAGCACAAATGCTGAAATAAGCACAAATCTTAGAAATAAGCACATTTAAGTTTTCTAAGATCCAACCCCTAAAAATAAGCACAAATCTTAGAAATAAGCACACTTGGCCGCCCTGCAATAATTATTAAATTTATTTATTGTTGCTTTTTTCATTTAAATAAATAAATAATTATGTAATTGTTTTCTATTTTTAGCATTCTTACAATCGCAAAATGATCAGAAGAAAATTTTGGAAAAAATCAGTGAAATGGAGAAGCAGAGAAAGAAAAAGGTGAATGAATGGAAGAGAAAAAATAAAATAATTTTACGATAGAAATATATTTTAAATTTATTTAATAAATTATTATATAATAATTATTTAAAAATATAGTATTATTTACTTTCAGAAAAATTGTTGGGATTCCTTCGCTTGTCACAATGGCATCGAAATCAGTGGTGACAAAAGTCTCATTGTCCATCATAAGGGACCTTCTGGTATTTTTTTAATTTACATCAAAATTCAATTTCTCCTAAAAAGACTCATGGCGTTCCGTCTTCGCTAAATATCCGATTGTGCTGAACAAACATTTGTCTGACTTTTTTTACTACGAAATTTCAGTTATGAAAAAAGAGGAATAGTAAGTGAATTTTGGTATAAAAAGTGAAATATTTTATTATTTATTTCTTCTTTATTCAGTTGGGTCATGTTCGGATTTGCAGTCAAACAGCAGCAGAACGAATTGGATGGACCAATTCGAACGCGCAAGGGCACTTATGGATATGACAGTGTTGGCAATATTCTGATTAACGGACAAGTAAAGGGAATGAATGCCGAATATTCCTACGGTGATGGTGATACCGTTGGGATTGGCCTCAATTTGACCAGTCGGCAGATGATTTTCACCAAAAATGGACTTCATTTGGGTTGGCAAATTAAATAGTTAATAAATAAATTATTTTCTTTTATAAGCTAATTATTTGCCTATTTTATGCTAATTTTTTATGTTTAAAATAATCAAAATCCCTTAACTTTTTCACAGCTACCTCTGGTTTGTTTGATTCATCTTTTGCTGATGGTTCATTTTATCCATTCGTTTCTTTGTTCAACTCCGGTGACAAAATTGAGGCGAATTTTGGGCCCAATTTTAAATTCGATTTGGAAACTCTCTGAAGGAAGAATTAATTATTCACTAATGTTGTTGATCAATTTGCTCTTTTTAATCATTTTTATGTCTCATCAATTTTGTTTTTCTGTATTAATCGGAAAATTTTGTCGTTTCCCGGGTATTTAAGACTAAAAAGATGAAAATTTAAAAAAAAGTTTTTTTTCCAATTATATGGTAAGATTCATATTAAATATTTGCTCATATGCTGTGAAGGAATGGGCTCGTTAAACTTTTGATTTGGTGAGGTTTTTCAGTCCATATAAATCCATATTTAGCGTTTTTAGTCTATATTTCAGCCATTTTTTGGAGGGAGCAGGACAAAACGTCGCCGGAAAAAAATACATATAAATTCTCAAAAATTTCTAAATAGTTACTTAGTAATTATAAAGAAAAAATTTTTTAGTTTTTGTTTTTTCTAAAATTCACAAATTTTGTTTTTAGTAACATCTATGTAAGTTTTAAAAAAACTTTAAATTTTTTTGGTACTTGTGCGTTTTGTGTCAACAAAATTTTTCTCTTTGTTAAATTGATTTTAAATTAATAAAAAGACGTTTCTATGGGTTTTCAGGGTCGTAGAACCCGAATATGATGTCCATTTCGACCTATTTCGAATCCCGAACCCGAATTCGAACAAAAGTTGAAAATTAATTTTTCACCAAAATTTACCTGTATTATCCAAAATCGATTCAAATGCACTAAATGACCATGAATCCTTATTTTCTATTATATTCCATGTATCTGACTCGGTTTTGGATCATAAATATGAATTTTGGTGAAAAATTAGTTTTCGACTTTTGTTCGAAATCGGGTCCGGGGTTCGGAATTGATCAAAACTGTTCTTAGGTTCGTGATTAGCGACCCCGAAAATCCATAGAAAAACTTTTTTGACAATTTTTTCAAGATTTTTACAAAAAAATTGTTCGAATTCGGGTTCGGGATTCGAAATAGGTCGAAATGGACATCATATCCGGGTTCTACGACCCCGAAAACCCATATAAACGACTTTTTATTAATTTAAAATCAATTAACAAAGAGAAAAATTTTGTTGACACAAAACGCACAAGTACCATTTTTTTTTTAATATTTTTCTTGAAATTTTTGAAATTTTTATATTTTTTGTATGGTGTGGATTGATCTATTCTTAGAGGAACTCAGAAAACAAGTTTTTTTTAACCTTTTTGGTCATAACTTTTTTGGAACTTAACCAATTTTTTTTTAAATTTTGCATGAAAACAGAAAACACTTACAAAGGAGAAGTACCCAAATGACGGTGGGACTTCCGAATGAAACTTTCAGGGTAGGTAGATTACCCCCCCCCCCCTTGTATTGTAAAATTTTTTTTAATATATCAATATCCTTTACAAAGAATGTAAAACCAATGTGAGCGGCGATGGCCCAGTTGGTATGCACTCAGTTCTTTTTTTCTTCTTCTAAAGTTCAATTCCCCCACCCTGCAAATAATTATTTTTTGTTTTTTACATATCCAAAATATTTTTTTAACCTTTTAACACTAATAATTTTGGTCTTAATATTTTTTTAATTTTATTATATTTGATAGAATAAAATTTTGAAAAAATTGAAAAATACTCTCAAAAAACCAAAAAGTTCTCTGCTAATTTAAAAAATAATTTTATCTGAAAAAGACCAATTTTATCCTCGAACAGCTTAATTGTATTTGTTTTGCAATTACGCGGCGAAAATAAAAAAGAAAAAAATTTTTCTGGGATTTTACATAAAGACATTGGATTTTTCAAATTTTTAGCAAATATTTTCGAACATATTTTGGCATATTTGGGTAATCTACCTACCCTGTAAGTTTCATTCGGAAGTCCCACCGTCACTTGGGTACCTCTCCTTTGTTAGGGCTATCGAATATTATCATGATTATAAAATCTGATTATTTCCGGCGAAGTTATGAATAATTTTCTGTCAAATTATTTTAATTGTTTTTGAGTGACGTCATAGCACCGTTTGCTTGCAATAATTAATTATTTAAGTTGCTGAGGAACAAATCTCACAATTTAAAAATAATCAGAAGAAAATTATGCGAAAAATCAGCAAAATGATAAAGAAAAAGAGAAGCAGAAGAGAATGGTGAATTAAGCGAAAGTGAAAAAAATTAAATAAAATTCATTTTTTGACAAATAAACTTATTTTAATTAACTAAACCTCTTATAAAATAATCATTCATGACTTGGACTAAAATAATTTTTTAAGGCGTTTTTAAATTCTCAAAAAAAAATTACTGGGATACCACCGCTTGTCACTAAAACATCGAAATCAGTGGTGAGAAATGTTTAACTGTCTATTGTAGGAAAGACATGGCTTCATTTTTCTAATAAATAATTTTTCAGCAAGTACTGATTTTCCCGTGCCGCCGTGCATACCTCTCGACACATTGTTTCCATTTGTCTGTCTTTTGAACAAAGGCGCTATGATCAGTGCCAAATTTGGACCAAATTTTCTCGCGGTGTCAATGAGGAAAAATTTAAAGGAGTACAATAGGAAGAAGAAAAGAGAATTAAATTTCTACGAAGTGTCTTATTTTTGTTGTTTTGCATTTTGTTTTACGTTTTGACACCTGATAAATAAAAGCATAATCCATTTAAAGCAACTTTTTTAGCTTTTTTTTTGCCGAAAAAATTTGGGAATTTCATCAGTTTTAATAATGAATTAATTTTCTTCGTATTCGGTAAAAAAAATTAAATTCTTAACTTTAATTCAATGCAATTTTCTCAATTTTTTGTAATATTTTTAATGCCTAAAACCCCATCCCTATTGTTTAACAATTATTTTTGACCATTCTGCCATTTTAATTGCCGTTTCCAATGCCAATTTATAGCATTTGCCATTGCAATAAGTTCTCCATAAAATTTGAATCGAAGAATAATACGAAAAACGAACCTAAAATAAACGCGAACATGAAACGCCCTAAAACACGAAAATACGAAATCCGAATGACGGTTTTTTTAATAAATAATTATAAGATGTTTTGAATTATTCTCAAAGTTTAATCAATTTATTTACATTTAAAATTAAATTTAGAAATTATTTTCTTTTATAAATTTGTAAATTCTACAAAATTTCTTAAGTACAGTATACTGTTAACAAATTTTCAATTTTTTGGCCACATTATTTTTACAAAATATTTTGAGTGGTTGAACAGTTAAAATAAAGAATTAGAGATCATCATAATTGTGTTGAATCCGCCAATTTTGTTGTGCAGTGAAGCATTTGGGCCAATCGGACGGAATCCAAGCTGATTCCTTTGGTCTCGACTAACCACAGACAGGACACCATCAAGTTGAGCGTGCCGAGCAGCAAAACCGCCAAATAAACACTCACAGCCCAAAAGGAGTTGAGAAAGACCAACTGAAAGGTGCGAGTCGGATGAGAGATGTTAATAAATCAATTAGCAAATTGGGATTCGGATAGTAGATGTTAATTAGCTAGATAATTCGGGACTCAGTTGGGATAGATAATGTTGAATTCCCTTTTGACAAAATCATTTATTTTATTTAATAAATAGGGCTGTGACTTTTAGTGACCAAAAATCTCGAAATAGTTAACTAAAATAGTGAGCAAAAATGCCAAAATAGTGACAAAAAGTCCAAAATAGTGACGAATAGTGACATAATTTTTAGCCAAAATTGAGCAAAAATAATTTTTATTCACTGATTGCAGTTGCAAATGAGGTACATTTCCTTTCTAATATTTTCTCAGCAAAAATTGACATTTTTTAAACCAAAAATTTTGCCAAGAAAAAAAATTTGGGGGAAATTTTTTATGAAAATTTTCCAATTCTTAGTGGTATTGGTAATACTGCCGATGGTAGGACCCCCTTTTTGAAAAAAATATTTAACTTTTAGAAAGTCACTGAAAATGTGTTTCTAAGGGTTTTCGGGGTCGCTGGACATGTATTTTGACCAATTTCGAATCCCGGACCCGAATTCGAATAAAAAGTCGAAAATCTAAAATTTTCAAAATTCTTTATTTTGTTCCTAAATTGATTAAAACATCATAAATTTAGTCAAAAAGCATTGTAACAGTAAAAATGTGCATTCTAAGCAGATTCAAACACAAATGTAAATTTTCTGAAAACTTTAGATTTTCGACTTTTTGTTCGAATTCGGGTCCGGGATCCGAAATTGGTCAAAATGAGTGTCAGATTCGTGATCAGCGACCCAGAAAACCCTTAGAAACACATTTTCAGTGACTTTCAAAAAGTTAAATATTTTTTTCAAAAAGGGGGTCCTACCATCGGCAGTATTACCGTGGTATTTTTTGAAAAATTTTTTAGGTCGATTCTTAGGGGTGCCTTTTTTGAAAAAAAATTTTAGGTCGATTCTTAGGGGTATATTTTCGTTTTTATTGCTTTTTTGTTAAGGAATTTTCCAAAAAATGCCAAAAAAGTGAAAAAATAGTGACAAAACGCCAAAATAGTGACTTTTAACTATTTTAGTGACGAAACGCCAAAATAGTGACTTTTAACTATTTTAGTGACGAAACGCCAAAATAGTGATTTCTATTGACCAATAGTTACATCAGAATCGAAAAATTTCAACGCAGAAATGCGTTTTTTGAGCTCCTTTCTTCAAAACAATTGAGCAAAAAAAAATAGTTAAAACCTAAAAGTCACAGCCCTAGTGATATGAAGTTACTCAAAAACCATAAAAATAAAAAATGATTCGGATAGTAGATGTTAATTAGCTAGATAATTCGGGACTCAGTTGGGATAGATAATGTTAAATTCCCTTTTGACAAAATCATTTATTTAATTTAATGATCAATTTTTTCACTTTATTTATTTTTACAACTTTTCTCTCTTCACCAATTTCCCATCCCATCTTAACCAATCGTTATACTTTACTTTAAACCCAAGTTAAGCCAATTTGTGTCCATCCCAGCTCACTCTCGACTCCACCCCTTTTCTCGTTTGCTATTTAACTGAACTCATGCCTTGCATCATTACCCTTTTCCTACTCACTTTTACTGATTCCCATTTTTGCTTACCTTTCTTATTTTTGCTAAATAAACTTTCATTTAACAAACTTAAAGTCTTGCTTTTGATTGGGAAATAAGCCGGGAATTTTAAAATATGCTAACGAAAATGTGAATTATACAAAAATTTTAGATTCAGAAAATTACCAGTTTTTGTGGTATCGTTTGCGAATTTTGTACCGCTTATTTTTTTATACAATTAATTCGAAAATCAATTTAATTAAATTTTTTGTTATTTTTTGTCCATTGATAACTGTATTTTAGCATTTACGTAGACACAATGTTAAAATGTTAAAATATAATATTTTACTTAAAAATAATAAAGAAGAATTTTAAATAATCAAATTTTTTTTTCGTAAAAAATGTTTCCCTTCCCGAAACGCCCTCTGGCGGATTGCCCATGGTGGCGGTTTTTAGGAAACGACCCAGCACGCTCGTGAAATATTATTAGAATTCCAAAATTGCTGTACTGTCGCTGATCACGAATCAAGATCCGTTTCGGCCCATTTCGAAACCTAACCCGAATTCGAACAATTTTCCTTTTCATTCGCTATGAATCCCCAAAAAATCCAAAATTTAGCAATTTTTCGTACATATTTTCATTTTTTAAATTTTTTTTTTCATATTTTAAGAATTTATAGAAACTTCTTGTGAAATTTATTTTTTTTAACATCTTAGACCCCCGCGGGAGGAATTGGACCAACCCCGACTCCGACCTTTGTTACCCCGACAAACCCGACCCCGCTTTTTCCAACCCTAATCAAAACAAAAAAACTCAAGATTTTTCTGTAATTTTAGAAGCTCAGTAGAGTTGGGCCTGGTCTAGCAATTGTCCAACTTAGTAAAAGTAAAGCTTGACCTACATTTAAAAAAATAAAAAAGCAAATTCTCACGCTAAGAGATCAATAATTAAATTTCAAAAATCGTAAAAACTAACAATTTTTATATTTTGAGTGATTTCGAATTTCAAATTATGTGATTATATCAGAAACAATGTATTAATTAAAATCTTAAAACACCAATTTAAATTTTTAAATGAATAGCCTTCTAAATGTCAAAATATCTAAAATAGTAATAAAAAAATTTACAAAAAATTAATGCGTAAATAATAATTATTTTTATTTGTTCTACCAATTTTCTAGGGTCTTTAAACCTTATTTTGCCTATTTATTTAATATAATATGTAAATGCAAATTTTAATAAGTTCACGATAGAAAGTTGCTGGTAAGTAAAAGAAGATGGTTGACGGTTAAATAACGGTGGTTGCTTGTTGCTCCACCAGGGCCCGTAGAATAAGAGCGTGGTCATTTAACCATGGTTATTTGACCTGGGTTAAACTACCGCTAATCTTTGGAAACCGGTAGAATAAGAGAAAAGTTTGAAAAACCACGAACCACAGGTTATTTAACCAGCAACCACGTTCTTATTCTAACCAAAACAACCACGATCGTTTCCCTTAAATAAAAATGATGATGTAATATTTATTTATGCCTATGGCGGCACTTTTTGTTTACTAAATAATTAATAAGTACATTTTTCATTCTCAACTTTGACAATTTTCAAAATTTTACTGGTCAAACAAAATACGCTTTTTCTTTTTCATGAAAGAATTGCTCTGCTAAAACATGTAAATTACATGTAAAAAAAATTTTGTTTTATAAATCTTTTTTTGGAATCATAAATATTTATTTTTTCTATATTTTTGGTACCCTTTTTAAACTTAATAAATCTAAATTTTATTTGAATAATTTTAATGAAATTAGTATGTTTAAAAAGAGAAATGTTTGCTTTATCCGAAAATATCATTTTGGTTATTTTAAAATTATTTGACCACGAAATACGAGAAAAACGGTAGCAAAAGAAGATGGTAAATTTTCTGCTGGAGCAACCACCAGCCACCGTTTTTTAACCATCAACTAAGTTCTTTTGCTATACCACCAACTTTCTACCATGAGCTTAAAATTTGCATTATATTATTTTAAATAAATAGGCAAAATAATGATTCCTCGAACGTGGTGAGCGAACTGACAAAAGTTTATCAATATGGGCGAAGTGACATTATCATTGATTTGACGTTGAATCAAAGGGTTGACGTCAAATCAAAAAACCTGTTTCAATTTAAAATCAAAGGAAACGTTTGATTATCAAAGGTTTCTGTACCTTTGACGTCTACCAAGATTATTTATTTGATTGCGTTTTTGAACAGTCCAGGAAGAGTTTTGATGAAAAACTGTAAAATTGGCAGTTTGGCGGACGCCCTAGCACCAATTTGAAACATTTAAAATTTTCCTTTACAAGAAATTTGATGATACTAGACTGAGATTTTAATTTAATTAGGTTTTTGAAATGCAACAAATTTATTCATTAATAATTTTCAATTCCATTATTTAATAAGTCATTTCTAATAAAGAATTCAATCCAATGCTTTCGTCGGTCAGTTTTGATCTGTCATGGTATTTCGAGGCGACCATCCTTAATTTATTTTATTATTATTATTATTAAATTTTATTTATTTTTCTCCTACCGCAGAAGCAACTGCTGCCATCATACACACAACCTGCGGCACATAATCTTTGTGGATCTTCGCACGTATTTAAAGAAGGGTTGTAAGCGCACTGGGCACTTGCCATCAGCAAAATGTCCATGGCAAAGATTGTGACGAAAAGCATCACAGCGATGGCGACAATTTGGGATTTGTTCATTTTTGGGTATTTTGAATTAGCTTTGAATACCAATACCTAGCTTAATTATTTAATAATTAATGGGTATGTAAGCATTAACCTTATTTTACATTTTTATTCATATTCTTTATATTCCCTTGATATTAATTAAAGATAGGAAGGTATCTTTATGTATACACACACAGAACATATAAAAAGATTGTAAGATTTCCAATTAATCAAAAAACAGAAAATTTATCAAAAAATGGCATCGAATTCGCATCTTTTGGAATTTTAAAATAGACTAACGAAAATGTGAATTATACAAAAATTTTAGATTCAGAAAATTACCAGTTTTTGTGGTATCGTTTGAGAATTTTGTACCGCTTATTTTTTTATACAATTAATTCGAAAAGCAATTTAATTAAATTTTTTGTTATTTTTTGTCCATTGATAACTAGGGACGTTAATTTTAGGTTTTAACTATTTTTTTTGCTCAATTGATTTGAAGAAAGGAGCTCAAAAAACGCATTTCTGCATTAAAATTTTTCGATTAGTTTTATTCAATTTTTGGCTGAAAATTATGTCACTATTCTTCACTATTTCGGACTTTTTTTTACTATTTTGTCACTGTTTTGGCATTTTTACTCACTATTTTAGTTAACTATTTCGGGATTTTTCTTCACTAAAATTCACGTCCCTATTGATAACTGTATTTTAGCATTTACGTAGACACAATGTTAAAATGTTAAAATATAATATTTTACTTAAAAATAATAAAGAAAAATTTTAAATAATCAAAAATTTTTTCGTAAAAAAATGTTTCCCTTCCCTAAACGCCCTGGTGGATTGAACCCGGGGGCTCTATTTCCCTCGTACGAAAACGGCGGTACGAAAACGGCGGTACGAAAACGACCCTGACCGGTATTTTTGAAGTGGCACCACCGTAAAAATCTTTCAATTTTTAGGGGAAATTTTGAAAATTTGAGTACAATTTGTTAACAGATTTTCAACAAAAAAGGCCGCTGTTAGAGATTACTAGGCTCAGTTGGTTAATGGGTCTTTATCCGGGAACCGGGACCTAGGAGGACCGGGAATTCCTATTAATTTAAAACGGTTTATTTCATTGGGCCCATTACGTTTGAGCCCCAGCGCGTTTTTGGGCTATAAATTTTTCTTTGTCAAACAAATCCAACATAGTTAGTTATTCGATAGCCCTATTTTTGAATCTTAACGATATTTTCGAAATTTACATGCTAATAGAGGACGCTTAGGGCGGTTTAGTCGGTTTTACGCGTCCCATGACACTAGCGTCCCATGGCTTGTTTGTTTTTTGCCCGGTATTCAGTAATTTTTTAGCTAAAAATTTCGGATTGTTAAACCTAAGGTGTCCAACTCGTACAATGGCTTGGCGTTCTGTCACATTTACTTTTGAGTCTGTATCGTTTCGGCGACGCCGTTTCGGCGCGAGGGTCGTTTCGGCGCCAGGGTCGTTTCGGCGCCAAGCGAAAATAAAAAATCATGAATCAGTTGGAAATTTTGAGCGATTTAAATTTTCAAAAATTAAAAATTTTGATAATAGTAGGGATGGTTGCCCCCATTTTTCCGAGAAATTTTTTTTTTCAAAAGTCATGAAAACATGTTTCCAAGGGTTTTTTTACTCGTTTGGAACCGAACTCCACCCCTCTAATTTAGAAGCCCCCCCCCCCCCAAAAAAAATTTTTTTTTTTTGCTAAAACGAGTTTAACTTACTGCCTATTTGACACTTCAATGTGGACTAATTATGTTACAAAAAAGCTCTAAAATAAAGAAAAATCTGATGAATTTTGTGCTTTTTATTTGAATTCCCTATTTTCAATAAAAATGATTTTGAAATTCAGGACCAAAGGGGGAGGACATGATTTTTGAGTGGGAAAATTTTCACCAAAATCTTCCAAAAAATTTTTTAGAGGTTATTTCGGATCCTTTCGATATAATTTTTTGTGTATTTTGGGTCTTGTAAACTTTATTGTGAATTTTTAACCATTTTCGTCTGCTTCAAAAGTTGCAGGGCCTTAAAAATTAGAAATATTTTTTTGGCGCCGAAACGACCCTGGCGCCGAAACGCGGCGCCGAATCGGCGGCGCCGAAACGACCCGTTCCCTTTACTTTTTAGCTTTATTTCTCTCACTTTACGTACTATCTCATCATTTTTAATAATGTAAAAAACAACATTTACTTCATCGTGTTTAACTTTTTTTCTGCTTGTTAAATCCACACCAACTTTAGCATATCGATAGAGAAAAAATATAGAATTTTTCAATCGCTTTTTTAAAGAAAACAATCGCTTTTATTTAAATTGTTAATTTTTGCACATTTCTCATTTTTTATATTTAAAAAATTAAATTTATTAATTTGCCGTAGAATCTTAATAGTTTTATTAGTTTGCACTCATAAACAGTGATTTATAATGAATTTTAATGTTTGTAACACATTTGATCACAGTTAAGACGCTTTGTTTTTCATTTGAATACATTGGCGTTTTATTTTTTACGCCAATGATTTGTTGCCGCTTTTTTTTCTTTTTTACCGTCCATGAGTTAACAAAAACGTCAGTAGACTTCAAGCTTTCAAAGGATACGAAGGATATAGGCATTTTCTGGTTCGGGGTTCGAATTGAAACGAAACGGATGTCATAAATTGGGTTATCCGACCCTGAAAATAGTAAAGTTATCCCCCCCCCCCACCCCAAAAGGAATTGCCGTGAATTGCGGTCGCGTCCCACCCCTGTTCGCGATTACAAAGGATTCTTTTTGATTTTCTCCATCTTTCATTTATTTGTTTAAGATTTAACATTCTTGTCATCAGATTTTGTCAAATTAACAATTAGCTGGAAATGTTTTGGGTAAGAGGGGGGGGGGGGGGGGGGTGAATTTTCAAAAAAAAAAAAAAAATTTTTTTTTGAATTTAAGAAAAAGAAAATGGCAACCCAAACGAAGAAGAAATTGGACCAACAGTTGAGGGAAGTGTTGGCGCAGCAGTTAAATGAAAAGCAAACGAAGCTCACTGAGGTGGGTTGGGCATTTTGCAGGGTTACCAAGTTTTTTTTTTCAAATTTAATAAAAACACTAAAATTCAGATTTTTTTTTACAAAAAAAAATGTAGCGCAAAGAAAATCATTAAAAACATCTTAAAACGATATTTTATTAGCGTAAAACACAGAGCTTCTAAGTGAAAATTTTCAAAATCAGAATTTGGGTCAAAAATTAGCATTTTGAAAAATTTTATCCCAAATGAAAAAGCAATAAAAAACATTTTTTTCGCGGCGCGCTTTTTCCAAAAAACTGCGAAACAGTGGGTCCCTGGAAAATTTGTTTACAGATTTACGCAAAAAATGACAAAATTTTGTGATTTTGATTTCTATTTTTTAAGAAAAAAGCACATTTTCCAACACATTTATACAACTAATCACTTCGAATGCATAAGTGTGTTTCGTGGAGACTTTGCCTATAAAATGTTTTACGACTTAAACGGGGGCTACCAACCATAAATGAACAAGGGGTGCGCCAGGGAGAGGCCCATACGACGGACGATTGGCGCAGGGGGGGGGGGGGGGTGCGCCAGGCCCAATTTTTCGTACGAAGGCCCCTAATTTTTCCCTGCGATGACCACCTTTTTTTTTTTTTGCTATTCAAAAAAGTTTTTTTTCGGCGCGGTTCTTTTAAAAAATTTTCGGGAAAAGGGGGCCGGCGGTGCCGATAGGCGCCGCTGGGAAAAATTTTGTAATTTTTAATGCCATTTGTTAACAGATTTTCACCAAAAATGGCCAATTTTTGCAATTTTAAGCCAATTTTTTAAGAGGAATTGGGATTTTTGATGTCCGGCGGTGCCGCTAGGCGCCGCCGGAAATTTTTTTTGAATTTGGTATTGATTTCGCTAAGGAAAATGTGCAAATTACGAGGGGGGGGGGGGGGGGGGTGCGCCGGCGCACCCCTTGTTCACCTATGAACAAAATCAAACATTTTTTTCAAGGACTCCAAAAACCCAAAGAAAATTTTTAAATTTTTTTTTTGTAAAAATTTCTTCATTTTTAAAGGCCGAAGCTGAGAATCGAAAGCTGAAAAATGAAATTGAGAAAATACAGGAAAATTTTGACAAGAAGGAGGAGCAATTGGAGAAGAATTTGGGGGAATTGCAGAAAAAGTTGGTCGAAATGGAGCATCAACAGAACGAACAACAGAAAATCATTGAACAGATGGAAAAGGTGGAAAAGAAATTTTACGGCACATTTTGAATTTGAATTGCTTTTATTTTTCAAAATGCCGTAAAAGATGCTACAAAATGAGAATGACAAACGGAAAAATGATCGCCAAGGAATGGAAGAGAAAATGGACAAATTGGAGGAGAAATTGGACACGGTGGGGTCAAATTTTGTGTCAACTTTTTGGCTCTAATATTTTAATGTCTTAAATTTGTAACATATTTTTGGCAAAAAAAAATCGTTTAATTTCGGCAGAAGGCATTCCAAGAAGAGCTTGAGAAAAAGGTCATGGAACGAATTGATGTGACAGTGCAGACGAAGGTTGACAAAATGGAAATGGCAAATGAACAGCAAAAGGGTAAGGGAAATGAGCAATGATTACTGTACCTACCGTAGCCCCCCCCCCCCCCCCAAAGCCAAGGGTCTGGCTACGCCTTTGAAATAATTTATCCATTTTAAAAATATATTTTCAATATTATTTTTTTTAATCTAAGTGCTTTTCAGGGGGTCTTTAATATTTTAAGAAATACGGTATACGACATTTGGAAAATAAATATCAATTTTAATAAATAATTTTGGGTTTCTATTTTTAGCTTCTGAGGAACGTTTCTCACAATTGCAAAATGACCAGAAGAAATTGGAGAAAGAACAGAAACAGCTGCAGAAGGAAAACATCGGTAAAATATCAAAAATAAATTTTAATGGAATATTTTATTTAATTTTCAAAAACATTAAAAAATTATTCTAATTTTTTTTTGAATTATACGACCTTTTCATGATATAATTTGATAACTTAACAACATTTTAATTTTATTTAAAAAATTGCATTAAATTTCAGTTTCGGCAGATCATTTGAAAGCAATTTTGGAGAGAATTAGTGAATTGGAGAAGCAGCAACAACAGCAGACAAAAGGCAAGGACAATTTAACCGAAAAATGAAATGAAATTTTTGGGCTTTTCTTTGATAACTGCGTAATTGAACATTTTTCGAATCCTTTAATTTATACATAAAAAAGGAGGGGGGGGGGGGGTCAACCAAAAAATTATGGGGCCTCAAAAATCGAAATTTTGGCTGTGTTTCCACTTAAAATTGGTAGCTCAGTTGGTTAAATTTGCGTTTTTGGAGCTCGGGTTCAAATCCAACATAAAAATAAATATATTTTAATTAATGTGTAATATAACAAGACAATTTAAATAGCGCGCGAAATTTTCGCTCACGATCCTAAAGTTATTGAGCCCAATCGAAATTTTGGCTGTGTTTCCACTTAAAATTGGTGGCTCAGTTTGGTTAAATTTCGTTTTTGGATAGTTCAAACCCAAAATAAAAATAAATATGTTTTAATTAATGTATAATTTTACAAACAATTTAAAAAATCATTTTTTAGATTAACAAATATTTGATAAGCTTTCTTTAGTAAAAATAAGCAAAAAATATAATAAATGTAAAGTTTGGAATTAATAGAAAATGTAAAATACTTGAAATGGGACAGAATTAATACAATCAGAGAAAATCTTAAAACTCGACCGATTCTGCGAAAAAATGCTAAAACCATAGGAATAATTATTAAATTTTATTTTATTGTTGTTTTAATTAATTGTTTTTTATTTTAAGCTGCTGAGGAACGGTTCTTACAATTGCAAAATGATCAGAAGAAAATTTTGGAAAAAATCAGTGAAATGGAGAAGCAGACAAAGAAAAAGGTGAATGAATGGAAGAGAAAAAATAAAATAAAAATATTTTACGGTAAAAATAATTTTTAATTTATTTAATAAATTCTTATATAATAATTATTAATTTAAAATATAGAATTATTTACTTTTAGGTGTTTTTAAAATTCCAAGAAAATTGTTGGGATTCCTTCGCTTGTCACAATGGCATCGAAATCAGTGGTGACAAATGTCTCATTGTCCATCATAAGGGAAATGCTACTGGTATTTTTAAAATTTACATCAAAATTCAATTTCTCCTAAAAAGACTCATGGCGTTCCGTCTTCGCTAAATATCCGATTGTGCTGAACAAACATTTGTCTGACTTTTTTTACTACGAAATTTCAGTTATGTTTTGCTGTGCCCACCTGTGAGTAGAGGGCACGCTTGTACGCGTCGGCACCACACAGCCACCCAAATTGGAATGCCGTTGAATGGAATGGGATCGGCTGCTCAAAGTGCAGCTGATCGGCGGGACAAGCGGCGAACACGGCACAATCACGCGAGAATTCGTGCCAATTTTTTGTGGAAGACAAATCTTGAGAAGTGCCATTGTTGGCGGTGCCGGTACAATGCCAACGCGGCACAAAGTTGGAGAAGATCGGAAAAAGATGGAATAAAATCAAATAAATTTTATAATATTCGGTGTTGCATTGAAAGTGGGACCAAAAACAATTTCAAAACTTTTTAAATAAAGAAAAATAGGAATATTAAAGGCGCAAATAATTTTTTCATCTTTTTCATTTTTAATAGAATAAATTTTTGAAAGTAAAAATTTAAAAAAGTCATATTATTTGAAAAAACCAATATTTAAAAAGCTAAAGAACAAATTATTTTTGAGAATAATCGATTCTTTAAAAAATAAACACATTTTCTGCAAAATTTGTTTATAAAAAATATAAAAACTTTTTCTTTAATTGAAGCCCAAAACCACCAAACTGACCTATGTAAAATTGGGTTTATTCTGTTTGGGCTTATTGTGTCCACTGACATACCGGGAAAAGCATTTGAGAAGCGAAGAAAATTGCGAATTGCCATGTGAGAAGGGCACACAAATGGAAACGATTAATACCAAAGCACAACAACATGCCGAAATTGGTTGTATTTCGCAATTTGGAAATTTAAATTAAATTAAAATTAAAATCACTGATTGGGTAAAATTTCGAAAAAAGCCTCGGTGTCAAATATATTTTTTTTATTTAAATTTAAATAAAATCCCATAAAGTGGTAGATGAAGTTGTATTGCAAATATTTTAAAAGAACTACCCAATTATATATATTTTTTGAGATAAACATAAAAAAAAAATTATTTTTTAGTTCGTTTTTAATAGTTTTTGAAATTCCCGTAGTTTAATTCTCATATTGTAAATCAAGAAAAAAAAGATTTCCAATATAATTTAAACACCTATAACAAATATGGCCTTGGAACCAATTAAATTTAACAAAAATGAAAGTTGAAGATGTTCCTCCCTCTGCTTGATTCAACACAAACTTTTTTTTTGGGTCCTTCCAAATTTTTGTCCGAAAATCGATGGATTTTATGATTTTATTTTTGAAAAATTGGTTTTTATTATTATCAAAATAATGCGATGGAATTGGACGGGCGGTGATCAGACAGCCGACAGACTGGGGGGGGGGGCTGTCATTAACAATTGATAAAGGCCCACCCCGTTTTCACGCATTTTCAGCGCCCAATTTGTCAATAATTGGTCTCTTTTCGATATAAAAACAATCCATTTATGCAAAGCCCTATTATAATAAAAAAAAATAAATATGTGTGGGCGATTGCTGCACTAATTACTAATTACCATTAATTAGCGTAAATTATTGATTGCGCTAATTGCCTTTAATTGGCCAGTTAAAGCATCGAACATTTCAGCAGAGATTATATGGATTTCAACTACCTTGAGCTTAATTGTTAGCAATTTCCTTAAATTTTGAGAATAATGGAATTAATTAACCGAAAATTGATTTGCCCTTATTCAAAGGACATTGAATTAGGTGAATTGACGATTTCAACAAAAATATGACAAATTAAGGTACTTATCAAGCATAAATAAACAAATATTTAAATGAGCTTTTTTTTGCACTGACGCCTTTTATTATTTTTAGAAAAAAAAAATTTATAAAATCAAATAAATAAAAATAACAATATTATGTTTGGGGGAAAAGAAATAAAAGAACAATATTCAATATGTTGTTGAAAATGGGATGAAGTGGAAAAAACAAAATAAATAAAATAAAAATCCAATCAAAAAGTTTTCGTATTAGTCGTTGCACCTTAATGAAAGGAATTAAAATTTTTTATCATAATTAATAATTAATTAGTAATATTAATTAATTAATGCTTTGCCATGCAAAATATCACAGAAGAAATTGTGTATGTTTTTTATTTTGTAAAGAAAGTCAGTTAAGTGATCATTGGCCAACCATTAAATATCGATAAAAATTAGACAGATTTAATTTTAAAATTATTATTTGGGTAATTTCATCAAAATTTACAGCCATACACGGGGATACTCTTTTTAAAGGCGACTAGGAAAAATCGTCGCCAGCAGAAACGTCGCCGGGCGAATTTTGGACCATAGCTTTTTGCCTTCTCAACCATATTAAACTTTCTTGGTATTGTTAAAAACTTATAAAAAATTGTATAAACCTGCAAATTTTCAAAATTTTTTATTCATATACAAAAATCAGGGCAAAAAGTTCGAAAAACTAGGTTTTTGAGTTCCTTCTGGCCATAACTTTTTTGAAACTTAACAAAATTTTTTAAAATTTTGCCTATTAATAATTAACATATAAAGCTATCGAAGAACACCAAGAATGCTTAATTTGATTAACGATGAACAAAGTTATGTTCCAAAAAGTGTCTCTGCGACCTTTTGGGGTGCACCCCTTTAAAGGTTCTTTTTTTATAATTTTTTAATTTTTTTTTATCTGTCTGTTTCCACTATTTATGCAACATGAACTGAGCAAAATTTGAATGGTAAATTTCTAATTAAAAAAACTTATTTTCTCCCTCCCCTCATTATAAGACTACTTTTAAGCTTAGGAACCTTTGAATTAATTAAAAAATAATAAATAAAGAGTTATTTCCATACAAATCTCAATCGCTGATTGCCAAATTTGTTTTTTCCAGCCGTCTGAATGCCGCCGATTCCCGAGCCTGATAAAGTCCTCCTAAATCAAAAAAAGTTATTTCTGAATTGGTTATTAAAATTATTAGAAGAAAAAGCATTTAAGTGCTAGAATTCAATCGCAATTAAAAAACAATTAAAAAGTATTATTTTTTTTATTGGGATTAGTATTCGGGATGGTACCAAGACATATACAATTTCGGATGAAAATACTGATTTACTGAAATCCTGAACGTGATATCCATATCCAAAAAAGGAGGATCAAACTCTGAAAAATCCCGATGGGGTCTTTTGTCATTTCTGGTGATATAAAAAATCTTTTTATGGATTAAATAAATATTTATAAGAATTATTTTCATTTAAAAATTCTTTATTTTATTTAACTTAATTTTTGCCAACTCGATTTCATCTCCACAAGTTTTTTCATTTGAACATTTCAAATCATCAATTTCAGTGCCCCTTAGGTGCCGCCATCAAAGGCTTTTGCCTAATTGTTTACAAAAATATTTATACTATTATTAGATTTAACATTTTTAATATTTACAAAAAATTTGCTTTGTGGTACACATCTCATCGTAATGCTTTTCGTCATTTCAACGGTATCGAAGCATCTGACCAAACAGAGGGAGAACCAATTAATTAAAAATTGTAATACCGTATAAATTAATTAATCTTTTATTAAAAACTCCGAAAACATTTGAAGTTTTCTTAAAAAAATATGACCAAAAAAATAATAAAATTGTTTGAAAAACAGCAAATTTTTTGAGACTTTTCAACCATAATTTTTTACAAAAGCTTCAAGCCTCTTTTTCAAAGTTTCAAAAAATTCACTGATTGGAACCCAAAGCAATTTATAAAAAGCATGATCAAAATTCTACAAAAAAATGCCGACTAATTCTTTGGTCTTGAATGAAAAAATATAATCAATTTTTTAGTTTATAAATACAAATTCTTTTATTATTATTATTATTTTAAATATTTTTTCTTGAATTTTTAGTCTTAATTATCGAAGAAATGCTTTAGTTTCATTTTTTTAAAAATAGGCAAAAATATTTCTTCAAATTTCTGATGATCTAAAAAAGTCCTTTTTATGGTTTCAATTTATTATAAGAAATTATATCTTTATTTTTATGATTTTGTTTATCTTTTTTTAATGTTTTTTTCTCTATTTGTTTATGTTGGTTTTATTTCACTAACTTTATTCTGAAGTCGTCACTTTTGTGCCCGAAGGCGCCGCCGTCAAAGCCTTGGCCTAATTGTTTACAAAATAATTTATAATATAATTAATTAATCCTTATGAATTTAATATTTTGACCTTTTCACTGATTTCAAAAAAGTTTGTTTTCCGTGCCTCGCTGCTTATCTGTCGATGCCAATTATGATCATTCCGCGTGCCATTCATGTCTTTAAATTTTGTATAATTTTCTAATGTTTTTCTCTCTTTTTTTTAATTTATGGTCGATTTTTTTGATTTTCAAAATTCAGATTTTTTCACAAAATTTTTTTATTACAGGAACATTTCTCATCCCAATGCTTTTCGTCATTCCAAGTGTATCGGAGCATCTGATCAAACAGATGGAGAAAAAATAAATTAAAAATTAGTAATACCATATAAATTATTTACATTTTTATAGATTATGAATGCAGTTCTGCTGAATAACAAAAAAAAAATTAATTTTTTTAGCAGCTAATTTATTAAAAACTCCAAAAGCATTCGAAATTTTATAAAAAATATGTAAAAAAAATCCACGAATTCCAATTAAATTTATCATTAAATAAAAAAATTATATTTTTAATATAAAAATTGGAAATTTTTTTGACATTAGCCTTTGTTTTAATATATAATTTTTTAAATTTTAACTTACATTTTCTTGTACAATTAAAAAGGCATTTTATGAAGGTCATTTTAATCTCATGAATTAATCAAAATTTTGTCAGATCAGCATATTCATTCATTAGAATAACGATAGTTTAAACCTGTAATAAAATATCGTAAATGTTACGATGTTTGTAAAAAATTTGAATAAATTTCTTTAATAGTTTATTGAACTATACAAATTTACAAAAATAAATTTACGAACAAATGAGCAAAATGAATGAATTGACAAAAGTGAAAACCATTCCCAATGAATTTGCATAATGTTTTCCGCTGATTCATCAGCACAAAAGTCCCATAAAAAATGAATAATTTTTTACAGAAAAATATTGAATTAGTAATATGTTTTTTATTTTTAATTATTTAAAAAATATATTTTAATTATTAAATTTATTATATATAGTATTTAAGAGTCAAAAGTTTCTTATACTCTAAAATAAGGAATTGGCCTCGATAGTCAATAAATTGAAAATTGGCCCACTGATTGTGAGTTGAGTTTTTAGGGATATATTTTTTGAAATTTTTGGAATCGTTTCTAGAGATGTATTTATTGTTCGGAGAAAATGTTTTTTGTGCTTCTCTCATCAAGTACTATCTGTACAAAATAGGTTAAAACATAAAAATCCGAACTTTACTAAAGAAACGATGCTAAATTGGGGAGACGATGGCGATTCTTTAAATGATCATTAGCAAAAATTAATGAATTAAGAAATAATCGATGATGTTTTATTAGTGGTTTTATTTTTGATATTTTGGCTTGCGGCTTCGAAAACTTTGGGAATTTGAGCTTAAAACTTCGCCTTCGGCTAAAATTGGGTTTTTCATCTTTGGCTTCAAGTGCTAAGCCGAGCTTTGCCCAACCCTGCGCCCAATTGTTTGAATTCCGTTGGCGTGAGCAATGCAAAAGGCATAAAATGGTTAAGCAAACTAATAAGCTCGGAATGACATGGGTGATTGGTCTAGTGGTATGATTCTCGCTTCGGGTGCGAGAGGTCCTGGGTTCAATTCCCAGATCACCCCAACATTTTTGCATTTTTCGATTTTTTTTCAAAATTGTATTTGAACTAATTTTCAAGATTTAGGCTGAGTGTGCTTTCGATTAAGTACGACGTCAAATACTTATCAGCATTTTGTTAGGATCAAATTTACGTATTAAATGCCGGAATTTTCAATTACCTTTGACTCTCAAGATATCTGAGGACAGTTTGAGCTAACCAATGATGCCAAGAATGTGAATTTAGGTCCTTTTTAGTAATAGTTATAAAGTGTCAAAATGCGCCTGAGTCAAATGGTCCGCAGTTCGATGACCCTGTCCGGCAAACGGGGACTAGGTCATTTCGGCGCAGGTCGTTTCGGCGCGAGCTCAAGTTTTTGGCAATAACTTTTTTTTTGCCATCGAAATCCAGCAATATTGGTATTTATTCGATAGGCCTATGTGTCCTCTATTAGTATGCAAAATTGAGAAAAATATCATTAATTTCAAAAAAGTTATGACTAGGGATACGATTTTTAGGCACTAAAAACGGCCAAAATGGTAGGTCTTAGGCTCTAAAAAACCCCCAAAATAGGCACTAAAAAATGGAAAATAGGCACTAAAAACCCTCTAATTTAGGGGTGTAAAATGACAAAATTTTATCCAAAAAAGTAAAAAAAATTAGACCAAATCAGTATTGAAATAAATATTTTTAAAATCACTAATTCTTGTCAATAAATAAATAAATAAATTTTGGAAAAGAATTTTTGAAAAATTTTTCATTTCTTAGGGGTATATTTTTGAAATTTTCGAGTCGATTCTTAGGGGTGTATTTTTCGTTTTTATTGCATTTTTGTTAATAATTTTGGGCAAAACGCCAAAATAGGCAAAAATAGGCTCTTTCAAAATTTTTTAGGCTTTTTAGGCACTAAAAATAAAAGCCTAGACAATAGGCACTAATAACTCGAAAAGTAGCTTAACAACAGCCCAAAAAAACATGTTTTTCGTGCGTTTCAGGCCACGGGGAGCTCAGGAAAAAAATAGGCTTTTGCCTAAAAATCGTATCCCTAGTTATGACCAGATGAATTCAAAAAACCAGATTTTCGAAATTTTTTTGACTATATATCAAAGTTTTTTTGCAATATAGGACAATTAGGGCTATCGAATAATAACAATATTGTTGGATTTGGTTGGCAAAAAAAAAGTTATAGTTAAAAACTTGGGCTCACGCCGAAACGATACAGACTCGGCAAACGTTTGTTACCGTAACCGTAACAACTAAAAAAACATTTATGCCAATAAATAATTTATCTATTAAAATGGGCATATTACTAAAAAAAAATTTATATACAATTCTATTTTTTTGAAAATGCATGGGCCTTCAAAATTCGTATGTTTCATATTCTTATTTTTTCCTTAATCTTTAATGGATAAATTTTAAAAATAATCAAATAAGCTCTTTTTTTAAAAATATCTCAAAGATTGGTTTTAAATGACAAAAAAAGAAAAAAATTACAACAGGTTTAAAAGCATTAAAAATAGTTTCAAAAATTCTATTCTTATAAATAGAGATTCTTTTTTATGAACAAAAAATTGGGAAATAGGCACCTAAAATGCAGAAAAAAAAATCGCAAAATAGGGCATTAATAGGCACAAAAACCCACGAATAGGCACAAAATGGGCAATATTTTTAGGAAGAATAAAACACATAAAAAATTACAAAAAAAAAAAAAATAATAATTCGGTTATAAAGCACAGAAATTTTAGGCATTTATGATTTGTTGGCTTTTTTACAACGCTCTTTTTGATGGCTTTTTCATATCGACTAATTTGTCAGCACCATTTTGTGGTCATCTCTGCTGATGACTCATCGATAATGACCCCATTTGGTCAGAAATAGCATCAATAAAGTACTGTATCAAAAGCAGTAAGACACTATACCCAATATGATTTTCATTCCCTTAATAAAATGCATTTTATTCTATTTTCTGGCTTACATTTTTATAAAATTCTGTTTGCCAAAAGCAAAGAAATGACCCAGCAGAAGAAATGGGCATGGCAAGGGACGGACGGGGTCATTTCGCTGCCCAATTAGAGATGTCATTATTTCTTTCATAAATAAATGACCCTAATTAGTGTTCTCCTTCATGACTAATCCTTCAAGGACCCCACTTCAATCAGAGCATAAATTCTCCCCTCATTAAACTCATTTTTCTCCTCTTATTTCATTCATTTTTCGGCGCTACTTTAAAAGAGTACTTTTTTCACTTTTTTTTACACATTAAATTTTTGGTTTAGCCGTTAAAATATTTTCCTAGGCGTTTTTGGTGACGCTGATCATGAATACAGCATTCATTTTGGCTTCTTTCGAACCCCGGACCCGAATTCGTACAAAAAGTCGAAAAATCAAAATTTTTATGCAGAAGTGAATGATGAATATTTTGATAAGAATGATTAGATCACTTTGAATTTTGGAATTGGAAAAGAATTTGAAAAATTATTTTACGGCTCTATTCCAGTTTACGCGTCCAATCATGACCATCCTCAGTTTTCTTAGGCCATAGCTTTTTTAAATTTTAACCCCAAAATGGGTAGAATTTGTCATTTTTTGTGAGCTGAGAAAAAGATTGAACCGGAAAATGCAGAGATTTTGTTGTTTTTGCATTACAACCTCAAAATCTATGATTTTCACTATTAGTAAAATTTTTGAAAAAATTTCACATTTTGGCTTTTCGCATTTCGCTTTTTTTTTCATTTCGCATTTTTTAGTTTCCCAAATTTCGCATTTCGCTTTTTATTTTTCAATTTGGCCCATCCATGGTACATACAAATTCATTCATCAATTCCGTTTTAATAACTATAAAAATGTTTGTTTTTGCCTTGCCTCTCATTATCAGAAAACCATTCTAACGCAATTAATTACATATCTGCTATTTGAGTGACATTATTCCAGATAAGGAAAATTGTTCTAATTTCCACAAAAATGAACAGACGGTAATGAATTTGAAAAGTCACAAATTAGTCATTATTTAACTAAACTGTTTTCCATTTCAGTTGGATTTGTAATGACGTTTGGATGGACATTTTGCCCTGTTTTGACCATGCTCAACTCGGCCTCAAATTGGCATTGCTTTCGCCACGTTTCAATGCGTTGGTGGACAAACATTTTGATGGCAAAAGCGAATTGACAATTTGGAGATCAATTGAAATTCGTCGCAAGAACAGTGTTACAGCGGCGCCAGAAGCATCTGTGCTTATCAACTTTGACAATTCTGTGCCATTTCCTTTGCCCGACCGTCCGTTGCCCAGCAAAATCCGTTTTAAGCGCCTTCAGATTGAGTAATTAAAATTAGAGCTTTATGGAATAAAATCATTCTTTCCATTTTCAGTTACATCGATCACTCAGTCATCGCTTTTCTTCATGCCAATCAGCAAATTTTTGACAATGGCACCAATTTACAGTTGTTTTGGATTTCTTCACCACACACCACGGATGGCCAGACGCTTTGGAATGTTTTTGTTCGTGAAATATGGCCCATTTTTACGACAAACATTCGCCACTTGAGCTTTACCGGTGGTGATCATTTGGACAATTTGTTTCGTCTCACTTCGCCAACAATTCTCACTGATCTCAACCAACTGAATTCAATCGATTCATTTGATCTGTTGCCCGCTGCGATTGGTGATGATTTTGATGGGCCAAATGCAACGGCAGGCCAAGCGTTGTTCAAATGGTTGCAAACTCCGAGAAAAGATGGCCAACCCAAGCAATTGCATTGCGCACTTTTGAACGAACAAACGTACTTCGATTGGGTCAACAATTTCAAGGAGGTGTGGCCCCATATTTTTGGCAAATCACTGATTTTTTTTCAAATTGTTTAGCATTTTCTCCGTGCCAATGCCATTTCTTCCGTCAGTTACGAAATTCATTTTACTGTTCTTGTGCCGTCAATGCCAATGATGCCATTTGAATTGGTGAACGAATGGACAAAGGAAAAGCTGACATTGGCCAAAGCAAAGAAAACGGAGAATTGGATAATGAAACGATGCCAAATTGGGGAGGCCGCGACGGTTCAGCAGCAAAAGAAAGATGAAAATGATAACACTGTGTTATTTTGGCTTTTTAGTGCCACTGATTCCATTGGGTGAGTAATAAAAAAGCATTTTATTTTTTTAAATAATTAAAATTGCGCTTAATTTAGCCCATTATCTCCGCCACCACCAACAGAAGAAGACAAAGCGCGAAAAAGCATCACAAAAGAGCCGTCTTCTGACATTGAGTGACGGACAAAACAACAAAACAATGATCAGCCGCAGAAGAAATGAATTAATTAAGAAATGATGGACCGATCATAATCATTAAGAAAAACTCTCCATTTCGCTAAATAAATCGGATGTATAAAATTGGCAAAAAAATGTACAAAAACAAAAATTTTAAGATTTGCACAACATATCAACAAATTTCTGGTCCCGTATTATTTCTTTACATATCTATGTTAGTAGAGAAAACTGAATTTACTTCGCTACGTTTAACTTTTTTCTAAACGTTAAATCCGCTTCAAATAATGAATTGTTCAATCGCTTTTTTAAAGAAAATAATCGCTTTTATTTTAGTCTAAAATTTAAAACAAAATTTCGAACGCCCATTTTTTTTTAATTTTTTATTTTTTAATATAATTTTTAGGTATTTATCAAATTACTTAGGTTGGCAAAAACCTTCAAAAATAATTTCCAAAAATAGTCATTTTTTAATTTTTTGGACAAAATTAAAAAAAATATTCATGTTGCACAACGGACCTGTGACTAGTTTACTCAAAGTGGGCTGCTATAATGACAAAAGCAATAATCTGAATAATTATGATCAAATGATTAAATACTTCGAAAGATTTGACCGAATACCCTGAAATAGTTAAAATTATATTATAATATAAAATTTTTGAAGAACAAATCAGGCACATAATTTAACTGCAAAAGTGCCAAAAACTGTCTAATAATTTGCATCAACAAAATGTCAGTCAACCGAAAAGAAGCAGAAGAAAAAATGGCAAAAGCCAAGTAAAGTTAAAATCTCAATTTTAAATTTAAATTTTGTTTTTCCTTTTTCAGCTTCATCTCTGCCGATTGTTGGCTCAAAGTGTTCAATTTTCTTCTGCCTTCTCAACTTGGCGTTGGCATTGCACTGATTAGCCACCGATTTGAATGTTTTGTGGACGAACATTTCAAAACGCGCAAATGGGCGCTAAAATTTATTCGAATCAAAATTGGACAGAATGGCAAAACAAAGGGAATGGGAAATTGTCAATCGCTTTGGAAAAGCATTGCCAATTCCGAAAATACAATTGCCTCGTAAATATGTTCAATGAGTGTATTTTGGAGTTTATTTTGCAAAACATTTGGCCAATGATTGCGAAAATATTTGTGCGATATATTTGATGAAGTACACTTTCCGACATTAGCGTAAATTCGTCCCGACAATTCTCAACGATTGTCCATCACTTCGCATTGTCTCTTTCTCTGCCTCGGACGATCTTTTCCCCGAATTTCCACCCGATGACAATGCCATGGCATCGGATGGACAAGCGATGGCCAAATGGCTGTTCACTCCCCACCCGGACAATGTGCCAAAGGTGTTCAAAAATTGACATAAAAATTTTCGCTGACAACGACATCGGGGACGGGTTAGCAAATGCTTATTCAAAAATTAAAATTTTCTTTTTATTTTATTTTTAGGCTTCTCAACACAACTCCTGACCCAAGTGATCAGCCGAAATGAATGAATTGTGGCTAAATGATCGATAATTTTGAAATTAAGTAATTATTGACGTGTCACAATTGTTCTTTTTGTTGCATAATCAACCTGCATCTCATAAAATGGATAAATATTGTATTATAAATAATTTAAAAGCAAAAAATATAACGTAGAAAATAAAAAATTTATTTTTGGTGAAAACAAAAACCATTTTTTATTTTCAAATCTTTTTTATTATTGCGCTAATTGCCTTTAATTGGCCAGTCAAAGCATCCATCACTTCAGCAGAGATTATATGGATTTTCAACTAAATTGAGCTCAGCGATTTCTTAAATTTTTGCAAATAACAGAATTAATTAACGAAAATTGATTTGTCCTTATTTCAAGGGCATTGAATTAGGGAATTTGATGATTTCAACAAATTTGTGGCAAAAAGAATTCCCTAGCATAAATACAGAATATTTACATAAGCCATTTTTGTCGGAATTTAATCGCAATTAAAAAAACAAATTAAAAATAATTTAAAAGAGAGTGCAAAAAGGATGATAAAACCCACGAAAAATTCCGAATATATCTTTGGTTTAAACAAAAAAAAATGTAATTAATTTTTTGCTTAAAATACAAAATCTTTTTTATTATATTGTTTTAAATATTTTTTTCTTGAATTTTTGTTTTAATCCTAGGTAAATAAAAGCTTTATTCATTTTTTTAAATAGGCAAAAATATTTCTTAAAATTTCTGATGGTCTAAAAAATCCCTTTTATTGATTTATTATTTATAAGAATTAAATTCTTTGCCAAATCGATTTCATCTCCACAAGTTTTTTCATTTGAACATTTTAAATCGTCAATTATGTGCCCGAATGTTCGCCGCCGTCAAAGCCTTTGCCTAATAATTGTTTATAAAATTATTTTATTATTTATTCATTATGAATTTTTTGACCTTTTCACTGATTTCAAAAAAGTTTGTTTTCTTTGCCTCGCTTCTGAGCTGCTGATCTTTCCGTGCCATTCAAGTCCTTGAAATTTTGTATAATTTTTCTTTTATTTTTTAAATTTAAAAAAATGTTACAAAAAATCAAATTAAAAAATTGGACAGAAAACTGTGAGGGGAGAGAGAGAATACGATGATAAGAGAGACAGGGAAATAGAAAAATTAAAAATAGCATAAGGAAAATGAAGGGAATAGACAAACAAACAAACGACAAAAGAAAATCCTTTTTATCTCAAACTAATTTTCTTAATCACACCCTAATTGAGCAAATTCTTGCACCTTTTTCTTTGGCTGGCCAAATTCCGTGCGGCTTTAAATGTATGGCCACAAACACACTGTTTAAAGAAAATGGAAATAAAATCCAAAAATTTTAATTTATTTTTTGGTATCGGATTTATATGGACAAAAACATTTGAGGCGAATTTTGCACATTAAAATTTTTGTTTGCACAATTTTTGGTATTTTTCCAAAAATTTTCGATTTTAGGGAAGTATTTTCCAAAAGTTTTCCATCTTTAATGGCGTATTTTCGCCTTTTTTTGTGAAAATGTCGAAATATGGATTAAAATATGGAAATAAAAAGGATCAAACCAAGCTAAAAATACGATTTACATGCTTTTTAGGTCGAAATAAGTGTGAAAAAATAGAAATCCATTTAAATCCGGTCCATTGTAATAAAAACTCAAAAATTAAATTAATAATAAATTTTAAAAATACAATAATATAAAATTAAGTTTTGTAATTCACCAAAAATTTTTTCTTCCCCGTGTGGACATGGCGATGTTGACATAGACCTAATGCAAACGCAAATCTCTTTCCACAAACATTGCACTGTTATTAAAATAATAATAATAAATTTTAAGATAAACTTAAAAAATACACTAAAACTTAGAAAAGAGGCGTAATCCAAGGAATTATAAATTCGTTTACCAAATAATTCTTCTTCGTTTTCGGGCAAATTCCTTCTCTTCTCTCTTCCGCTTCCTCATTCTCTTCCAAACAATTCTTCTCTTTCTTCATTTTCCTCATTCTCTTCCATTCCTTCTCTTCTCTCCTCCGCTTCCTCATTCTCTTCCACCAACTTTTCTCTTCCTTCATTTTCCTCATTCTCTTCCATTCCTTCTCTTCTCTCCTTCTCTTCCACATTCTCTTCCATTCCTTCTCTTCTCTCCTTCTCTTCCTCATTCTCTTCCACCAACTTTTCTCTTCCTTCCTTTTCCTCATTCTCTTCCATTCCTTCTCTTCTCTCCTCCTCTTCCTTATTCTCTTCCATTTCTTCTCTTTGCTCCTCTTCCTCATTGTCTTCAATTTCTCCTCTTCCCTCCTCCGCTTCCTCATTCTCTTCCACCAACTTTTTACAATTGAAAAGTATCATCATAATATTTAAAATTATTATTCCAATTAAATTAAATGAAAATATTTTTTGATCAAATTACAGTAAATATTTTAACCATTCGGTAAATTTTTTGCAAAAAATTTAATTCCATTAAAAATAACGTCACTTTTTGAGTCCGTAATAAGAGATGAAAACGCGAGAAAAAAGGAATGCTATTCATGTAGTTCATTAAGTGTCTTTATTTCCTTTTTTCATAGCTTTTGACAAGTGATATCGCTAGAGGATTTTTTACGAATCTTTCAAATCCGGTTTTGTGGCCTTCCAAATAATCAAGTAAGAGCAAGAGAAAAATAAAGCTAATAAAAAATATTTTCATTTTTTATGACAATATATGACAAGAAGGATTTTAACACTGAAGGGGACGATATTTTATAAATTGAAAATTTTTATTAATATGGCAAATAATATTGACAGCATTGATTATCGTTTCCGATGTAATAATATTTCATGCTAAAAATATTTTTATTATCTGCTTAAATATTATTCAATTGAATTATAATTAATTTAATTATTCATTATCATTGATACTTTTTTAGGAACGCCCCATTAATACTTTTTTAGGATCGACCTAGCACCGATGATGACATAGACATGATGCAAACGCAAATCTCTTTCCACAAACATCACACTGTTAAGAAAATAATAATAATAAGGCGTAATCCAAGGAATTATAAATTCTTTTACCAAATAATTCTTCTTCGTTTTCCGGCAAATTCCTTCTCTTCTCTCTTCAGACATTCGCTGTCTATGCCTAAAATCAGTTTCAAATTTAAGCATTTTCAATCCCAAATTGTAAAAGAGTTTTTGTCGCTATATGAAAAGTGATCCGAGTTTTAGAGATCGCTGATCACGAATCTGATATGTATTTTGACTAATTTCTAATCCATAACCTGAACGCAAATAAATTGAAATTCTGAACATAGAGCACACATAGAGCTTTCAAATGATGACAGATTGGCTAAAGTTAACAGACAAATAAAAAAGTTATAGCATTTCAAAATTTGCGGCGCCGAAATGGTCCGCGCCGAAGTGACCCCGACCCAAAAAAATAGCGCCGAGTTTAATATCTGAGATTGAAAAGAAGAAAAAAATGAAACCGACATATGACACAAAGGTTAGAGCTCGGCTTGGATGGATCCAGGCCTCGGTTTTTCCTGGATCCAGGTCCAGACATAAAAAATGAGAAATTGCAACCAAATTTTTGCAAATCGAGAAAATTTCCAAAATTCTTTAATATTTAATAATTTTGAACAAAATTAAATAAAAATTCGAAAATTTCAATTTTGACTCTTTTTGCCATAAATTCCCATTTTTTAAAAAATTACATTTTTATTCACATTTTCGAGAAATGCCCAAAAAAAGAAATTTTTGGAAAATTGACCAAAAGGGTCGCTTTAAAAATAAGGGGGCCGTTTTAATAAAGAATTTTGTGAAAAAAGCCTAAATATGCAATATAAATAGCAAAATATAACAATATGTAAAATATGCATGGCATATAATTTTCATCCCTAATGATGTTTTATTAGATACATATTAAAAAATAAATGAATAAAATTGAAAGCCAACCAAACAAAGAAAGCTAATTGAGAACACAAGCAGCAATAAAACAAGCAACGCAATTTTGAGCCAAAATGCTGAAACTTTTTCCCGCACATTTCCATTTTGTTGGCCAATGTCACCGGCAGTGTTGGGTGGCCATACTTAAATTGGTTAATTAATTATTATATTATATACAATAATCAACAGAGGTATTTTAATACTTGTGTCGTTGTAGGATTCATGAAGATCAAAGTTGTCGTCGTCATTGTTTAAAGAAGGCATTTGAATTAAAAAACTAAAATTTAATTAAATTGTTAAATATTTAATTAAATTTAAAATTTTAACCCGTCCCAATGTAATGAAAAGTTTCCCACATTTAAATTTTTATATGTAGAAAAGAAGAAAATAAATACTTATTGTTAAAATGAATAAAATGAAACATATTTATATATTTATTCATTTTATTTGGGTCATTTTAGCTCTTTTTTACCCTTCGTCCGGCAATAATTTGACCCAATCGCAAAAAGAGACTCTTTTTTCTCAGATGAACTGTGGACATCCTTTTCATTTTAAATTTATTTATTTTTTGTTTTTTAATTAATTAAGTTTATTAAAGAAAATAATATATTTTAAATTAATATTTTCTTTTAAACTAAATTTTAAAAATAAAACTATTAATAATTCTGTGTGTTTTATATCAATATTATAAGAAAAGTTTTTAATTTTTGTTTTTTAAATTTACTTTTTATTTCTATTTATTTAAATTTATTAAAACAAAATAATTAATTAATAATATAATAATTATTTTAATTAGTAAAAGATAAATTAATTTATTTTTAATTAAATGTTAAAAATAAATTTAATATAATCAAATAAAAATACGAAGCTAATAATTTATAGAAATTTTTTTTTTTGCAGTAAGAGACAAGTTTGACATTTTTTGGAAGAAACTTTTAACAAATTGAAAACTAAGTTAAAAATTTCCCCGGTTTGTCTATCGGCCAGGCCGGACTCGCTCACAAATCAGTTCGGCCCTCACGATTCGGCCCCAGCATGCTTTTCCACGCCTCATTTGGCATGCAAAAAAAACCTCATTTCGGGTCAAAAAGCCTCATTTTTACAATTTTATTCAAAACACGTTTAAAATGTTCAAATGTTATATTTTTGATTGTTTATAATTAATGAGAAATTTTTTGTTAAAAATAAGCATTTTGAGATTCTGATCATGAAAAATCGAAGTTGTTTTTTTGTTGGCGGTTTTTCAAAAAAATTTTTGGGGAACCGCCGGGTCCGGCGGTGCCGATAGGCGCCGCCGGGAGAAAAATTGGGAATTTTGACCATATTTTTTAGCAGATTTTCATTTAAAAAATTCTTAATTTTGTGGTTTTTTGGAAAAAATTGGTTCTATTTTCTTTTTGATGCTCTATTACTAGAGACCGGATTTTGAGGCATATGCCTTTTTTTTTGCTAGCCTAATACGCACGAAAAACGAGTTTTTAGAGATTAAATAGAAAGCAAAAACGCTATGAATGTGACAATAGGGCAATTGCCTTGATGAAATTTCGGAATGTTTTTACTTTTGGAGTTAAGAGAATATATTAACGCCTAAAAGCACGAAATGGATAATAATGAATGATAATTCACTTTTTTATTATGCAGTTTTGTTTCAATTTTTGGCAAAATTTTTGGTCTTTTTGGGGTTTTAGCAAATATTAGTGGATTTCTTTGGAAATAAGATATAGGTAATACATATTGGAGTTGCCTGATGGTCATTTTGTCGAATAACAAATAGCTCAAATAGCTTTTAACGCATAATTATATTTAATTTATTGTGGATTTTAAAGGCATATGTTGGCGGATTTATAAAACGCACTAGCAACTCTTAAACCTATTCCCTCTTGAATACCAAAAAGCATTAATATTATAAATTTCTAGAATGCAATTTAATTTTATAATTTCCTGAGTACAGTATACCACAGAAGTGAGGATATTTAGTTTAATATAAAATAAGCGGAAAGAAAATCGCTATAATGATTAGTGATGCTCGAGAGTCTCGGTCTCGAGTCTTGACTCGAGAAAAGTCTCGGGTTTTTTGGTCTTGGTCTTGAGTCTCGGTCTCGGGTTTTCAGTCTAGGTCTTCGAGACTCGAGACCGAGACTTTTTTACACGCCTAATGATTGGCTTTTTGTAAAGTTAGAAATAAATATATGGTAACTTTTTGCTTCAACCACTTAGTAATGTGCATGGTTCAGTGGGTTGTGTTCTAGCTTATTGTCTTCATTTTAGCGTTGGATCAGTACCAGGGCTGGACGTAACTGATTTTCAATTACGGAAATCCGTAATCCGTAATTACGGCAATTTTCAGTTACGGCCATCCGTAATCCGTCATTACGGAGGTCCAAAAAGGCCGTAATTTGGCGCAATCCGTAATACGTAATCCGTAATTTTCAAAAAAAAATCATCTAATTAAAAAATTTTTAAATTTAAAAAACATAATCTAAAAATTTTAAGATTAATTTATGATCAGAATAAAAGATCTGCTTGTTTTTTTGAGGTGAAAATCCCAAAATAGCTTCTTTCGCGGCGTGCTTTTTCCAAAAAACTGGGGAACATGGGGGGGGGGGGGTCAGGCGCGCCGAAAGGCGCCGCCGGAAATTTTTTGAAAATTTTAATGCAAATTGCTATAAGATTTTGTCTAAAAATGACTAAGATTTGGAGTTAATATTTCAAAATAATTAGGAGTTTTTGTGGTGGGCAGTGCCGATAAGCATCGCCGAGGAAAAATTTTCAGAATTTTAACGAATTTTGTTAAAAAATAGCCAAATTTTTAGGCATTTCCTCTTTTCCCCTTTGCTAGTCTCACGCCCCACTTTTATGTATGTTAATAATACTAAAAATTACCAAAAATAAGTCAGATTAAATCGAAATAAGGGTAGCCTTTTAAGAAAATAGAAAAAAAAATTCATTTTATAAAAAATAATCTTGCAAGAAATCGTCTCGAAAAAGAACCTAAAAAGCCAGTTACGGATCAAAATTACGGAAAAATCCCAAAATCCGTAACCCGTAATCTGTAATCCGTAACTCCAAAAAGGCCGTAATTTCCGTAATCCGTAATTACATCCAGCCCTGATCAGTACCCCTTCAAGTAGTTTTTTTTTCTTCTAATTTTCAAAATTATCCCTTTTTCGAGGGAATTTAATCACGTTTTTAACAATTAAAATCATAAAATATCGTCATTTTAGGACTAAATCTGTTCACAAAGTGCACTGAAAATTCCATAATTTTCCCCGGCTGCGCCTATAGGCACCGCCGGAGCTCCAAAATACCCTTTATTTTTTTAAATTGACTCAAAAATCGAGAAAAAAACTATCGAATTTTTTTGTTTTGTGCGTTTTTGAAATGATAAATATTGTACCAAATTGAATCAAAATAAAAAAAAACCAAAAATTAGTTAAGAATAGAGTCAAAAAAAATTTTTAAACGGTTTTTAAGCGAATAGGAAAATTTTTTGAAAAAAGTCTCGAGTCTCGGGTTTTTAGGGTCTCGGTCTCGGGGTTTTCGGTCTCGGTCTCGGGGTTTTCGGTCTTGGTCTCGAGTCTCGGGGTCGAGTCTCGGGTCGAGTCTCGGTCTCGAGTCTCGGGTCTCGGGAAATTTTTGGTCTCGAGCATCACTAACATCACAAATAATGATACAACAAATTTTTATTAGATGTGTAATGAATAGGGCTGGGAATTTAAGTCACGAAAAATCTCCAAAAAGTCGACTAAAAAAGTCATAAAAAATCGCCAAAAAGTCACAAAAAAGTCATAAAAAACGCAAAAAAGTCACGAAAAATAGAAAAAAGTCCTGAAAAATAGCCAAAAAGTCACAAAAAAAATTCATAAAAGCGCGAAAAAATGCAAAAACGTCCTGAAAAGTTAGGCGAAAGTAAAAAAATACAATTTTTAATAATTTATAGAATAACATTTTGATTATATTTTTAGACACTTAATTTTATAAATAGGTACATAAAATAGGCATAAAAAAATAGATTCTTCCAACAATTAAGAAAAAGTTCAATCAGGTTTCATTGCCTTTTTATCGATAGAAATTTTATTTTTCGGCATTTTCTTTGTATTTTTCTGCATTTTCTTTGATGAATTTCAAGTTTTGTCTCAAATGTCAAAAAAGTCACGAAAAAAGTCATAAAAACGCAAAAAAGTCCTAAAAATCCCAAAAAGTGTAAAAAAAGTCAAAAAAAGTCACAAAAAAATACATGTTAGAAGCTTCAAACAGAGTTTAGAACAAAAGTCATTTTAAGGCCATTTAGAGTCAGCAAAAAAAAAAAAAGTCATTTGACTTAAATTCCCAGCCCTAGTAATGAATAGAGCTCGCAAAAAAAGGCACAAAAATCGCGAAAAAGGCACTATAAAAGGCACCAGGCGTGAAAAGGCACGAAAAGGAACGAAAATGGCATGAAAAAAGGCATTTAATATTTTTTTATTAAGGATTTTTAGGTAGCAAAACACGTAAAACTTAACCAAATAACTTAAATTTTGTCATTTAAATGATTATGAAATGTTATATAAGGTTTTTCGAATAAGAAAATTTTAAAACTAAAATTTTTTCTCAAGAAAAAAAAATGGTATTTTGGCTTTTTTAAAAAATCTTTTCTTGAAAAATGTCTAAATTTTAAAATTCTAAAATACCCTTTCAAAACGGCATTCTGAATTTTTTTCAGAAAAATCGCGAATTTCCAGAATTTCTGGAAATAAAATTCTCCTGATTTTCTTTATGTTTAAGCCAGGGCTGGTATCCGTCCTTGAATGGCAAAGACGTCCTTGAAATTGGGCCCTGTTTCTTGAAAATAAAAAATGTCATTGGATGCACAAGGACGTCCTTGAAAATGGGCATTTGAAAAAAGGAAAAAATAATCAAAGGAAATTCGACAAATTTTTGAATTTATAACATATTTAGTGCAAAATCTGGTACTAAATTCAGGGACGGTCCCAGGGGGGGGGTACGCGGGGTACGTACCCCCCCCCCCCCCAAGGCCCCTCCGCACCCGAAATTTTGAAGGAAAAATTAGTACTTTTGCTGAAAATTTTAGATTTTCCTTGGTGGTACCCCCCCCCCCAGACCTAGCCTCTTACCCAAATTTTCCAAAAAATGACAATAAAGTTTCAAAAAATCGACATTTTCTGACTAAAACCTCCTAAAAATGGCTCAAAATCGCAAAATTCGTCACTTTTTTGGACAAAATTTGTTAACAAATCGCATTAAAAAATGCAAAAATTTCCCGGCGGCGCCTATCGGCACCGCCGGACCCCCCTTGTTCCCCAAAAGTTTTCTAGAAAAACCGCCGCAAAAAAAAGCGGAGTGAAAAGCAAAAAAAAAAAAAAAAAGGTCGTCACCCGGGGGGGTGGTACCCCCCCCCAAACCGAAATCCTGGGACCGTCCCTGACTAAATTGCTCAAAAATTCTCAATCTCTCTTTCTATTTTCTAAAATTTAAAACTTAAAAATGATCAATTTTGGAAAAATTATTACAAACACCTATATTTTTGTCGCTTCGTCATAGCACCATTAAAAATGATAAATTAAAGTAATTTTCCTTCAAAGGGTGATTGGTTGGTATTCCGTCTTCGCAAAACATTCGATTTTGGTGAACAATAATTCGTCCGACATTTTTTATTATGAAATTACTGTCCACAAAAAGAAAAGTTAGGCATTTTTTGGCGAGATAAAAATGCCAACTTTTTAATTAAATAAAATAAATAATTATTTCAGTACAATTCGTCAACAAGCAAAAAACGAAGAAGATTACGTTTAGAAAACCTAGCAACGGCGCTGCTATAAGGCCATTTTTGCAAATGGAAGTTTTCGTTTTCCAAAAGAAATAAATGACAAATATTCTTACGGTGTTGGCTTACGGTGTTGGCGATACCGTAGGAATTGGCGTTAATTCGGCCTTTCGGCAGATCATTTTCACTAAAAATGGACACCGTTTGGGTAAAAATCAGTTTTTATTAATTAAATTTAAAAAAGTGATTATATGCTAAATTGGCTTTTAATTTTTATACATTTGAAATCAAATATTTTTTGTTATTTTGCAGGTTCTTCCGATTTGTTCGTTGCTCCATCTTTTGTTGGCCAATTGTTCCCATTCAGTTCTTTGGATCGTGGTTGGCCACTTCACAAAAAGTGCAAATTTGCTAAATTTTTGACTAAATCAACTCATAACTTTTCTCAGACGCAACCAAATTGCAAAATCTTGGTATCATACGATAGCCCTTGAATTGCTTCATTAGCTTGCTAAATTTCTAAAATTTTAGACGAAATTGAGGCGTAACTTTGGGCCTAATTTCCAATTCGATTTGACCACTATTTAAAGAAATATTTTTACAAAATCTGATCATTTGTTACTTTTTTGTATTTTCATTTACTCTTTTATTTATTTAGTTTTTACAGAAATATGCAAAAGACTTACAGTGAAAGAAATTTAAAAGATTTTTGAAAAAATTCCTGCCTTTTTGCTTCTTCTCCATTTTATCAGTTTTTAAAAACTATTAAAATAAAAAACCTAACTTTGAATACAAAAAAAAAAAATTAATTAAAAGATAAAAAAGGATTTAAAAATATTTCTCTGTCCTGGGCCCCCTTTATTATTTTTGATTTACATTAACTATCTTCCTAATGCTTTGCCATCAGGAGTGAAAATAAAATTATATGCCGATGATGTTAAATTGTATATATGCTATAAAGCAAACTATGCATAAAGCATTGCATAATTTATTCGATTGGGCAAATAAATGGCAAATAAAAGTTTCAATTCAAAAAACTTGTATTATATTTGGGGGTTCAAAAAACCCAAAAGAAACATATAAATTTGATGGAAATAGAATAAATGAAGTGGATACAATTAGGGGATTTAGGAGTAAATATTGATAAGAAATTACAATTTCCGATTTAATCTAAATCTTCTAAAATTTGGATTACTTTATATAAAACTTATATTAGGCCTTTATTGCAGGGCCGGTATCCGTCCTTGGATGGCAAGGACGTCCTTGAAATTGGGCCCTCTTTCTTGAAAATAAAAAATGTCCTTGGGTGCAAGGACGTCCTTGAAAATGGGCATTTGAAAAAAGGAAAAAATAATCAAAGGAAATTCGACAAATTTTTGAATTTATAACATATTTAGTGCAAAATCTGGTACTAAATTGCTCAAAAATTCTCAATCTCTCTTTCTATTTTCTAAAATTTAAAACTTAAAAATGATCAATTTTGGAAAAACCTATTAACAAATTCCCCCCCCCCCCCCCCATTCCCAAAAAGTCTTTCGGAAAAAGCGCGCCGCAAAAGAGTGCATTTGTGGTGAAATGAGGAAAATGATCAGTAGGGCTAATATTTATAGGTGCTAAAAACTGCCGAAATAGGTAGGTTTTAGGTCCTAAAACCCCCAAAATAGGTGCTAAAAATGGGGAAATAGGTGCCAAAAAGTTCCGAATTTAGGGGGTGTAAAATCGAAAATTTTCTTCAAAAAGCAAAATTATTATGCGATATCATTAATGAGATACATAATTTTCAAAATCAAAACTTCTCGTCAAGAAAATAAACAAATAAATTTTGGAGATGAATTTTTGAGAAATTTTTCATTTCTCAGGGGTATATTTTTGAAAATTTTCAGTTCGATTCTTAGGGGTATATTTTTTGAAAAAAATTTTGGGTCGATTCTTAAGGGTCTATTTTTTCTTTTTATTGCATTTTTGTTAACAAATTTTGGGCAAAACGCCAAAATAGGTGAAAATAAGTTTTTAAAAATTTTTTTAGGTTTTTTAGGTGCTAAAAATAAAAACCTAGAAAATTGGCCAATTATTCACATTCGTTTCTTTGGATCGTGGTTGGCCACTTCACAAAAGTGCAAATTTGCTAATTTTTGACTAAATCAACTCATAACATTTTTCCCCGGCGGCGCCTATCGGGCACCGCCGGACCCCCTGTTTTCCGGAAATTTTTTGGAAAAAGCGCGCCGCAAAAGAGTGCATTTGCGGTGAAATGAGGAAAATGATCAGTGAAAGCAAAAAATGTTGGAAAAAATCCATTCCGGCGAAAAATACAAGCCATTTGAATAATATTAATCATTTTTCATTACATATAATAAAAATTTTAAATGTCCTTGGATTTCATGAATTTTCCCCACTATGTCCTTGCAAATCGGCATACCCGTCCTTGGAAGCCGGCTTTGGACGATACCAGCCCTGGTTTAAGCTTTATTCCATTAACATTGTCCAACGTTGAAGTGAGTTTGCCTTTCCAAAAATTTGCATAAATTTCCCAATCTTAAAAAATGAAAAATTTTTAAATTAAAAAAAAATTCCAAATTTTTATAACGCAAAATAAGGTTCATATTCCTATTTCAATATTTTGGGGTGTTTTATCAGCTCTTTGTTAATATTTTGGTATTTTTCGAATTTTTCATGTAAAATTCAGAAACTTTTTAACAAAAATGCAATAAAATGCTTTTTTTTTATTGATGCGATGACATTTTTTGGAGAAATATTCAAAATAATTTCAAAAATTTTGTTTTGCAGCTCAATTCTCTACCGGAATGCCTTAGAGTAATAATTTCTATTAACTTTAATTGAAAGTATTTGTTCATGTGCATACCGTATTTTATCTAATTATATGCCCGGGTATATTATTTTTTTTCATTTTTTATGGGAAAAACATTGCAGTCAAAGTATTTGTGCTAATGAATCAGCGGAAAACATTAAGCACAAATTCATTGGGAATCGTTTTCATTTTTGTCCAATTATTAATTCATTCATTCATTCATTTTTTCAATTCATTCGTAAATTATTTATTTTATTTATTTTTTATTAATTCGTATAGTCAAATAATTTTAAAAAGTTTATTATAAGAGCACATTTTTTTATTTAAAAAAATAATATTTCGCCATCTTCGGATGCTTTTTTCTTCATTGGCGGCATTCATTTTGCCAGCAGAAGTGTGATTTTTATGGGAAAAAAGTTGAGCCAATACTTTGCATTTAATGTCGAAAAAAGGGTAAAATTTATTTTTATTATTTTTTAAATTTATATTACTTAAATAATAAGTTAAAATTTAATTTTAGAAAAATCCATCCCCAGCCAAAGTCTTATCAGCCACAATCACAGCATTGTGTTTTTGTGCCAAGAATGAATTTGCCAATTTGCAAAAAAATGTGAGGATTTTTTATTTGGATTTTTGCCATTTCTGTGGTGATTTATCCGACTGAATTTTAAGCACTTGTGACCGAGAAAACGGTGGATAACCCACACGGAACGGGCACAGAATTCGCATGTGGGCACAATACCAATGCCATTTTCAAACTTTGAAAAAAAACATTATTAAAATTGATTAAAAAAACTTAGATTTTTCAAAATTTAATTTATTTTTTAAAGCATTTTTAATTTTTGGCATACATTTTGGCCTTTTTGCGTTTTTTCATATATTTTAGGGGTTTTTTTGGCACATATATATGTACATATTTGGCGTTTTTTAGCACATATAAATCCGTTCCATTGTTCATGCCAATGCCATTTTGGTGAAGAAAAAGGCAAAGAATTTGGCAACAAACAGTTTGTTTTGCAACAGTTGCCCCCTGTGCCGCAAGTGTCGCCCGAAGAGTTGGAGAAGCGTACGAATTTTTGCGTTTATTTGGTCGATTTTTAATGAAAATCTCTTCTGTGGAGCCTCTAATATTTTTTGAATTAGTCATTAAAAATTATATTTTTAAAGTCGTCTATATATTTTTAAGAAAAACCGTTTTTAAAATATGGAAGTTTTATGTACCAATAAAAAAAATGTATTTAAAAATTTGCCTTTTTGTGAATTGTAAATTCCGCCCGACTCCATAGAATTAATTTTTGAATTTTAATCATAAACACAAATGCCATTTTTAGGGTAACCTTTGCTATAAATAGGGCAACGACTACAAATTCAGAAAAATGGCATTTGATGAAGAAAAACCCGTGGATTTGCTTGTTCAACCAATTTTTCCCACAATTTTGCGCATGTTAAAAGGCATTGAATTTTTTAATGAAATTTATAAAAATTATATAAAAAAAATTCCACAGGTTCCTCTTAGAAAAACAGAATGCCTGCCACAAATTGAACGTTACAGTAAAATGCCACGTGAAATAATAAAAAAAATACGGTAGTGCTTGAAATCTCATATTGATATATTTTTTAATTCATATATTGATTTTATTTGTTTTATTTTGAACTTTATTGAAATGTTTTTGTTTTAAGAAATAAAAAATGTTGGTTCTGGAATGGATAATTAATTTGTAGAAATGGGATTTTTATGTGCTAAAAATCCTGAAATAAGTAATAAAATATGTAATAAAAATGCTGAAATATGTGCTAAAAACCCCAAAAATGTCAAAATATGTGTTAAAAATTGGAAAAACCAAGGGTATTTTTGCATAAAAATTCCAAAAATCTCATTCTTTATTATTTTTCGCCATACAACGCGAATCAAATACATTTCGAAGTGTTTGAACGTAAAATTGTTTACGAGATGGGGGGGGCTGTGATTGCTGCCGAAGTGGGAAAGGAGGGAATTGTTTTTTAAAAGAAATTTCAAGCGCGCCTCTGTGAAATTTTTAGTGACGGAAAATCCCAAATTAGTTAACTAAAATAGTGAGTAAAAATCCCAAAATAGTGACAAAATAGTGAAAAAAGTCCAAAATAGTGACGAATAGTGACATAATTTTCAGCCAAAAATTGAGCAAAAACAATTTTTTTTTTCATTAGTTCAGTTGCCAATGAGGTAACATTTCCTTTATAAAATTCTCGTAGCAAATATTTAACTTTTTAAATTAAAAATTTTGTCATGAAAAAAAATTTGAGGGAAGAATTTTTGAGAAATTTTTCATTTCATAGGAGTGTATTTTTAAAAAAATTTTCGGTCGATTCTTAGGGGTGTATTTTTCTTAAATTTTTGTAGTTCGATTTTTAGGGGTGTATTTTCCGTTTTTATTGCATTTTTGTTAAGGAATTTTTCAGAAATTGTCGAAATAGCGAAAAAATAGTGACAAAACTCCAAAATAGTGATTTTAAACTATTTTAGTGACGAAGTTGCCAAAATAGTGATTTCTAGTGACGGATAATGACGTCAGAATCGAAAATTTTTAATGCAGAAATGCGTTTTTTGGGATGGGGGTCGGTTTAATCTGAGCCAGGTTTAAAGGAAAATAACTTTTTTCTTTGTTCACCAAATCCAACAATCTTGGTATCATTCGAAAGCCCTACATATTTAGAAGCTATTAATAAGCTATTTCTAAGCGATTGAAGAACTTATAAAACATAAATACTACACAAAAGTCAGAATTTTTGCATATTTTTACTTATAACCTTTTTACTTGTCGGTATATCTTTGTGTTTTTTAGAAAGCCAATAGTGCTTGTTAAGAGCTTTCGAATAATACCAAGATTATTGGATTTGGTCAACAAAGAAAATAGTAAACGTTGCTTCCCTAGTGAATACAATAATCTATTATTTACACTGTTAATAAAGAGAATTGTAATTTTTTGATCAAATTGAAAATTCCTTTATTTCCTGCTGCTGGTAAAAAAGTTGCTTGATATGGGAACATAAGAACACTTAGCAACAAATTGTCCTATCATTTATTTTTGTGTGTTCGCAAAGAGAAAGTTTGGCCCAAAGTTTGCCTCAATTTGATCAGCAGGCGAAAGCAAAGAAACGAATGGGAACAACTGTTGCTGCTGCTGGAGGTGATCAATCGGAAATGGAACGGTAATGGCGACGGTAACTGAAAATAAAAAAATGTTTTTTTCTTTATTTTTCATTCGCCATCAAAAATAAAAAAAAATTACGAAAAATAAAAGTCGATTGTTCTAAAAATTAAAAAAACTTTCCATTAATTTAACAAAAACATATTTGAGCGTCTTTTTGGCTTGGTGACCTTTTTTCCATTTGATGATTGAATAAATCGAATTAAAATGAAAATGTTTCTAAAATTTTTAAAACCAATATCAAATCGAAAATCATTTGACTTTAATTTAAGAAATATTATTTTATTTGTTTAAATTCAAATAACCCAAACGGTGTCCATTTTTTGTGAGAAAAACTTCACAAGTTGTCAAATAAATGCCAAGACCGAACACATCGCCATGCGTAAATGAGTGTGCCACATTCAAATTTTGCTGGTAACCATTTATAAAAGAGGTGCCATTGCTTTGGTAGGCCAAAGTGCCCCAGCGGTTAACAACCGACACAAATGGCTTTAGTTTGAAGGCAAATCCGACCACGGCACCAAAAGAACTTGAGAAATAAATGATTATTCTATTTTTGATTTTATTAATAAAAATGCATAATTAATTATTTTAAAATTTATATATTTAAAAATAAATAAATTTCCTTACCCGAGCAAATGTTCGATAGCAATTTCGAAGTAGAAAAGGCCGTTCGAATTTGCACAGTCTTGAATGGAATGTTTCGCAAAGACAGTTCGCCAATCTTTTTGTCAGGGATATATTTCATTAATTAGATAATGATAATGTTATGGTAAACATACATGGAAAAAGGGGGGGGGGTGTAAAAGAGGTGGGGAGGGGGGGGATCGCCGGTGAAGGGGAAAAGAGGAAATTTCTGAAAAATTTGGCTATTTTCTTAACCAAATTCATTAAACTGAAAATTTTTTCTCGGCGGCGCCTATCGGCACCACAGGCCCCCCAAAAATCCTAATTTTCCTTAAAAAATTAGCCAAAAATCTCCAAATTTGGTAATTTTTAGACAAAATCTGCTTACAAATAGCATTAAGATTACAAAAAAATTTCCGCCGGCCCCTATCGGCGCTTGCCGAACCCCCCTGTCCCCCTTAAAGTTTTTTAAAAAACCACGCCGCAAAAAAAAAAACGTTTTTAGCAAAATTCGGCAGTTTTTGGTGAGAATGTGTTAACAAATTGCACTCGAATTTTCAAAAATTTTCCACGGCGGCGCCTACCGGCACCGCCTGCCCCCTTTTTGAGAAATTTTCTTGATCGTTGACCCCCCCCCCCCTCCCTGACCCATTCGCAAAAATTTCGGTTGACCCCCCCCCCCTTTTCCATGTATGATGGTAAATTAGCATACCGGGGTTATACTTTCTTGTAGTATAACGGATCGTCCGATGTTTAGAATCAAGGATTTCGAGGTCACATAAACCGTAGTAGGGATAATCATGGGAACGGGCCTCGTAATCCCAAAAATTGATTTGTTTCATCGGTCCCATCGGCTGTGGTACGAGAAAATTTGATGCCTAAAAAAGATGTGAACACTTGAAAAATAAGTCATGAGAATTTTTTCTAAAAAATAGTAAAAATATTTTTACTCAATATTTGTCTAATTTTAAGAAATGACCAAATATTGGTGGTAATTTATAATAATAATAAATAATTTTTCTAATAAAATAATTCGACGCATAAATGCGGATGTAATAAAGTGATAAAAAGAAAATTTTCATTAAAATAAATTTTCAAAATTTATTACCGGCGCTTTTTTCTGTTGTTTGGCATTGCCCAATTTTGTGGACTCTTTCGTCGTTTGATCTGCCAACTGAAAATTTACCGTGCTGAGACGAACCTAAAAAAGTATCAGTTATAATAAAAATAATTAACTTTAAATATTATAAAGTGTTTAAATCCTATGAAATTCTAATTTTTTGTCATGTTTTACAAAATTTTAACATACATATTTTGCAATTTTTCTTACATATAAATTCAATCCCTAGTAATAAACAATTTCTTTACATATTCATTTATGCTAAAAGTGATCAAATGACTATAATATTCATAACGAAAAATGATCAACAAATTACAATTCATAATATCACATCTCAAAATATCACATCCGTTTGTTAGGCCTTAAGCAAGCCGCATAAACCATGATTTATTTATACGTTTTCTAATTTGCATGGTTCAAGAATAACTTCGAAATGATTGGTCGACTTATAAATAAAGACTTTTGTGAAACATGCACAAAAAATAAGAATTTCATAGGATTTAAACACTTTATAATATTTAAAGTTAATTATTTTTATTATAACTGTTACTTTTTTAGGTTCACCCACACTGATACTTTTTTAGGTTCGACCTAGCACCAAAATTTACGAAACAGAAATCACTAATTACTCTGAAGTATTTTTTAAAATAAATATTTTCATCAAAACAACAAAAATAATCCGAAAAAATGAAATGATTCACGCCTCAATTGACCATTTGCTGCTGCTGCGTCTCCAATTGAACAATTCGTCCCAAAAGAGCATTCTGATCATTTTGAAACCGAGTCAATTGGCCAACTGAAACCGGGCAAAGCATAAGTAAATTGAGAATTTTTTCCTTTTTTGTGCCTATTTTTCATGGTATTCTGGAAATTATAAATTATAAATGCACCTTATGAAATGAAATTAAATTCAAAAAGAACATCATTGGATAGGAACACTTTCAAAAATTTACCAAAAAATTTTTCTAAATTTTTTTTATTATTGGATAATTGTTCAACCATTAAACAGAAAAAAATAATAATTCATTTTTGTGCTTTTGTGCCTAATCGTGGATCGATTGGCAATGTAAAAGTTAAGTTTTTACTCACCGATGGATTCGCATGTTTTCATCAGCTGCTCAACATGGCACATTTGCTGCTGTTGTCGCCGCACATCCAATCGGTCGTCTTCCAAAGATGATCGAATTGATGGAGTCAATTGGTCTTCAAAAATTTGTTTTATATAATTTATTTAAAATTTTATTGAGCTTTATAATTTATTTAAAATTTTATTGAGCTTTTTAATTTATTTAAATTTTGTTGATTTTTTTATATAGATTTGCGTTCAATGATGTCATGGTTCGAATACGCGAAGGATTCATTATAATTTTGCTTAAAAACACGTATTCATATGTATACAATTAATAATATCATTTGAAAGGCGACATGAAGTTTGGGCACCTTGGGCACCAGAGGGGGGATTTCAAAAAAAATAAAACAAAATAAATAAATAAAATGTTATATAAATCATTAAAATTTAGTAAATTTTAACAACCCTTGTGCTCAAAAATTTCTATGTTATTGAAATTAAAAAATTTATCAATGGAAACTTGGCAATCTTATTATTTAGTCAATTCTTACGGTTGTTTAAACGTAGAATTAAACGTGTACTAGTTTCTATTTGGACTTAGACCTGAATACCCATATTAGTTGGCCCCGAAATAACAAGAAACCGTATAATTTTGTTTAAACTCATAAAATTTTAAGTCTTGAACAGACCGAGCCTTGTAATGTTATAATTATAAGTTATAAAACACATATGTTGGCATTGATATAGAATGAATGGTAATGAACTAATGAGTTTAGCAAAATAAGCATGCTTAATCGAATGAATATTCGTTAAAAAACTTTCTATTTCCTAACTTGATTAAATTTTCTATGCTTTTAAATTAGATGGTTGCAATTCATAGACAATTAAAAATATTTTTATTTTTTAACTCTTTAATTTGGAAGAATATGCGCAAAAAAAAAATATGTAAAACAACAACTACCAACCAACAACTGTAAAAATGCAACGGCAATAATTTCTGTAGTTTTATCTTACCATAATCTCCTTGCGCGTACTTTTCCTTTTGCTGCTGTTGCTGCTCCGTCTTGACAACGCTGGCCGGCAACAACTCAAAGAAATTTTTATTTTATGTAATTATTTTGTATTTTCCAATTTTTTTTTGTTCAATTTTAAATTTTAAAATCAATTTTTGAATAAATATTTAATACGTCCGTTGGCCAGAAAATTGAAGCAATTCTGGCATAGATTTTTACGTTTACTTTTTTAGGCGGCTTTATTGCAAAATAAAATGCACACCAACAAATAAGGACTAGAGTGAAGCGGGACCGGGAATTTTGGGCAAAACCGGGACCGGGACTTGCCGGGACCTGAGAAGCCGGGACCGGGACCTCGATTTTTTTTCGGGACCGGGACCGGGACCAACCGGGAAATTTTAAAAATTCAAAAAAATTTTAAAAAAATTCAAATTTTAATTTATTTCAAGTGAAAATAATACAAATTAAATTTTATTTTGTATTTTATTTAATAAAATTCAAAAGTTAAAGCATAATTAAATTAATGAAAATTTTCAAACTAAATTTATTTAAATTATTTTTAAAAATAATCATTTTTGGACTAAATGATCGAATATTATTAGAAATTTATATTACTTTTCTGATCATTTTTTTCGGCGCGCTTTTTGCAAAAAACTTTTGTGGAGAAGGGGAGACCGGCGGTGCCGATAGGCGCCGCCGGGGAAAATTTTGAAAATTGAGTGCAATTTGTTAACAGATTATCAACAAAAAGGCAGGTTTTTTGGATTTATTAGGCTTAATTTGTACGTATTTTCATTTAAAAAATAATAAAATATGTATAAATAAAAAAAAAACTATGAGAAATCATATTTTGTCGATAGGAAAACCATGAGTATACAAAAAGAAAATTCAAAATATTTTAATTTCCGTAGAGGGATTGAACCAGGGGAAAGAAGAAGACAAAAGTAAAGGGGACTAGCACCAGGCCATTCGCACAATTGGTTGTAACACTCTTAAAGAATATTTTTAATCATTTTTTAAATATTTTTTCCTTTGACTCCAATTTTCATCACTAATTTTCCACTCAGACCCACATTCTTACCAGTGCTTGTTTTTCCCGGTTCCCGGTTGCCCTACCGGGACCGGGACCGAGACCTGAGCTTTTCAAAATCCGGGACCGGGACCTCGGATGACCGGGAATTCCCGGCCCGGTCCCGGTCCCGCTTCACTCTAATAAGGACTGAATTTCGAAAAATTTTCAAAAAGACAAGCTATTAATTCAAAAAAATGATTTTTTTTCTGGCTCTAAAATTACTCAAATTACAAATTAAACCGCCGACTTTTGCAAGAATTTTAATCCAAAATATATTAAATTTGGATAACATTAACAAGTGAATGAAATTTTTAGAATAAAAGCATAATTTTTTAATTTAAATTTTGTAACATTATTTATTTTTGTTTTTTCCCTTGCCATTTTTCGCCCATTTTAGGTGCCCTTATAAGTCATGAACCGCAAAAATTATTTATCTAAATTTTATTTCATTAAAAATACATATTTCAAACAATAAAAAAAGTGTGTGGTTTGTCCAATTTTTTGGCCACTATTTTTGATGCTGAACATTTATTCAAATTGACTCACCACCGCCATGTGCTGCGGCTGCTGCTGCTGTCGTTGTTGTTGCTGCTGATGATCACCAGCCGCAGCACCAATTGATGACGACGACACCACGGCGGCACTGTGCCGCACAAATTGGCCCAAACAGAACACATCGGCAGAATTGCCTATTTATGCAAATTTGTTCCAATGAAACTACTTTCCAACTTATTCTTAAATCAGTGTATTGGGATTGTCCGATCCAAGTACAGAAACCCATTTTCAAGTACATAACGGGGAAAATCTTGTAAAACCAAATTGGCATTAATAATTTGGGGATTTTAATTAAATTTTGAAGATTTCAAAGAGGGACGGACTGATTCCGTGATGATTACGATAGGCGCCGCTGTGAGAATTTTTTAAAATTTCATGAGATTTTTTGCAAATTTTTCTATCATGAATTTCGCTCTTACCCTGCTGCTCATCAATGGCTGGCATAAAACCGAAAGATTTCGAGTCGAATGGATCAGCCATTTTTTTTCCAATAAAAATTAATCTGAACATGTAGTTAATGTTTATTTTTAAGATAAACAAAAAAAATCTAATTGGTTTTGACGATTTTATTTTATTTATTTACCAAAAAACAAAAATAAATTGTTTTGGCTATTTAATTAATTTATTTTTTACGATATTAAATAAATGATGAAAAGAATAATTATAAAAAATTCTTAAAGTAATGCTAAAAATTCATTTAAAATGGTAAAAATAGGAAAATGACAACAATTTACACGCATTATCCCTATAAATAAAAATAAAGTTAATTTTGATTGTTTTTAAAATTCCCTTAATGAAAATTTTTCAACAAAACATTTTAAAAAGACATAAAGCTTCTGTTGCTGTGGTCAGAATTATGTCTTTACGTCACAATTTTGGCAGGACAAACAAATCAGAGATTATTAGTTTAAAATTAATTGCTATTATTATCAAAAAACACTTTCACATTTAAAAGACTAAATAATTTTTTAAATTTTTTATTAACAAGAGGAGGTGCCGGCAGATCCCTTGTGATAAATTTTCTAAATTTTCTATATTATTAACAAGATTAGAAACCAAAAAGCAAATTTTGAGTTATTATGTCCAAATATTGCTAAAAACCTATAAAAAACTCCAAATCAAACCATTTTCAAAATAAAAATCTTCGTTGGCACCGAAAAAAGGCACAAAAAGATAACACACATCGGCAGAGAGTAATATGAATGGACCTATTGATTGGAAAAGTGGCGGACCAGCGAAATGGGGAGAAATGCAAGAAGCAAATAATGGACAATGGTCAACAGTAGAGGTGGTCATGGGAGACAACTGCACTGGGCGATGGACAAATAGGCGACAGGCAAATTTAGGAAATAATCCAAGCCGAGTTGAAAAAACAAAAAAGTTTAATTATGTTTGAATAAATTAAATATATAATTAATTTTATATGTGAAATTAATTTAAAAACAATTTCAATGATCCCCTTTTTTCTTTTATACTTTCTTAAGAATTATTAAAAGTAGCAATAAAATTTGTACATTGTAAACACAATTTTTAAATAAAATTCAATGTACGTCCTCAAATGTCTCACTGCGGTTAAATTTTAAGCTGTATCGTGTTTTTTTCTTTTAAAATGATTTGTAATACCATTTAACCATTTTTTAAAGCTTTACTTTGTGTTTAACGAATTTGAAGAAATTTTGAGAATTGTACCTCAAATTGAAAAAATTTATGTCCATATTTTTGCCATTTTATGTCCATATTTTGCGATTTTTGGTCCATATTTTATGGCCATATTTCGCGATTTTATATCCATATTTTTACCAGCCCTAGTAATAAGAGTGAACAAAAAACAGAAATTGACAAAACAGGATAGCAGTAATAAAAGATTGAAATTAGGCCAGACATATGACCAATAAACAAAGTTACAAAACAGTTGACAAAGTTAATGGAAGAGAAAATTGGATACGGTATTTGTATTAAAAGAGAATTATTAGTTTAATAATCAATTCGTTTTTTGTCCACAAATATCGCTTAAAAGTGGAGAAGAAACATTTTAAATGAAAAAAGAAGCCTATCAATTTACATTCGTTAATTACCCCATTAATTTGGGTTAGATTGCACGTCGGCGCTGACCTGTAATTAACGAAAAAAATAATTAACATATTAAAAATAATTTTTAAAAACAATTTTTTTTTGATGTATAGCCTAAATCGAATTTTTTTTTTTTTGCATTACTACAAATATTATTACAATTAATAATACGTTAAATAATTACCTTACCCTTTAATGTTGCGGATTTGCTTTGTTCCAGCAATGTTTTTGCTAGCCCAAAAACATTCTCAATCTTTCCATTATTTGACAATATATCATTTTTTGACTGATTGAAGGTTTTGAGCAAGTTCAGCACAGAGTTGAAAATTTTTAAATTAATTTAATTAGTAAATAAAATTTTTAATTAAACCCATATTATTGGGAAAATTGAAATTTTAGGCCTAGAAGCCCATTTACAGCTTTGTTAACTTTTTTTTAAATTTATTTCACAACCTTTACATTTGATTGTTTTTTTCTTAATTTTCACTAAACAAAAATTATCATACATTTTAGTCAAAAAAATGATTTTTTTTTTAAATTGTTTATTTATATGATACACCAATATCTTTTTGCTTCCTTGCTAATCGGCGTAAAATTAAAATCTCACAATAGAAATCGACACTGCTCTATCCAATTGTATATAATCTGGGCTATCTGAGGTTTTATCTTCATTTTGTGGTTTTTGATAGGTCCATGAGGAATTTTCTTTTTTTTAATTAGGAATTGAGGATTTTTGGGATTTTGAGAAATTTTGAGGTTTTTGGGAAAAATCGTCAAAATCTGTTAAATTTTATGTTTAATTTTGTAAATTGGCATAATTTGACAATCATTTAATATATGGGTTTTTAAAAGAACATTAAAACGAAAATCTTATTAAGATTTTTCAAAAAACTTGCTAACTTTTTTATAAAAACCAGAAAATTATCAACTTTTTCCGAAAATCCACAAAATTTGGAATTTTTTATGAAAATCTGCTAAAAATATGGTCAAAATTCTTAATTTTTCAAACGGCGGCGCCTTCGGCACCGACTGACCCAAAAATCTTTTTTTTTTTTAATTTGCTTAAAATCGCAAAATTTGGCCATTTTTGTGGACAAATTTGTTTCGGGGCAGGGATACGTCCACCCAAGCCCAAATTTCTGGGACTGTCCTTGATGGACAATCAAAATCAGAACTAAACACAATTTTTTTCGTGTTAACTTCACAGTTTTTACATCGGACAATTTGATACCAATTTTTGTCGCCATTTTGTCCATCAATTGAAAAACGGATGAATTAATGGCACTTATTTGTTGGCTATTAATTTGCTGATGGTTATCAATTAGATTGTTTTTTAATTCATTTTCCTTTTCATTAAGCTTTTTCATCATGGAAAACATTTGTTGGTCATTTTTTCACAATTTGTCAACCTCATTTTTCAACTGTAAATTATTTGGCTTAATTATTTATATAATCCTTATTAATAATCTATTTTTTTTTCACAAATCCAATTTTATAAATTTAAATACTTATTTTATATCACATTTCAATAATTTTTTCATTAAATGATATCTTGAAATTAATTTTATTATTTTTTCTATATTATTTTTAAATTTAATAATTTATTTAATAGTACAGTTTACTTGAACTGATTGATGTTCAATTTTATGGTCGTCAATCAATGCTTCATTAATTAGCGTGTCCGTTCGGCTTAATTCGCAAATCAGTTCTTCCGACATTTCAATTCCATCAATTTTCTTGGCTATTTTCCCCCAAAAACTATTTTTTGGTCCGGCACAAAATGCCAAAGTTGCATCATATTCAAACGCAAAATTTGTGCCAAAATTACACAAAACAAAATAGGCAAAAATAAAAAGCATTGCGAAAAAATGTATTAATTTTCACTAAAAATGGAGAATGAGAAAATATTCAGTGAGAGAACCAATTAAACAATAATTATTCAATATTTCATCACGTTATAAATTATTACATAATCATTAGAGCCCGGAATTAAGAAAGTACCGGGCCCGGGACCGGGCTTCGAAAATAGCACCGGGGCGGGCCGCCCGTTCAAAAAAGCCCGTTTTACCGGGCGTCCCGGGCCCGGTCCAAAATTTTGACCGGGCGCCCGTACGGGACCGGGCTTTTTTCAAAATTTTTGTATTGATAAAAAAAATCGAAAAAATTTTAAAATCCTTTATTTTAGATTAGTATTATATCAAGCTATGTAAATCGACCTTTTTTGCTTTTCAAAACCCTTTTTTACGGCGCATATTTTCAAAAAAAAAATTTGGGATACAAGGGGGGGGGGAGTACGGCGGTGCCGGTAGGCGCCGCCGGGAAAATTTTTAAAAATTTGTGTGTGGTTGTTAACAGATTGTTTCATTGTTTTTTTTTTTTTGGTTTAAGAATCAAAAATAATAATTAATTTTAATTTCAAAAATAAAGTTTATTTCATCTGATCCAAAACGGGATCGGGTTTTCGATAATTCAAATTTGTGTACAGGTGACGGGAATCAAAACCAGGCAAAACCGGGCACATGGCTCAAATTCAACCAAATTATGGTATCATTCATAGATAGGTCTAGGTGTTCTTTACCAAAATATTATACATCTTTTACAAAAATTTAAAAAAAAAAATGGTATTTATTTCAAAAAATATTGAGAAAGAATTCATAAATTTTTTCAATATTAACTAATTTTTAAATTTTCTATTTAATAATTAAACATCGCATTTTAAATTTAAAATTCTCTCTATTTTTATACATATAAAGGCAAAAAAAAAATTGGCATTTTAAAAGACTGCTTGAAAAGTGCCAAAGTTGCAACATTTTATAGGCACTTTTTCACAAAACGAATTATTACGTGGATAAATTGACATTTTTATTTTGGAAAATATGTTTTGGGTTTGTTTAATAAAATGGCTATTCATTTCCTCTGCTAACAACAATTCCTAATTACGCGAATATAAAAATATTCAAAACATTAAGCCATATAATCATAATAAATTCCATAAAAATAATTAAATTTTTTTTTTTCTTAAAGAATTTTTTTCTTTAAAAATGCACATGTTTTTCATATATTACATTAACCATTTCAACTTCCGTTTATTTGTTTGTACATTAATATTTTTTTGATAATAACATAAATTGAACCAAGCATAAAATAATACTTTTTAATTATTACAACGAAGCTCGAGAGTCTTGGCAAATATGTAAAATATATTTATATATTTTGGACACTTTATTCCAAATAATCCTGCTCCTTTAACGGGCTTTCTTATACATTTTTAATGAAAATTCAATTATTCTTTTGGAAAAACTTTTTAAAGAAATTTTTCAGAAATAAAAAAAATTTTGTTTAAAAGCACAAAAGCATAAGTTTTTGTTGCTCATTTATCATTTATTTATGTAGCCTATTTTTGCGATTTTTAAGCATCTAAAATTATTTCTGAAGTGACCTCTCCCTCTGTCTTTATTTATATTACGAATCCTAAAGAATTTTTGGGCAAAAATGAAGTTTGTAAAAATTATTGGTCCTAAAAACACCCGAAAATGACCTTGTTAATGCATATTTTTTGCTCAATTTTATTTCAAAATTTTTGACAAAAGACTTTCCCTGTTTCTAATATTTGCAAATAGTTTCATATTTTTGATGATCATTTAAATCGAATAACACGTGAAATGGCATTGAACAATTAACATGACCAGCATTCTAAAATGGCCTTCAGGGTCGGTTTTCTGTTTATATCGTACTGAATTTTGGTGCAATTTTCGGAATTTCTAAGCCATTTTTTCAAACAGCGAAGGCAAATTTAGCCACATAATAGCTCAAAACCGAGCCACAGATCTCTTGGATTTATTATTATCACCCGTTGAAACCGTGTTGGGTCGAAAGACAAAAAGTGCAAAAGTGGTCGAAGGAAAAGTGCAAAATTTGCTAAATTTTTGACTTAATCCACTCATAACTTTTATCAGACGCAACCAAAATTGCTCAATCTTGGTATCATACGATAGCCCTTGAATTGATTTATTAGCTTGTTAAATTTCAAAAAATTTTTAAGTTTTTCAAAAGTTCAGCCAAAAAACTGGAAAAATTCTCATAACTTTTGAAAAACAATAAAATTTTTGAAATTTATCTAATAAATCATTTCAAGGGCTATCGAATGATACCAAGATTGTGCAATTTGGTTGCGTCTGAGAAAAGTTATGAGTAGATTTAGTCAAACTTAGCAAATCACTTTTTGTGCTGGTCTGGTTTTTCGTTTAATGCCATTTTCTGTGTTATCCGATTAATGGGCGACACATTCTAAAATGGATTTCATGCTCGGCTTTCTATTTATATCGTCTTGAATTTTTTGGGCATTTTTTTGGAATTTCGAATCCATTTTTTTAAATAGCAAAGCTCAAACGCCCTACGAATATAACTTCATGGTGCTAGGACTCCAGGCATAGATCCAGGCTCAGAGGCCGATCTCTAATTTAAATCATTGAAGCGACCGCTTCTTCCGCTTTTGCTTTTAAAATGGAGTCATAACGGCACCACCACACCCTTTCAGCAGATTGGCCAATCATTTGAAAAAGCCTGGGAAGACATCAAAGAGCCTGTGCTGTATGCTGGGGCTTTAATGTCTGGCACCACTGAGCTCACTTACTCTGGTGTTGTTTTATCCGACTGCGTTTTATAGCCATTATAATCGAGAAAACGGTGGATAAGCCGCACGGAACGGCACAGAATTCGCATGTGGGCACAATACCAATGCCATTTTCAGAGTTTGGAAAAAACCTTTTCTTTTTAATCCAGGATTCCAAATCAAAACTTTTGAAAATCTCCTCATTAGAGCCTCAAACAATTTTTTTTGAATTAATCATCAAAATCATATTTTAAATCGTCTATGTTTCAAGAAAAATCTTTTTAAAAATTGATTTTTCGCTAGAAGAATAAATTAACCAATTTATTTTTTATTAATAATATTGGTATAATTGAGGATTTCAAATGAGGATTTTTAGAGTGCCCAAATAAGGATACATCAAAATAAAATTGGTTTTTAATCTCAAAATATATTTTTTATAAATTTGATTTAAATAAATTTTGATTTTAGAAAATCTGCAGAAGAAATGAAAACTCCTTCATTTCCCTTTTCAATCTCATATTGATAAATGTTTTTTATTTCATATATTGATTTTATTTGTTATTCTTTGTTTTTATTTATAATGAAAATGTTTTTGTTTTTGTTTTTAAAAAGATTAATAAAAGGTTGGTGCCGGAATGGACAATTAATTAATAGAATTTTATATTATCAGTAGGGATTAGCTTTTAAGCACAAAAATCGCAAAATAGGCATAAAATAGGGGAATAAAATTGTTTATGAACGCTTTTTCGGTAGCAAAGGACATAAAAATTAATCAAAAAAATATTTAAGTGTTATATTTTAATTTATTAAAAGTTTTTTTCGAATAAGAACAATTTTTAATAAAACATAAATTTTTATCATGAAAAAAAAATCAAATTTTTGGACCAATTTTGAAAAAAAATTTTCATTCTTTGCGGCGTATTTTCTGAAATTTTTTCGAGGCATTTTTTAAGGGTATATTTTTCGTTTGAAAGTAGTGAAAGATTCACTGGATTGGTCCTAATTTTTGCCTTATCACAGCACCCTTGTTCAACTGATCTGACAAATGGAAACGTATCGAATTTGAGACACACGACGGCACGATTACGAGGAGTACGGCAAAATCGGTGATAGTTACAAAACCATGCGAATCAATTAAGCCATGGCTTAAAATGAAGCTAAATGTATGCCCGTGCTTTCAATTGACCATTCCAAAGATAAGGGATGAAATGAGTTACCCAAAATGAATCGGCAGAATGTGCTGCTGCAATGTCCTCCGCTGCTATGGCCCAATATCAAAGCAAATATTTTGATAAAAGATAATAGAGAAGCTTGTCAACATCTTTCTGGGACTTTATCAATTCAGCGATAAAACCAACACTAAAAATTTTGATTATTATTAGAGACCGGCGCGGGATTTTGCGGGATCCCAGTCCGCAATCCCGTATTTTTGGAAAATGCGGAATTTGCGGGATTAATCCCGCGGGATCCCGTCCCACAAAGAATTTTGAGTTCCAATCACGCAGCGAGATCCGCAAATTTGACTTTTTGTGCGGGATTCTGCGAGATCGCTTCATTATATTTCGGCCATTTATCATTTTATTCGTTTTTTAATTACATTTCGGCCTTCATTTTCTTTGGCCGTTTGCTTTGTTGCGTTTCGGTCTTTTGTCCCACTTCGGCCTTTGTTACGCCAAAGGTGCTAAAAATCGCGAAATAGGTATCTAAAAAGTTGTTAAAAAATTGGAAAAACATGTCAATAAATGAATTTCCCAAAATTGACTCATTCTTTATCCATTTTGGTTGAATAATTGCAAATCAAACATAATTTAAGATTTTCAGGCGCAATTTTTTCATTGTCCGCCAAATTTTTAAGTTTTTTTTTGAAAAATTTAATGTTTATAATTGAATATATTATTTATTGACGCGTGAAAAGAGTAGAAATTGAACATTTACCCGTTGTTTGGCCAATTATGTTATGGTTTAATTCCAAAAAATATAAGTATTCTCCATAATTAAACCATCTTTTATTATTTTATGCATTTTTTTTATATTTTTAATAATATGGTTCATCTCAACTTTTTTTGCCCTTTTCCCACCTCTTTTCCCCCGCAGTTTTTCCCATTTTTTGGGTCACCATTTGCCCAACACTAAAAGGCAATAATTTGAATAAATAAAAGATAAAAACGGAAGAAAATTATGATGAGTTATTCAAATATTTATTATTCTTATCTTTTGCCCATCGCATTTTCTCCAATTTTGGGTCATCGTTTTGCCAATAAATTTATTTACTTTTTGGCCTATAAATATGTGCACACAGCGGCGATAGCAGAATTAGCATTCATTTGCTCATGTTTTTCTATTTCGAAATTAAAACAAATTTATTTTAAGAGATTTTAAATTTAGATTTTAAAATTAAAATGTCTGAATTTTCTCCTCTCCAACGTAAATAATTAAAATACAATAATAAAAACATTTTTCAATAATCAAATTTGTTAAAAGTAATTTTTTAATAATTTTTCATTTTTAGCAATTTTTCCAAATCTAAGCACATCGGAGGAAATGAGTGTTTTGATTGCAAGAATTGCTGAGCTGAATCGAGCCAAAACAATTGAACCATCTGTTGCAAGTTCTGAAGTGTTTGGACAAGACGGATACGGTAGGGAATTTAAGCATAAATGAGGGGATACGGTATGAAAATTATATAATCAAGGAAATTATTTTTAAATTTTTTAAAATCAAAAGAAATTATTTTGAAATTTAATAAAATCAAAGAAATTATTTTGAAATTTTTTAATAAAAGGAAGCCGAAAAATTATGATCATTTATAGCTCCAAGAGTCCTTTTTATTCTGTAAATTTCATAAAATTTGTTTTGTTTCAAAAAAAGTAATGGCCAAAAATATTTCGAAAATAACTTTTTTTTTTAAATAGAGTCAAAAATTATTATTTTTAAATTTTATTTCATTAAATTTTATTTTGAGGAATGAATGATAATGAGTTCAGTCTGGATGAAGAAGAAGAAGAAGATGAACAGCAAGAAGACAGGAAAACACCCACAAAAGATGGTAATAAGCATCTTTTACAAAAATATAATAAGATATTTTCAAATATATTTTGTAACTTAACAACAATTTTAAAAAATTAACTGAAAAATTGCTTTAAATTTCAGTTTTTGAAGATCATTCGAAAGCAATTTTGGAGAGAATTGGTGAAATTGAGAAGCAGCAACAACAGCAGACAAAAGGCAAGGACAATTTAACGAAAATGAATTAAATTTTCGGCTTTTCTTTGATAACTGCGCACGTTGTTAACCCCCCCCCCCCCTAGTTATCGTAGCGCGCGAAATATTCGCTCACGATCCTAAAGGTATTGAGCCCTTTAGCTCCTTAATTTTTTCAAAATGTATCTTCCAATCTAGCTAAAAGTGGCAACTTCCAACGCTTAATTATTTTCAAATTTTATCTTCCATACGTTAATTAGGCACTTCAAACACTAAAAATGGCTCAATAACTTTAGGATCGTGCGCGAAAATCAGTGTTTCCACTTAAAATTGGTGGCTCAGTTTGCTGAAATTTGCGTTTTTGGAACTCGGTTCAAATCTAAAACATATTTGATAAGCTTTCTTTAGTAAAATAAGCAAAAAATAATAATAAAATGCAAAGTTGGAATTAATAGAAAATGTAAAATACTGAAATGGGCGCTTAGGCCTAAATTTCAATTTTTGAGGCCCCATAACTTTTGGGTCATTTTGACTGGCAGCAGAATTAATACAATCATAGATAATCTTAAAACTCGACCGATTCTGCAAAAAAAAATGCTAAAACCATAGGAATAATTATTAAATTTATTTTATTGGTGTTTTTTTCATTTAAATAAATAATTAATTAATTGTTTTCTATTTTAAGCATTCTTACAATTGCAAAATGATCAGAAGAAAATTTTGGAAAAAGTCAGTGAAATGGAGAAGCAGAGAAAGAAAAAGGTGAATGAATGGGAGAGGAAAAATAAAATAATTTTACGATATAATTTATTTAATAAATTAAAGAATATTATTCAAAAATATAGAAAATTAATTAAATATTTATTTATAGGTGTTTTTAAAATTCCAAGAAAATTGTTGGGATGCCTTCGCTTGTCACGAGGACATCGAAATCAGTGGTGACAAAAGTCTCATTGTCCATCATAAGGGACCTTATGGTATTTTTAAAATTTACTTCAAAATTCAATTTCTCTTAAAAAGGTAGTGGTGAATTCTCCGTCTTCGCTAAATATCCGATTGTGCTGAACAAGCATTTGTCTGACTTTTTTTACTACGAAATTTCAGTTCAGGAAAAACGAACTTTGTAAGCGAATTTGGTATTAAAAGTGAAATATTTTATTATTATTTATTTCTTCTTTATTCAGTTGGTGCATCTTCGGATTCGCTGTTAAACAGCAGACAAAATTGGATGGAGCAATTTATTGTGAAAAGGGCACTTATGCATTTTACATGTAATGGCAATATTTGGATTAACGGAAAAGAAAAGGAACAAATGCCGAATATTCCTACGGTGATGGTGATACCGTAGGAATTGGCGTCAATTCGTCCACTCGGCAGATCATTTTCACCAAAAATGGACTTCGTTTGGGTTGGCAAATTAAATAGTTAATAATAATAAATAAATTATTTTCTTTTATGCTATTTTATGCTAATTTATTTTTGTGTTTAAAATAATCAAAAATCCCTTAACTTTTTCACAGATTCCTCCGATTTTTTTGTTGATCCATCTTTTTCTGATGGTTCTCTTTATCCATTCGTTTCTTTGCTCTCATCTGGTGACAAAATTGAGGCCAATTTTGGGCCCAATTTTAAATTCGATTTGGAAACTCTCTAAAGGAAGAATTAATTATTCACTAATGTTGTTGATCAATTTGCTATTTTTAATCATTTTTATGTCTTTCTTCTTCAATTAAAATTTGGTTTTCTGTATTAATCGAAAAATTTTGTCGTTTTCCGGGTATTTAAGACTAAAAGATGAAAATTTACAAAAAAAAAAAAGGTTTTTTCCAATTATATGCTAAGATTCATATTAAATATTTGCTCATATGCTATGAAGAAATGGGCTCAAAATAGCATTTCTACGTTAAACTTTTGATTTGATGAGGTTTTTCAGTCCATATAAATCCATATTTAGCGTTTTTAGTTTATATTTCAGCCATTTTTTTGGAGGGAGCAGGTCAAAACGTCGCCGGAAAAAAGTCACCGGCCGAAATATCGCCGCAAAAAATACATATTTTCTAAAATATTTAGTTACTTAGCAATTTTTGGTCATAACTTTTTTGAAACGTAAACAATTTTTTTTTAATTTTGCAGGAAAACAGAAAACACTTAGGGCTATCGATATTATCATGATTATAAAATCTGATTATTTCCGGCGAAGTTATGAATAATTTTCTGTCAAATATATATTTTTTTTATTGTTTTTGAGTAACGTCATAGCGTGACCGGAAAATGCGTCAGTGGAAAAAACTTGTTTTTTATAACAATAAAATGTTCTCTGACGCATTTTCTACTGACGCTTTTTCCACTGACGCATTTTCCGGGCGCCCGTCATAGCACCGTTTGCTTGCAATAATTTGAGGGAGGTCTATTAATTAAACAGCTAATGGGTACTCGGATGGAAGATGTTAATTAGCTAGATAAATCTGAACTCAGTTGGGATAGATAAGCTAACCGAAACTCGTTGGAAATTGTCGGAAATTTTAAAATGTTTTTAAAAAATATTAAAAATTGGATAGAGGGGTTAGCCTCAAGTGAACCCTAAAGACGCATTCAATGATAAATAAATGTGACCAAATGATTTGATCACAAATTTATCTGAATTATCATCGGAGCGAACAGAGCGCCAATACGTGCCTAAATTTTGAGAATTTTTTTATGGATTTTTGAAAATTTAAATAGAAAATGACTGACCAACAACGAGCACGAACCGACTGAGGAAGCTCTGAAAGAAGGGAAGCAGAAGCATGATTGAAAATTTTTTATAAATTTTACACTAAGTTTTTGAATTTTATTTTTGTAAAATCACCTGAGCGGAGTAGGCACAGATCAACTGAACTAAATGCAAAAATAAAATAAAAATTAATGTATAATGGATAAATTTGATAAGGATTGTCCGCCCTGTTTTTATAACAGATTTTAAAAAAAAGAATCGCCGGAAGGTTTAAATAAAAAATAAAATCATCATGTTGAGATCGGGGCTAATCTCAGTCTGCGTTTGTTCGAGAATTTCGGTATCTAACCCTAAAAGGAAAAATCGGGTTTATGCTGTCGTGCTTAGGAAAATTTATAATAAATTTTATAAAAAATTCATGAATTTTTTTGTGCAAATAGTTGCTTTTTAATGCTGTTGATCACTCTGCTAACCAACCACAAATAGCATGCGTCCCATGTGAATTCGATGAACACAGTGCCGACCACGTTGATCAGAAGGATGCCAATGCCGTGGTGATCGACGAGAACAAGCCAACTGAGCAACACAAAGCAGAGGATGACCACCAGCTGAGAACACTGGTGCAAATTGCGACGGGAGAAGCGGGGAAAGTACGTGTCGATGAGGACGAGCACAATTTTGGAGAATGCGATCAAAATGGAGAGCAGAGACTGATTTTGGAGGGGGAGGGAAGTGATCGGACAATGCGTTGGATGAAGATGATCAGAGTGAAAAGAGAAAGTGAAAAGCATATGTGGATCGTTTAATAAACCAAAATTATATTGGAGACAGTGATCAGTGTAATTAGTAGAGAATATTGCGTAAAATGCGGAACAGAGACTGTTTGGGGGGGGGAGTGGTTGGAGAATGCGTTGGGTAAAGGTGATCAAGGCAAAAAGAGAAAAAAGCGGAGTATAGACCGTTTTAAGAGAGGCGATCAGAGAATGCTAAGTGACCATCCCAGGAATATATGTTTTGATCAAAATGGGGGTAAGGTATAAAGTTTTATAGGAAGGGTTGATCGAAAATTAAATTGCAGAAAAAGTCAGAGGCCGATCTCTAATTTAAATCATTGAAGCGATCGCTTTCTTCCGCTTTTGCTTTAAAATAGAGTCATAACGGCACCACCACTCCCTTTCAGATTGGCCAAACAATTGAAAAAGCCTGGGAAGACATCAAAGAGCATGTGCTGGATGCTGGGGCTTTAATACTGGCACCACTGAGCTCACTTACTCTGGTATTGTTTTATCCGACTGCGTTTATAGCAGGGCTGTTGCAAGTTTCGCTTTTCGCCTTTCGCTATTTCGCTTTTTTGGGGCCTTTCGCTTTCGCCTTTTCGCTTTCGCTTTTTTGCTGAAAAGCGAAAGAAAAGTACACCCCTAAAGATTGGGTTTTTAAAATAAACAAATGCATTTTCGTGGGAGAAAAAGCAAAAAATTAACACAAAGTTTTTACCAAATTTTTGAAATAAAGTAAAATTTGCTTTTGTTTAATTATCTGTACTCTGGTGTAGTGGTTAGTGCAGCAACCTTTACATTATTTTCTGTCGAGAGTTCGATGCCGCTTGACGGTTTCTTTTTTAATTTAATTTTTTTTTAATTTTAATTCGCCTGGCGCTACCTATCGGCATCGCCGGGCCCAAAAATAGTAATTATTTTAACAAAAAATTCTCTCAAAATTGCAAAAATCTATCATTTTTTGGACAAATCTGTTAACAGATCCATCCAAATTTTCAAAAATTTCCCGACGGCGCCGCCCCCACCCCTTGTTTCCGAAAATGTTTTTGAAAAGCGCACCGCTAAAATTGTAAATTTTTTGAGTCTCGATTTTCAAAAAATGAAATATGCGTTTTATAAATTTATATACAAAAATCTACGATAAAAAAGAAATAAAAATAAAAGCAAATAAACAGAACAGTTAAGCACAATAAAAGGTGAATTTTTTTGTCTTTTAAATTCATCTAATTGTTGGAAAAATTTGGCCTTTTCGCCTTTCGCCTTTTCGCTTTTTTTAGGCATTTCGCTTTCGCCTTTTCGCTTTCGCTTTTTATTTTGGTTTCGCTTTTTTCGCTTTTCGCCTTTCGCTTTTTATTTTTCCCTTTGCAACAGCCCTGGTTTATAGCCATTATAATCGACAAAACGGTGGATAACCCGCACAGAACGAGCACAGAATTCGCACGTGGGCACAATACCAATGCCATTTTCAAAGTTTGAGAAAAACATTTTCTTTTTAATCCAGGATTCCAAATCAAACTTTTGAAAATCTCCTCATTAGAGCCTCAAACACGTGGTGAGTCGTTCCACAAAAAAGCTCAGTGTGGGCGTTCCACAAAAAGCTCAGTGTGGGCGTTCCACAAGAAAAGCTCAGTGTGGGCGTTCCACAAAAAGCTCAGTGATTGATTGGTCATTTTCCGGAAGCCTAACGCACCACTTCGGGGCACCAAAAGTGCCTGATCCGGAACCCGGACCGGCCCGTTTAAGAACAATTTTTTGTTCAGTTTTTCAAGGGCTATCTCCCAGGCCGGGTCCGGTTCATGGTCCATTCACTTGGAGCCCGTCATGGGTCGGGCACATCTGCCGGATGACCCTCAGCCTTGCCCCTGACCCTGTCGATGTCCAACCCAAACTAAGCGTGCCGGTACAAGCGGCTTTTTTGTACAGCTCGATGAGCTCTACAAAATGGTATCAATGGCGTCCGTCTGTGTCTACTACAAATGGAGAAAATTGGCGAGAAGTGATGCGAAAAATTGAAAAATGAAAAAAAAAATTGAAAATGACTTCAGTCCCACCGTACATTAGGGTTAACCGGACGGCACCGTGATTTGGTGATTTGAATTATTAAATTTATTTAATTAATTTATCAATCATTGAGATTTTTGTGGAACGCCCACACTGAGCTTTTTTTGTGGAACGCCCACACTGAGCTTTTTGTGGAACGCCCACACTGAGCTTTTTTGTGGAACGACCTAGCACCCCTCAAACAATTTTTTGAATTAATCATCAAAATCATATTTTAAATCGGCTACGTTTCAAGAAAAATCGTTTTTAAAAATTGATTTTTCGCTAGAAGAATAAATTAACCAATTTATTTTTTATTAATAATATTGTATATTTGAGAATTTCAAATGAGGATTTTTAGGTGCCCAAATAAGGATACATCAAAATAAATTGATTTTTAATCTCAAAATATGTTTTTCATAAATTTGATTTAAATAAATTTTGGTTTTAGCAAAATCTGTAGAAGAAATGAAAACTCCATTTCCCTTTTCAATCTCATATTGATGATTATTTTTATTCATATATTGATTTTTAATTGTTATTTTTATTTTGATTTATATTGAAAATGTTTTTTTTTTGTTTTGAAAAAGATTAATAAAAAGGTTGGTGCCGGAATGGATAATTAATTAAATAGAATTTTATATTATAAGTAGGGTTTAGTTTTTACGCACAAAAAATCGCAAAATAGGCATAAAATAGGGGAATAAAATTGTTTATGAACGCTTTTTACGGTAGAAAGGACATAAAAATTAATCAAAAAACTTAATTTTGTTTTAAATTTCAATTGTTTAAAAGTTTTTTTCGAATAAGAACAATTTTTAAACCAAAAATTTTTATCAATAAAAAAAATTAAATTTTGGGGACCAATTTTGAAAATTTTTTTATTCTTTGCGGCGTATTTTCTGAAATTTTTTCGGTTCATTTCTTAAGGGTATATTTTTCCTTTTATTTCATTTTTATTAAGGATTTTCAGAAAAGCTTTTCATGCTTATTTGAGCGTATGAAGTGGCAGAAGTTTTAGAAACAAATCCCTAATTATAAAATTTGAAAAATAACTGAAAGTAGTGAAAGATTCAAACCCCTGCTGGATTGGTCCTAATTTTTGCCCGATCACAGCGCCCTTGTTCAACTGATCTGACAAATGGAAACGTTTCGAATTTGAGACACACGACGGCACATTACGAGGAGTACGGCAAAATCAGTGATAGTTACAAAAAACCGTTCAAATCAATTAATAAGACTAAAAATTTTGATTATTATATTATTCACTTTGTAATTTTTCAACAACAAAAAAAAAATTCGCAATTAAAGTTAATAGAAATTATTACTCTAAGGCATTCCGGTAGAGAATTTGAAAAAATCAAGGCCCCTTTTTGAGGGGGGCTGAACAATAGAGCCCCTGCGGGCTCTAAATTCAATATACAATAATTAAATATTGAATTTTATTTATTTAATTTCATATTCTATTTTCAATTTTTCTCAAATTTTCCCTTTTCTAAACATTTACTAGAGATGCGCCGTGAATCACGGTCACGGTCACGGTTACCGTGAATTTCACGGGTTTTTTCACTCACGGTCACGGTCACGATTCACGGTACCAATTCACGGTTATTCCGTGAAAAATTTACACTGGATAAAATTGAATATTTACGAATTAGATATTTTTTTCATAGAGAAACTTGCTCATTTTTTGGGAAATTTTTGGTAAGAAAAGAGCAAAATTTTCAAAAATTTCCCCGGCGGCGCCTATCGGCACCGCCGGCCCAATCTCTATTCCTGAAACTTTTTGAACAAAGTCAACTACTAATATTGTGCGAAAACAAATAAAAATCAAGTTTTAAGGATGATCCCATTTAAACAAATACTCATTAAATTTCTTTAACACTCGAAATTAGGTTATTTTGGGCAAAAGCAGTTAACAAATCCCAAAAAATTTTCAAATATTGTTCACTATAACCCTTATTTTTCTTAATAATTGGGAAAATATATCTTATAGATCAAAAACAAAAAACCATATAAAAAAGATCGGAATCGATTTTGAAGCAAAATTATGAGAAATATGCAAATTATGGGCGCTCCGCGCGTGCCAATGGTAGTGCTGTTCGAGACCGAAAATTTTCCGAGGCTCGAGACCGAAACTTGACCCCGAGACTCGAGACCGATTTTTTATGTTTCTCATTTCTGGCTCATTTTACGAACAAAATCTGTTAACAAATTGCAATCAAATTTTAGATTTTTCCCCCCGGCGGCGCCTACCGGCACCGCCGGACTACAAAAATTTATTATTTATAAAAAATTGGCAAATTCGCAAAATTTGGCCATTTTTGTACAAAATCTGTGCACAAATTGCACTCAAATTTTTAAAAATTCGCCGTCCCTGCTGGACACCCTGTTCCCAACATTTTTTGGAAAATTTTACCACAAAAAAGACAGTGTAAAAACAAAAAATTCGCCGACGGGGAAAAATTTAACTAAAAAAATTCACGGTCACGGTCACGAAAACCGGGAATTTCACGGGTTTTTTGGGTCACGGTCACGGTCACGATTCACGGTACGAATTCACGGTCACGGTCACGATTCACGGGGTCAATTCACGGTCACGGTCACGTTTCACGGTTCACGGGTTTTTTTAGTCACGGCGCATCTCTAACATTTACCCTCATTTTCTGCTGGCGTCAAATCATCTCCATCATTTATTGAATTGTTCGAAATTGACATTTTGGAGTTTAGTCGCTCTAAAATAAACTTAATCCTGGGAAAATTTTTCTGATGTTATTTTCGGATGCTGAGCACAAATCCGGCCTTATTTTGGACCTACTTTTTGCAAAAAATAAAATTTTTTTATTGTACTAATAATAAGCAGGGATTCTTTTTTTTATGTAAATACATATTTTTTTCTTGGATTCTCCATAGCCTAATTAATGGGAAAAACACTTTCTTTTTTGTGTTTGCGAACAAAAATCGGGACTTTTATTTACATATTTTGGGATTTTTCTACATATTACATATGTACATATTTTTATACATATTTTAGACTTTTCGCCATTTTTTCGTACATATTTTGCAATTTTTGAGGATTTTTTAAGGAACTTTTTATTAAATGCCCCAAAAAATCCAAAATTTAGCAATTTTCGTACATATTTTCATTTAAAAAAAAATTTTTTTTTTTCATATTTTTAAGAATTTATAAAAAATGATATAAATACATTGATTTTAATTAATTACTTTTTTAAAAATTAGAAAAAAACACGAATTGTAAAAATTTTGGGTAAATTTGTTTTTTTAACTTTTAAAAATATTTAACATTAACATTAATTGAAAATCTTTATACATATCGATAGCGGAGACTTTTCTCTATTTTATAAATCTTATTTGATATTTTTATCATGCTTGATTGATTTTTGGCATATTTTTAAAAGTTGGTGGTTAGGTCTGCAACCATGGGTAGAGGCAGGGTTGCAATTTAACCATGGTAACATGGTTAAGTAACCATCAACCATGTTCTTTTGCTGCGCGTTCGCAAATCACCAACCATCATGGTCAAATGACCATGTTAACTGACCATGAACTCGTGGTTGCACATTTGCTACGGGTTTACCATCATGGTTATGGTCATTTAACCATTACCATCTTCTTTCGCTACGGCCCCAGCAGGGGCCTATTTCAATTTCCGTCAAATCATTGATTTGACGTCGAATCAAAGGGTTGACGTCAAATCAAAGAACCTGTTTCAATTTAAAATCAAAGGAAACGTTTGATTATCAAAGGTTTCTGTACCTTTGACGTCTACCAAGATTTTTTATTTGATTGCGTTTTTGAACAGTCCAGGAAGAGTTTTTTATGAAAAACTGTAAAATTGGCAGTTTGGCGGTCGCCCTAGCACCAATTTGAAACATTTAAAATTTCCTTTACGAGAAATTTGATGATACTAGACTGAGATTTTTAATTTAATTAGGTTTTTGAAATGCAACAAATTTATTCATTAATAATTTTCAATTCCATTATTTAATAAGTCATTTCTAATAAAGAATCAATCCAATGCTTTTGTCGGTCAGTTTTGACCTGTCATGGTATTTCGAGGCGACCATCCTTAATTTATTTTATTATTATTATTATTAAATTTTATTTATTTTTCTCCTACCGCAGAAGCAACTGCTGCCATCATACACACAACCTGCGGCACATAAATTTGGGATTTGTTCATTTTTGGGTATTTTGAATTAGCTTTGAATAATTAGCTTAATTATTTAATACTAAATGAGTATGTTAAGCATTAATTTTATTTTACATTTTTATTCATATTCTTTATATTCCCTTGATATTAATTAAAGATAGGAAGGTATCTTTATGTATACACACACAGAACATATAAAAAGATTGTAAGATTGCCAATTAATTAAAAAACAGAAAATTTATCAAAAAATGGCATCGAATTCGCATCTTTTGGTTTAAAATAGGCTAACGAAAATGTGAATTATACAAAAATTTTAGATTCAGAAAATTACCAGTTTTTGTGGTATCGTTTGAGAATTTCGTACCGCTTATTTTTTTATACAATTAATTCAAAAATCAATTTAATTAAATTTTTTGTTATTTTTTGTCCATTGATAACAACTGTATTTTAGCATTTACGTAGACACAATGTTAAAATATAATATTTTACTTAGGGAATTTTTGATGAATTTTAAATGACTTTAAATTCAGTGTCTTAAGATGTTTGACCTTTAAGATGTTTAAAAATTAATTAAAAATTAATTTAAATTTAATTAAAATTAAATTAAAAATTTGCATAAAGTCGCGCAGTAAAAAAAGTCGCGCAGTAAGAAAAAAGTCGCGCACCCCTTGCAATAGGCTTGGTTTGCAAGAAAAAATCAATAAAAAAAATTTGCATAAAGTCGCGCACTTGAAAAAAGTCGCGCAATAGGTTTTGGCTTCGGTACTGAAAATTTTGGCGCTCAGATGGCCCGCGCTCACTTGGCGGCGCTCAGATGGCTGGCGCTCAAATTATTTTAAGCATTCTTACAATCGCAAAATGATCAGAAGAAAATTTTGGAAAAAATCAGTGAAATGGAGAAGCAGAGAAAGATGATGAATGGAAGAGAAAAAATAAAATTAAAATATTTTACGGTTAAATAATTTTTTAATTTATTTAATAAATTATTATTAATAATTATTAAAAAATATAGAAATTATTTACTTTCAGGTGTTTTTAAAATTCCAAGAAAATTGTTGGGATTCCTTCGCTTGTCACAATGGCATCGAAATCAGTGGTGACAAAAGTCTCATTGTCCATCATAAGGGAAATCCTTCTGGTATTTTTTAAATTTACATCAAAATTCAATTTCCCTTAAAAAGGTTGGTTGCGCTCCGTCTTCGCTAAATATCCGATTGTGCTGAACAAACATTTGTCTGACTTTTTTTACTATGAAATTTCAGTTATGAAAAACGAAAAAATAGTAAGCGAATTTGGTATAAAAAGTGAAATATTTTATTATTTATTTCTTCTTTATTCAGTTGGCCCATCATCTTCGGATTCGCTGTTAAACAGCAGACAAAATTGGATGAAACAATTCCTTGTAAAAATGGCACTTATGCCTTTGACAGTGATAACGATATTCGGATTAACGGAGAAGGAAAGGGAACAAATGCCAAATATTCCTACGGTGTTGGCGATATCGTAGGAATTGGCGTCAATTCGGCCAGTCGGCAGATGATTTTTACAAAGAATGGACTTCGTTTGGGTTGGCAAATTAAATAGTTAATAATAATAAATAAATTATTTTTTAAGCTATTTATTTACCTATTTTGTGCTGATTTATTTTGATGTTTAAAATAATCAAAAATCCCTTAACTTTTTCACAGATACTTCTGATTTTCTGGTTGATCCATCTTTTGCTGATGGTTCTCTTTATCCATTCGTTTCTTTGGGTCTCTCTGGTGACAAAATTGAGGCGAATTTTGGGCCCAATTTCAAATTCGATTTGGAAACTCTCTGAAGGAAGAATTAATTATTCACTAATGTTGTTGATCAATTTGCTATTTTTAATCATTTTTATGTCTTTCTTCTTCAATTAAAATTTGGTTTTCTGTATTAATCGGAAAATTTTGTCGTTTCCCGGGTATTTAAGACTTAAAAGATGAAAATTTGCAAAAAAAAAAAGAGTTTTTTCCAATTATATGCTAAGATTCATATTAAATATCTGCTCATATGCTATGATGAAATGGGCTCAAAATAGCATTTCTACGTTAAACTTTTGATTTGGTGAGGTTTTTTAGTCCATATAAAATGGTGAATTAAGCGAAAGTGAAAAAATTAAATAAAAATTCTTTTTTGACAAGTAAACATTTTTAATTAATTAAACCTCATAAAATAACCTTTCAAGACTTGGACTAAATAATTTTAAAAGCAATTATTTATTTTAAGTAGAGTGAAGCGGGACCGGGAATTTTGGGCCAAACCGGGACCTAATCGGGTTGAAAAACCGGGACTTTTTGGCTGGAAAAACCGGGAATTTCCCGGTCCCGGTGTTTTTAAATTCCCAAAAAAGTATTGGGATGCCACCGCTTGTCACTAAAACCTCGAAATCAGTGGTGAAAAATGTTTAACTGTCTATTGTACGAAAGATTACGGTGCTAATTTCATTAAAAATGATAAATTAAAGTAATTTTCCTTCAAAGGGTGATTGGTTGGTATTCCGTCTTCGCAAAACATTCGATTTTGGTGAACAATAATAATTCGTCCGACATTTTTTATTATAAAATTACTGTCAACAAAAAGAAAAGTTAGGCATTTTATGGCGAGATAAAAATGCCAACTTTTTTAATAAGTAAAATAAATAATTATTTCGGTACAATTCGTCAACAAGCAAAAAAGGGAGAATATTACGTTTAGAAAACCAAGCAACGGCTGCTACAAGGCCATTTTTGCAAATGGAAGTTTTCGTTTCCAATAAGAAATAAATGACAAATATTCTTACGGTGTTGGCGATACCGTAGGAATTGGCGTTAATTTTTTTCTTTTTTTGCTGTCACATTTAACAAAGCGCCTGCTAATGGCTTCAATTTTTTAGATTTCTAGTTAAAATTTTTTTATTAACATTAAGAAAAGATATGACTAGAGAACTCAAAACCATTGCTTGTTTTTTAAACATTTTGTTGATAAAGGTAATAAATTTTTTTGAAATTTTGTAGGCAAATAGAAAATACTTAAGGGGGTGCATATGTTTTTTATGTAGAAAATTTTCACCCATTCACCCAAAAAATGTCCAATAAAAATTTTAGGTATAATTTAAGCCGTTGATCAAATAAATATAACTAATGACTAACTATATTGATTAGTAGAGACCGAACCGAACCGGGCCTGGTACCGGTTTTTACCGGGCCCGGTAAACCGGTCCGGCGATTTTGGGGAAAATTTGGTTTGACCGGTTTTTGAGAGGCGGGGCCAAATGAGTGAGTTATTGGCATCCAAGTCAATGAATGATGCCCAAAAATGAATGCAAAAAAAGTCTTGCCCCAAACCTGAAAACCCATCTGAAAGTTGGTTTAAAAATCTGAAATAATTCATGCTTGCTTATCTTTTGCTGTTGAACAAGAAAGTATTTACACCTAATTGATCAGATCACTCCTTCATGGTGACCTGAACACCCTGAAATACACTGAAAATTTGGGCAATTTTCGAAAAAAATTCCTAGGGGGTTAGGAAAAAATAACGGAAATTTTTAATAGACTCATTAAAAAGAACACAAAATTTGCTATCGAATTGCTTAAGGAATAAAGGTGCTACGACTTGTACATAAAAAGTTATACTTGGTTGAAAAATTGGATAACTCAAAAATGATCAGTTTTTGATCATTTTCCCTTGAAATACGGTAAAAATAGTAATTTTTTTATAATCATCAAAATTCAATCAAGTATAACTTTTTGTATACAAATCGTAGGCACATCATTCAAAAGGCAATCCGGTGGAGAATTTTGTGCTCTTTTCAATGAGCTTTTTCAAAATTTCTAAAAAAATTCCTAACCCCTGAGGAATTTGTTTTTCCCTGAAATTCCCCAATTTTCAGTGTATTATGAGGCGTCCCGATCACTAGGAAGTGACTTTGATCACAATAATTCATTATTTTGCTTTTTATAAAAAATGTATTTTAAAATCTGATAGAGCACGAAAGACGCTATAGAAACAAATTAATTACAGAGAATTTGTTCAATCATTCAGCTAAAAAATTTAATATTCCCAATTATTGCCTCTTTGGGGCAACACTTTTTTGAGTCGCTGTTTATTTCCTAAAATACAACACTTTACCGCACTTTGTTTATCCATGGCTGATCAGTGCCAAATTTGGACCAAATTTTCTCGCGGTGAATTAATTTTCTTCGTATTCGGTTAAAAAAATTAAAATTTTATTTTCTATTTTTTTGTAGTATTTTTTACTAAAACCCCCATCCCTATTGTTTAACAATTATTTTTGATCATTGTGCCATTTTAATTGCCGTTTCCAATGCCAATTTATAGCATTTGCCATTGCAATATGTTCTCCATAAAATTTAAATCGAAGAATAATACTAAAAACGAAACTAAAATAAAAACGCAAACATGAAACGCCCTAAAAACACGAAAAATACGAAATCCGAACGACGGTTTTTTTTTTTTACTAAAAATTACAAGATTTTTGAATTATTCTCAAAGTTTAATCAATTTATTTACATTTAAAATTAAATTTAGAAATTATTTTCTTTTATAAATTTGTAAATTCTCCAAAATTCCATAAGTACAGTATACTGCTAACAAATTATTCAATTTTTTGGCCACATTATTTTTACAAATATTTTGAATGGTAGAACAGTTAAAATAAAGAATTAGAATAACTTTTTGTAAATTTTTACTAATTTTTTAAAAATTACATAGTAGTAGAGGATGCTTTGAGCTGTCGTTAAATACTAAATTTCATTAATTTGACTAAGCTTAAGCAAGTTATAATTAATTACTTTGCAAATTAAATTAAATAATAATTTAATTTAATTATTACAAACACATATTTTTGTTGCTTCGGCTCACCACGTAGGCGAAAGCTATTTGATCTGTTCATGGCGCATAAAATGATTTATGGCCGAACAGATCTGAAACTATTTCTATTTTTAATCCAACAACACGTTTTAACATCGCCTTTTACAGATTTAACACAAAATATAAACTTGGCAAAAAATTCATTCCCTTTGCTGGGAGGGTAACAAAATTGTGGAATGAACTCGATAAAGAACTAATAAAAAAATTCTTTAAGTCAATTTAAAACTTAAAAATTCATTAGCGCAATAACCGGAAAAAGCAAAAATATAATTAATTTTTTATGTAATTTGGCATTTATGCTGTCTATCTCAATTGACTTTGACCTCATTTTATTCAATATCTTGGTTTTTATTACTGATCATCCAGTTTCGGGTCGACAAAAATGTCGGGTTTCGGGTGACCCGGAACAACCCTGGTCAGCAAATTCAGGGATTTGATCAATTCAGTGATTTATTTGGATGTCAAAAAAGTAAAAAACATAAACACAACAACAAAAATAAGACATTTCGGTTGAGCTGATTTCCCGTTTTATTTTGATCCTCCTTTAAATTTGCCGGCCGACGAGGCGAGAAAATTTGGTCCAAAATTTTGACAAAAATCTGTTAACAAATCGATTAAAAATCGCAAAAAATTTACCCGGCGCGCCTATCGGCACCGCCACCCACTTTCCTCAAAAGATTTTGGGAAAATTGCCGCAAAAAAGCGTTTTTAAAAGCGAAAAAAAGGTGTCGCTTGGCTTTTAATTGTAAATTTGGCCTTTTTGGTGAAAATCTGTCAACGAATTAGAACTAAATTACAAAAAATCCGGCGGCGCCTATCGGCACCGCCGGGCGCTCACCCCTCGCCCACCCATTTCCCAAAAGTTTTTTTGGAAAAATGCGCAGCAAAAAAAAAATTTGTTAAAAATCTGATTTTTGATCCCGAATGCACTGAAATTTACGATTTGCTTATTTCCTCCCCAAAATTGTTAAAAATGATCATGGGAGATGAAAAATATAATATTTGATACATTTTTGATCGAATAAATTGTAAAAATAACTGTTATAAAGCAATTTTGCAAATGTTCTGATTTTCGACCCTAAAATCTGATTTTTTGGGCCTGATGTTCAGATTTGGAAAAATTTTCGATGGAAGCCCTGCATACAACGCGAATCAAATACATTTCGAAATGTTTGAACGTAAAATTGTTTATGAGATGGGGGGGGGTGTGATTGGCGCCGAAGGGGGAAAGGAGGGAATTGTTTTTTAAAAGAAATTTCAAGCGCGCCTCTGTGAAATTTTTAGTGACGAAAAATCACAAAAGTCCGAAATAATGACATAATTTTCAGCCAAAAAATGAGCAAAAACTTTTTTTTTTCATTAGTTCAGTTGCCAATGAGGTAACATTTCCTTTATAAAATTCTCGTAGCAAATATTTAACTTTTTAAATTAAAAATTTTGTCATGAAAAAAAAATTTGAGGGAAGAATTTTTGAGAAAATTTAATTTTTAATGTTTCGGTCGATTTTTAGGGGTGTATTTTCCGTTTTTATTGCATTTTTGTGAAGGAATTTTTCAGAAATTGTCGAAATAGTGAAAAAATAGTGACAAAACTCCAAAATAGTGATTTTAAACTATTTTAGTGACGAAGTTGCCAAAATAGGTGATTTATAGTGACGGATAATGACGTCAGAATCGAAATTTTTAATGCAGAAATGCGTTTTTTGGGATGGGGGTCGGTTTAATCTGAGCCAGGTTTAAAGGAAAATAACTTTTTTCTTTGTTCACCAAATCCAACAATCTTGGTATCATTCGAAAGCCCTACATACTTAGAAGCTATTATTAAGCTATTTCTAAGCGATTGAAGAACTAATAAAACATGAATACTACACAAAAGTCAGAATTTTTGCATATTTTTACTTATAACCTTTTTACTTGTCGGTATATCTTTGTGTTTTTTAGAAAGCCAATAGTGCTTGTTAAGAGCTTTCGAATAATACCAAGATTATTGGATTTGGTCAACAAAGAAAATAGTAAACGTTGCTTCCCTAGTGAATACAATAATCTATTATTTACACTGTTAATAAAGAGAATTGTAATTTTTTTGATCAAAATTGGAAATTCCTTTATATCCCTGCTGCTGGTAAAAAAGTTGCTTGATATGAAAACATAAGAACACTTAGCAGCAAATTGTCCGATCATTTATTTTTGTGTGTTCGCAAAGAGAAAGTTTGGCCCAAAGTTTGCCTCAATTTGATCAGCAGGCGAAAGCAAAGAAACGAATGGGAACAACTGCTGCTGCTGCTGGAGGTGATCAATCGGAAATGGAACGGTAATGGCGGCGGTAACTGAAAAGAAAAAATGTTTTTTTCTTTATTTTTATTCGCCATCAAAAATAAAAAATAAATACGAAAAATAAAAGTAACAAAAACATATTTGAGCGTCTTTTTGGCTTGGTGACCTTTTTTCCTTTTGATGATTGTGAATAAATCGAATTAAAATGAAAATAACGATAGAACATATAGATATTTCCGATCGAAAAATCTTAGTTTAAATGTTTTGTATTTTGGTTAATAGTTCTGTGTTTCTAAAATTTTTAAAACCAATATCAAATCGAAAATCATTCGATTTTTAGTTTATATAATATTATTATTATTTGTTTAAATTCAAATAACCCAAACGGTGTCCATTTTTTGTGAGAAAAACTTCACAAGTTGTCAAATAAATGCCAAGACCGAACACATCGCCATGCGTAAATGAGTGTGCCACATTCAAATTTTGCTGGTAACCATTTATAAAAGAGGTGCCATTGCTTTGGTACGCCAAAGTGCCCCAGCGGTTAACAACCGACACAAATGGCTTTAGTTTGAGAGCAAATCCGACCACGGCACCAAAAGAACTTGAGAAATAAATGATTATTCTATTTTTGGTTTTATTAATAAAAATGCATGATTATTATTTTAAAATTTATATATTTAAAAATAAATAAATAAATTTCCTTACCCGAGCAAATGTTCGATAGCAATTTCGAAGTAGAAAAGGCCGTTCGAATTTGCACAGTCTTGAATGGAATGTTTCGCAAAGACAGTTCGCCAATCTTTTTGTCAGGGATATATTTCATTAATCAGATAATGATAATGCTATGGTAAACATACATGGAAAAGGGTGGGGGTGTAAAAGAGGTGCGGGGGGGGTCGCCGGCGAAGGGGAAATTTGTGAAAAATTTGGCTATTTTCTTAACAAAATTTATTAAAAACTCTGAAAATTTTTCCCCGGCGGCGCCTGTCGGCACCGCAGGCCCCCCAAAAATCCTATTTTTCCTTAAAAAAATTAGCCAAAAATCTCAAAATTTGGTAATTTTTAGACAAAATCTGCTTACAAATAGCATTAAAATTAAAAAAATGAGGTTTTGAAAGCAAAAAAGTCGTCAAATTACATGGCTGGACCCATTCGCAAAAATTTCGCTTGACCCCCCCCCCCCCCCTTTTACATGTATGATGGTAAATTAGCATACCGGGGTTATACTTTCTTGTAGTATAACGGATCGTCCGATGTTTAGAATCAAGGATTTCGAGGTCACATAAACCGTAGTAGGGATAATCATGGGAACGGGCCTCGTAATCCCAAAAATTGATTTGTTTCATCGGTCCCATCGGCTGTGGTACGAGAAAATTTGATGCCTAAAAAAGATGTGAACACTTGAAAAATAAGTCATGAGAATTTTTTCTAAAAAATATTTTTACTCAATATTTGTCTAATTTTAAGAAATGACAAAATATTTGTAGGATTTGTAATAATAATAAATAATTTTTCTAATAAAATAATTCGACGCATAAATGCGGATGTAATAAAGTGATAAAAAGAAAATTTTTATTAAAATAAATTTTCAAAATTTATTACCGGCGCTTTTTTCTGTTGTTTGGCATTGCCCAATTTTGTGGACTCTTTCGTCGTTTGATCTGCCAACTGAAAATTTACGAAACAGCAATCACTAATTACTCTGAAGTATTTTTAAAAGAAATATTTTCATCAAAACAACAAAAATAATCCGAAAAAATGAAATGATTCACGCCTCAATTGACCATTTGCTGCTGCTGCGTCTCCAATTGAACAATTCGTCCCAAAAGAGCATTCTGATCATTTTGAAACTGAGTCAATTGGCCAACTGAAACCGGGCAAAGCATTAGTAAATTGAGAATTTTCTCCTTTTTTGTGCCTATTTTTCATGATCAATCCCTAGTAATAAACAATTTCTTTACATATTCATTTATGCTAAAAGTGATCAAATGACTATAATATTCATAACGAAAAATGATCAACAAATTACAATTCATAATATCACATCTCAAAATATCACATCCGTTTGTTAGGCCTTAAGCAAGCCGCATAAACCATGATTTATTTATACGTTTTCTAATTTGCGTGGTTCAAGAATAACTTCGAAATGATTGGTCGACTTATAAATAAAGACTTTTGTGAAACATGCACAAAAAATTAGAATTTCATAGGATTTAAACACTTTATAATATTTAAAGTTAATTATTTTTATTATAACTGATACTTTTTTTAGGTTCACCCACACTGATACTTTTTTAGGTTCGACCTAGCACCAAAATTTACGAAACAGCAATCACTAATTACTCGAGGTATTTTTTAAAAGAAATATTTTCATCAAAACAACAAAAATAATCCGAAAAAATGAAATGATTCACGCCTCAATTGACCATTTGTTGTTGCTGCGTCTCCAATTGAACAATTCGTCCCAAAAGAGCATTCTGATCATTTTGAAACTGAGTCAATTGGCCAACTGAAAACCGGGCAAAGCATTAGTAAATTGAGATTTTCATTTTTGTGCCTATTTTTCATGATATTCTGAAAATTATAAATTATAAATGCACCTTATGAAATGAAATTAAATTCAAAAGAACATCATTAGGATAGGAACACTTTCAAAAATTTACCAAAAAAATTTTCTAATTTTTTTATTATTGAATAATTTTCAACAATTAAACAGAAAAAATAATATAATTCATTTTTGTGCTTTTTGTGCCTAATCGTGGATCGATTAGCAATGTAAAAGTTAAAAATGTTGTGCCCACCAATGGATTCGCATGTTTTCATCAGCTGCTCAACATGGCACATTTGCTGCTGTTGTCGCCGCACATCCAATCGGTCGTCTTCCAAAGATGATCGAATTGATGGAGTCAATTGGTCTTCAAAAATTTGTTTTATATAATTTGTTTAAAATTTTATCGAGCTTTTTAATTTATTAAAATTTTGTTGATTTTTTTATATAGATTTGCGTTCAATGATGTCACGATTCGAAATACGCGAAGGATTCGTTATAATTTTGCTTAAAAGCACGCATTCATAATCATTTGAAAGCTCTGAGATTTCTTTATTAGAAAGGAAAATGTAAAAAAATATTTCCTTAAATTGCAAAAAAATATCTTCCTAAATTTACATATGATTAGCAAAAGGCCAAAATATGTGCCAAAAATTAAAAAAAAACTGCTTCAAAATAAGTTATATTTTTAAAAAATCTCATTTTTATCAATTCACTAGCACATTTCTATAAAAGGCATTTCAATATTTTTGACGTAAATCGTTTTCTTTCTCTCCAAAATTTACTTATTTTTCTGACTTTCTTCGCTAAAATTCAGATTCTGCCTTAAAACAGGGTTCTAATTCGTCCTTAAATGGCAAGGACGTCCTTGAAATGAGCATTTGGAAAAGTTTTAAAAAATTCAAATTTTTGGAAAAAAGCGCACGCTAGAAGTGATTGTGAAAAGTAAAATGATAATCTGAACAATCGCAAAACCGCATTTTTTGGTGAAAATCTGTTAAAAATTGACTTAAATTTTAAAGATTTTTCCCCTGGCGGGCGCCTATCGGCACGCGCACCCCCCTATTCCCTGGGACAACTGAGTCACAGTGAAAATGGACACTTCAGTACCAAAAAATAATAAACGGTAAATAACAATTTAAAAGCAAAATTCGCAAAAGGGAGCATGCGAAGACGGAGCAAGTAGTGGGGCGAGACGGAGGGCGGAGGAAAAAGTCTGACGAGCGCCACAGGCGGTTGACTGCGGGGGCCCGAAGGGCCCCCGCCAATCAGTCAACCGCCTGCGGATCACGCGCGGACTTCTTCCGTAGCCCGTAGTCTCGCCCCACCTACTGGCCGCCGTAGTCGAGTGTGCGGCGGTTTTTTAGCGCAAAGCTAAATTAAACTTTTATATTTGACGTTCTTTTCCCATTTTGTTGACTACTGGTTTAAAAATAGTTTTAACGATTTTGAGGACCCATAACATGCGTCGGTTCGACTTAATTCCTTGATTTTTAAACTCAGCTCGTCAAGCGCTTTCGAATGATACCAAATTTGTTTAAAATTTTTTATTTAAAATTGATTTTTGGCTGATTTTTAAGGCAAATTTTCGAGTTTTAAACCAGTTCAAAAACCGGTTTAAACGCTTTGCCGCGCAGTTTTTTTGACGGTTTAGGCGTTTTCAGCACCTAAGAAAACCTATAAAAGTGTTTTTATGCGATTTTGAGTCTGGGACCTATGATGGATATTTTCCGTTTTATCTTACCATAATCTCCTTGCGCGTACTTTTCCTTTTGCTGCTGTTGCTGCTCCGTCTTGACAACGCTGGCCGGCAACAACTCAAAGAAATATGTGTTTTATGTAATTATTTTGTATTTTCCAATTTTTTTTTGTTCAATTTTAAAAATTTTATTCAAAATTAATTTTTGAAATAAGGACTGAAATTTCGAAAAATTTCAAAAAGACAGGGTATTAATTCAAAAAAAATGATTTTTTTCTGGCGCTAAAATTACTCAAATTACTTTTTGCAAGAATTTTAATCCAAAATATATTAAATTTGGATAACATTAACAAGTGAATGAATTTGTTAGAATTTAATTTACCATAGAAAAAGCATAATTTTTTAATTTAAATTTTGTAACATTATTTATTTTTGTTTTTTCCCTTGCCATTTTTCGCCCATTTTTAGGTGCCTTTATAAGTCATGAACCGCAAAAATTATTTATCCAATTTTTATTTCATTAAAAATATATATTTCAAATAATAAAAAAGTTTGTGGTGTCAAATCTTTTGGCCATTATTTTTGATGATCAACATTTATTCAAATTGACTCACCATCGCCATGTGCTGCGGCTGCTGCGGTCGTTGTTGTTGCTGCTGATGATCACCAGCAGCAGCACCGATTGATGACGACGACACCACGGCGGCACTGTGCCGCACAAATTGGCCCAAACAGAACACATCGGCAGAATTGCCTATTTATGCAAATTTGTTCCAATGAAAACTACTTTCCAACTTATTCTTAAATCAGAGTATTGGGATTGTCCGATCCAAGTACAGAAACCCATTTTCAAGTACATAACGGGGAAAATCTTGTAAAACCAAAATGGCATCAATAATTTGGGGATTTTAATTAAATTTTAAAGATTTCAAAGAGGGACGGACTGAGTCCGTGATAATTACGATAGGCGCCGAAGTGAAAATTTTTTAAATTCATGAGATTTTTTGCAAATTTTTCTATCAACAAATTTTGCAATGTAAAAAAAAATAAAAAACAAAACTTCGAATTTACATAAAATTCTCTCTTTTTACCCTTTTACGAATCCAAAATCCTGGCCTTAAGCATTTCAAATTTTCCCCATTACCCTGCTGTTCATCAATGGCTGGCATAAAACCGAAAGATTTTGAGTCGAATGGATCTGCCATTTTATTTTCCCATAAAAATTAATCTGAACATTTAGTCAATGTTTCTTTTTAAGATAAACAAAAATAAATTGTTTTGGCTATTTAATTAATTTATTTTTTACGATGTTAAATAAATAAAAAAATCATTTAAAAGGGTAAAAAATAAGAAAATGATAACCATTTTACACGCATTATCCCTGGTAAAATAAAAATAAAGTTAATTTTGATTGTTTTTAAAATTCCCTTAATGAAAATTTTTCAACAAAACATTTTAAAAAGACATAAAGCTTCTGTTGCTGTGGTCGGAATTATGTCTTTACGTCACAATTTTTGGCAGGTCAAACAAATCAGAGATTATTATTTTTAAAATTAATTTGATATTATTATAAAAAAACAATTTCACATTTAAAAGACTAAACAATTTTTTAAAATTTTTATTAACAAAGAGGAGGTGCCGGCAGATCCCTTGTGATAAATTTTCTAAATTTTCTACATTATTAATTTTTGATTTATTATTTCCAAATATTCCCAAAAAACCTATAAAAAAAAACTCCAAATCAAACCATTTTCAAAATAAAAATCTTCGTTGGCACCGAAAAAAGGCACAAAAAGATAACACACATCGGCAGAGAGTAATATGAATGGACCTATTGATTGGAAAAGTGGCGGACGAGCGAAGCAGCGAAATGGGGAGAAATGCAACAAGCAAAATAATGAATGGACAATGGTCAACAGCAGAGGTGGTCATGGGAGACAATTGGGCGATGGACAAATAGGCGACAGGCAAATTTAGGAAATAATCCAAGCCGAGTTGAAAAAAGAAAAAAGTTTAATTATGTTGAATAAAGTTGATGATTAATTATAATTAAAATTCATTTATAATTTGTTAATTAAAGCCCAAAAGCTATTAACTTATAACACTAATGTTAGTTTTAACAAAAATATTTCCAATTTTAATTCAATTCGAATCACTAACTTAAATTTAAGCAAAAAAGCGAAATAGCTTAAATTTTCGGTTCGGGTTCGGATATGAGATTTGTCAAAATTGGTGTCCGATTCGTGACTAGCACAACCTTGAAATCACCAAGAACATTTTGTTACTTTTGGTTAAGTTTTTTCATCTCAAATTTTCTTTTGCAGTTTCCCACCTCTTTCCCACGATTTTTGCCCATCTTTTTGGGTCACAATTTGCCCACAATAAAAGGCAAATTATGAATAAATAAAAGAAAATGAGGGAAGAAATTATGAGTGTTCAAATAATAATTATTTGTTTTTTGCCCATCGCAATCTCCAACTTTAGGTCGTCGTTTTAATTCGTTAAAAACTTAAAATTTCTGTTGTGTCCTTACCCAAAGGAACGACAACAAATTTAAACAATAAAGTTTATTGAAGAAACAAATAAAAATAATAAATGAAGAGACGGCGGAGCGGCGAATATCGATTGGCTTGATGCCACAATAAAATGATGAATGAATGAAGGAAGTCCAAATGTGGGGAAGAGAGCCAACATTAAATAGACAGAAATGGGGGAGGGAAGAAGGGACAAACAAAGGGTCAGAGATCACAAATGTCAGTGGTCACTATCTCTAACAACTCCCTTCTTAAATTCTGATCACTCCTGATCAGCGGTGGCGCTTCTTGATCGGGCTGGGCGAATAAAATTGCCTCGGTTTGGCGATTCGTTGTGATCTGCGCACTGCCGGTTGGGGAACATCATCGGCTGGCTGTTCTTCGGGTTGTTGCTGTTCATCATTTGGTCCACGATCAGTGTGCATCGGTTGATTTCCGATCACGTTTTGTTCATCATCGAAGATGAGACGTCGGCGCAGCTGGTTTGCGTGCCGGTGGACAATTCTTCCTCCCAAGATCGGTACTTTGACTCGAAAAGTTGGGGAATTCTTAACCCTTTCCAAAATTGTGCCCTGTAGCCAGTGGGATTTGTTGTTCCTGTAATTGAGGAGTAAAACGGGGTCGCCCGGACCGAATTCCGTGTGTTTTGCTCCATGCTTCTTGTCAAATTGGTCGGACATTTTCGAAGCATATTCCTTTTTTGTCTTTCTGATCTGTTCATGATCAATATGCTCAATTGGCTCTCCCCTCGGGTGAACAAGCGACATTTTGGTACGGAGTTTCCGTCCAAAGAATAACTGATCAGGCGAGTAGCCGTTCGACGTCGCGTTGGGAGTCGTCCGATAAGAAAGGAGCGCTTTCTCGGCCCAATCTTTGTCGTTTTTCGAACACTTTTTCATTGCCCGTTTGAACGTGTCGACGAATCTTTCTGCCTGTCCGTTCGACTGTGGATGGTATGGCGGGGTGAAAGTGTGTTTGATGCCGAATTCTTTGCAAAATTTGGCAAAATCGGCGGAACGAAGTTGTGTTCCATTGTCTGACACAATTTCTTCCGGGACTCCCAGTCTGTAAATGATCGATCTGAGGAAACCAACCGTGGCCTGTGAATTTGTTGACTTCATTTGGCAAACTTCAGGCCATTTTGAGTAGGAATCCACCATAATCAAATACACAAATCCGTCGTCGCATGGGCCAGCAAAATCAATGTGAACTCTTTCGAAGACTTTGCTTGTTGGCGTCCATGGAGCAAGTGGTGCTTTTGTCGGATTCTTCTGCGCGTTTTGGCATTCTTCACAGGATTTGACGGTTTTCTCGATTTCCGAATCCAATCCTGGCCAATAAATGTGACGGCGTCCGAGCGCTTTCATTCGCACAATTCCTGGATGTGACAAATGCAAAGCCTTCAAAGCTCGATCCCGAAGAATTGCTGGGATAATGACGCGTTGCTGGTAAAGCAAACAACCTTCCACTTCCACAATTTCATCTCGTTTTGGGAAGAATGGAGCGATGTTCGGGTCGTTGCATTTGCTTGGCCATCCATTCTTTGACAGTCGTGAAATTTCTGAGAGAATTTCGTCCTTTGCTGTTGCATCCGCAATCTCAGCCGCTGTCAATGGCAATTGATCAATTTGCACTTGGAACACATTGTTGATGTAGCATTCCGTTTCTGTGCAAATGTTTGCAATCAAAATATCTTCTTCTGGCCTTGGATAATTTGCGATGAGCCGGGAAAGGACATCGGCTTGGCCAAATGCTGCTGTGTTGACATATTTGATGTTGAACTCGTAATTTGACAAAATTAAGGCCCATCTTTGCAGTCTGCTCGCGGCATAAATCGGTATGCCCTTCTTTGAGCCAAAGATGGCCAGCAGCGGTTTGTGATCGGTGAGCAGAGTGAATTTTCTGCCAAACACCATTTTGTGAAATTTCTGCACGGCAAAAACGAGTGCCAGAGCCTCTTTCTCGATTTGGCTGTAATTGCGTTGTGCGCCCGACAGTGTACACGATGCGTGTTCGATCACTTTTTCTCTTTTGTCGGGGAAAATGTGGCTAATTGTCGCGCCGATTCCATCTTTGGAAGCGTCCGCTGCGACGACAATTGGCAATGACGGGTCGTAGTGCGTCAATAGCAGTTCCGACGTCATAATTTCCTTTGCCTTTTCGAAGGCTTTCTGTTGTTCTGCCTCCCATTTCCAATTTTCATCCTTTTTGAGCAGTTGGTCCAATGGCGCACGAATTTGGCGCATTTCCTTGATGAAACGACCATAATAATTTAATGCTCCAAGGAATGATCGGAGGGTCGTCTTTTCATGCGGTGGCGGCATTTTGCAAATGGCCTCTGATCGTTTTGGATCAGGGCGAATTCCTTCTGAAGAAATGATGTGGCCCAAGAAAAGCAATTCCTTTTGCAGAAATTTGCATTTTTCCAGTTGAATGTGGAGGCCGTATTCATTGAATCGCGCGAAAAGTTGGTAAAGCGCTGACACATGTTCCTCCAGTGTCTTTGATGCAATGAGCCCATCATCAAGATAAGCAAAAACGCCTGGGATGCCACTGCATATTTGGTCCATCAAATGTTGAAAAATTGATGGTGCCGATTTAACTCCGAATGGAAGACGCTGACATTGGAACAATCCTCGATGCGTATTCAGAGCGCAGAGTTGTTTCGATTGTTCGTCCAGTTCCATTTGTAGATAAGCGTCGCTTAAATCCAAATTTGAAAAATATGCTGCACCGTTGAGTGCCGCATAAATGTCGTCAGGTCGGGGCAGTGGATGGCGATTGAGTTCCAGTGCATTATTTAATCCTGTAGAAAAATCAATGCAGACTCGGGTTTTGCCATTTTTCTTTTTCACTGCCAGAATCGGTGCAGCCCAATGGCTGAATTTGATTGGCTTAATCGCGCCAAGTTGCTGAAGTCGGTCCAATTCGGCATCTACGGCCTCGATGGCGCCGTGCGGGATTGGCCTCGCTTTGCAAAACACGGGTTTCGCATCCGACTTAAAATCAAATGTGCCTTTGCCTTTCTGCAATGGCCCAATTCGTTGCTGAAAACATCAGAAAAATCTTTCTGAAGTGCCGAAATCAGTGATTTTTCGTCTTTGATCACTTTGGCCTTAGGCATTGCTTCCTTTTGAGCGACTGTCGTCTTTGTCTTCACTTCTTGGAACATTATTTCCTTTGGAATAACTCCCAGTGCGACAATCCATGGCATTCCCAGTAAGTCATGTTGGATGGCATCACTGAGAATGGCCCCCTAGGCCTAAAGTTTTAATCATAAAATACTTACAAGGGAAGGGCGTGAACTGTAACTCGGAAAATGCATATGCGTTATATACCATTCGATAGAGCAGGGTCGACTTCTATTGTGAATTTTTAATTTTACACCCCCATAGAAAGAAATGAAAAAGTTATGGGGCCTCAAAAATCGAAATCTTGGCTGTATTTTCACTTAAAATTGGTGGCTCAGTTGGTTAAATTCGCATTTTTGGAGCTCGGGTTTAAACCCAACATAAAAATTAATTAATTTTAATTAATGTATAATATAACTAAATAATTTAAAAATCATTTTTTAGACTAAAAAAATGTATAATACTTTTTATTTAGTAAAAATAAGCAAAAATAATCAAATGTAAGGGTTGAGAATTAATAGAAAGTAGAGCCCGGACGGGCCCGGGCGCCCGCCGGGCTTTTGCCGGGCTGCCCGGGCCCGTTTATTTTTGGAAAAAAACGGGCCCGGGACGCCCGGTAAAACGGGCTTTTTTTTTGACCGGGCGGCCCGGGCCCGGTCATTTTGACCGGGCTAAAACGGGCTTAAATTTCACCAGCGAAACTACCCAAAATTTGAAAAATAATTAATAATTTTTGGCGAAATGTCTTTATTTAAAATTTTAGATGGAATTTGGGAATTTTTAAAAATTTATACGATTTGAAATATTAAAAAGATAAAATCCTCAAAAAAATTAAAAATCAAATTTTCTATAGCAGTTTTTTGGTGAAAATTACTTAATATGAATATAAAAATCTATAAAAATTTTTCCGTCGGCCTATAAAAATCATTACTCTCTTAAAAATTGGGTCAAAATCACAAAACTTTGTCATTTTTTGGGTGTAAATCTGTTAACAAATCACTCACAAATTTTTAAAATTTCCCCGGCGGCGCCTATCGGCACCGCCGGACCCCCCCCCCCCCCCCCCTCGCGCCCTTGTAAGCCAAATTTTTTTGAAAAAATGCGCCGTAAAAAAAGGGTTTTGAAAAGTAAAAAAAGGAGGATTTACATGTTTTGATTTAATTCTAACAATAAGCTAAAATAAAAGATTTTAATTTTTTGAATTTTTTTACAAAATTCCAAAAATTTTGAAAAAAGTCCGGGCCCGGCGGGCGCCCGGCCAAAATTTTGGACCGGGCCCGGGACGCCCGGTAAAACGGGCTTTTTTTGACCGGGCGGCCCGGGCCCGGTCCCGGCATTTTCAAAATTCCGGGCTCTAATAGAAAGTGAAAAAAGCTTGAAATATGCTCTTAGGCCTAAATTTTCGTTTTTGATTCCTCATAACTTTTTTATTTCTTCCTATAAGGGCGTAATATTAAAAATTCACAATAGAAGTCGACTATTCTCTATCCAATGGTATATAACACATATGCATTTTCCGAGTTACAGTTCACGCCCTTCCATTGTTAATTGGGATTTACATATTTTTCCAAAGTTTTTTATGCATATATCTATTTCGAGGTTTTTATACATACTTGGAATATATTTTTAACTTTTTGCATTTTTTTAAATTTTTTTTGAGATTTTGATAATTTTTCTGTTCGTGTTTCTGGCTTTTTCTATTTGTCTTTATAGTTGTATTTCTTATCATTTTCATTTGTATTTGCTGTTGTATTTCTGATTAATTTCTGGTTTCATGTGTTTTTCGTTTCTGATAATATTTGCTTTGCTTTTCTGGTCGTGTTTCATTCACCGTAGCAGGAAAATGCCGCGTGAAATAATAAAAATACGGTAGTGCATAAAATATATTTTCCATAAATTTTTACTTAAATAAATTCACTTTTTAGCTAAATCTGACGAACAAATAAACCTGTTGGATGTTGTTGAAATTTAATGGAAATTCCTTCATCCCCATTTGAAATTACATATTGATATATTTTTTAATTCATATATTGAATTTATTTGTTTTGAGAATAATAATAAAGGTTGGTGCCGTAATGGAAATTAATTAATTTATTATTTGTAACGATCACTATGATTTTTTGGTCATTTTTTTGCGATTAGCATTTTACGAGAGAAGGACAAAAAAAAACAAAATTTTCCGCTCATTTTTTAAATTAAAGTTCATTTTAAACACCTAAAGATAGCTCTATTTTTGGTTTGTCACTTAAAAAACGATTTCGCCTTTTAAGCATTTCTATTCCGCAATTTTTGAAAAATTCTTAAGAAAAATACAATAAAACTCAAAAAAAAAAAATTTTTGGTCCCAGCGGCGCCTATTGGCACCACCGCCGGAGGCCAAAATTACGTAAAACTTTAATAACTTACTCAAAATCGAAAAATTATAATGAGAAAAACAGGAGTTAAAATTTTTTCTGCCGATGACCTGAGAAAAAAATTTTGTCGTCCGTCACCCGTGCCATGGGAAATTTATGAATTGTGGTGTTCGGAAAGTCTTATAATTGTATTCAAAAATTTAATTTAGAAAATCATTAAAAAATCAAATTAATAAAGATTAAGACTATCTGAACTTGAAGAATTTAAAAATCAATTATATTCTGAGACTTGGAAATGGTTAATTGCCGCCGGTTCCATCCCTAATTAATGGCCTTCTTTTTTGGAAGTTTCAATAATTCAATGTTGTGTTAAATAAATTATTTAATTAAAAAACGAAAATATAAACAAATTAATTTGGTAAATATCGGTCATAGGGCCCAAACTCAAAATTGCTTAAAAACGGTCAGAATCGATGTAAAAAGTAGGGTTCAGCCCCGAGTTCTCGGGGGGCAAAAAGTCGGGGGCCGGGGACCTCAGGGGGCGACATGTCGGGGGTCGGGGACCCCGATCGGGTAGTGATCAGCGAAATTTTTTAACGAAAAACCCAATTTTTCTTTTTCAATGCTCGTAAATCTTCCTCTTTTCACTTTAATCAACTAAAAATGCGTCCAATTTGGCATTTTATAACAAGGCATCCCAGGCTCCAAAAATTTTCAGAAACTGAAAATCGAATTTCGAGGCTCAAAAATTTTAATCTCATAAAGTTGAACAATTTTAGCGGCGCGATTTTCAAAAAACTTTTTTGGAAACTTGGGGTGGGGGGGGAGTGGTAAGGCGGTGCCGATAGGCGCCGCCGGGAAAATTTTTGAAAATGAGTATAATTTGACTATTGTCCAAAAATTGTCTAAATTTTGTGATTTCGAGCCAACTTTTAAGAAAAAAACTTGGTGTTTTTGGGGGCAGGCGGTGTCGATAGGCGCCGCCGGAAAGTTTTTCGTAATTTTTAATCAATTTTATTAAAAAAATTTGTTCAAAATTTCAAAAATTTTCAAATTTCCCGCATTCGTGGATGAATTAACTTTTAAATTTTTAAAACGCTCGGAGTCCCCAATCCCCCGAATTCGTGTCGGGGGGTCGCGGGGCAAAAAGTCGGGGGCCGGGGACCTCGGGGGACGACATGTCGGGGGTCGGGTCGGGGGATCGGTCCAAAAAACGTCTCGGGTCGGGGGGCTCGGGGTCGGGGCTGAACCCTAGTAAAAAGGCTAGAAATGGGTAGGAAAAATAGAATTAGGGGCCTAGGGTAATTTGTGGCGCTGATCACGAATGTGACCTTTATTTTGCAAAATTCCGAACCCCGAACCCGAATTCGAACAAAAACTCAAAATTTATAAATAAAAGAAAACATATTATTAAGGGGTTTTGAGGTTGCTGAACACGGATCGAAGACAATCTAACTTTCGCAAAAGGGTGCATGCGAAGACGGAGCAATCTCGCCCCACCTACTGGCCGCCGTAGTCGAGTGTGCGGCGGTTTTTTAGCGCAATACTCGATATTCAATCTTTTATATTTGACATTCTTTTAAAAACCCCTAAAAATTGTTTTTCTTTTAATTTATAAATTTTGTTCGAATTGTGATTCGGGTTTCGGAATTTTGCAAAATAAAGGTCATATTCGTGATCAGCGCCACAAATTACCCTAGAAAATTATTTAAAATGTCTTGAGTGCTTTTTATAGTGCGGTCATTTGAGTCCCAGCTGAGTTTGGCACTCGAATTCCGGCACTTTTTCAGCTTGAAAAAGGGCAAGCGCGCCCTTAATTCTATTTTTCCTACCCATTTCTAGCCTTTTTACACCGATTCTGACCGTTTATAAGCAATTTTGAGTTTGGGCCCTATGACCGATATTTTCCATTAATTTTATATCAATACTTATTTTGCTGTAATTTATGCATTTATAATAAATTATTTATTTTTATGGGTAAAATATTTCTGTAAAAGCATTTATGCTGATGAATCAGCGGAAAACATTAAGCAAATTCATTGGGAATCTTTTTTATTTATTTTTCCATTAATTCATTCATTCATTTATTTTGTCAATTCATTCGTAAAATTATTATTTATTTTATTTTTTCAGAATTTAATTTTGTCAAATAAAATAAAAATTTTATTTTTAAAAAAAATTTTTAATTTTAATTTTGTTTTTCTAAACAAAATAAAAATTAACAAGATTCGCCATCTTCCACTGCGTTTTTTATTTTAATGATAACAAAAGAAAAATTTGATTTTTTTTATTACGCCGGAAAATGATGTCTTTGACGGAAAGAGTTCCCAAGAAAAAGAACATTTCATGCCAATGCCAATTTGGTAAAACGGGCAAAGAATTAGACAACAAACAGCAGAAGACCATGTATGTAGTATAAAGTAGGGCTGCACGGGTCCGGGTACCCGACCGGGTCCCAGACCCGGATACCCGGTTTTTTCACTACCCGGACCCGGACCCGGACTCGGTTTTTTGAAAATCCAATACCCGGTACCCGACCCGGTAGGTCCGGGTCCAACCGGGTATTAAAATAGACTGGTAAGAATGGGGGTCTGGATCAAATTGTTGAGCAGAGTTGGAGGGAAAGGAAAAATTTTTAATTAAATTAAGATTTATTTTAAAAATGATGCATTTATTGCTTCTGTGGCTTGGTGGTTAATCTCTTGGATTCAATTCGTTATTTGCTCATTTGTCAGGTTCAATTCCTTCGCATAGCACTTCTTTTTTTTTAGCATTTATTTTAAATTTTTGTTGGAAATTGCCATTTTATTATTAAGTAAATAAAGTTTAAAAGTTTTTAATTTAAAAATAAAACTATTTTTGCTTTCATAGAATTTTTAAAAAAATTTCTTAATTTATACACGATTTCACCGGGTACCCGATACCCGACCCGGTACCCGGTTTAAAAACTGGTACCCGACCCGGTACCCGGCTTTTCAATACCCGGTAATACCCGGACCCGGTTTTTGCCCAAATACCCGGACCCGTGCAGCCCTAGTATAAAGCATAAATAAAAAAAATAAAAAATCACTTAAATATTTAATTGGCCATATTCATCAATTTTTTAACCAAATTTAATTAGGTGTTATGCTTCACCAGTGTTACGTCACGATGATGCGTGAGTTTGTCAATTAGTTAATGACACAATTATTGTTTATTATTATAATAATTCACTATGTGTTGTATAAGTGAGCTGTACAGCAATATTTGATGTAAATAATTAATGATTTATAAAAAATTTAAATCGTTTTTCTGATTTTTTAATTAGTTTTTTCTTCAATTTAGCTGCTCTGTGACAATGTGTTTTGCAAATGGGTGCTGTGACGAAGTGACAAAAGTCTGAATGTGATAATTAAAAAAAATTCTTTTAAGTGGACATTTTTTAAATTTTAGTCTCTTTAGGCCAACAATTTGTGGCCAAATCGAACGAAGAATTTATCACTGCACTCGAAGAGGGGCCACGGCGCTTGACTTAGGCCCATTTGAGAATTTCGCAGGACCATTTGGCACAATGCCAGAAACCATTAGCGCTTTAACGATTGCCGTATGTTTTTAAAAAGGCTACGATATTTGGTCTATTTGGTGATAGAAATTCATTAATTTTGTCAAAGAATTTTTGGATTAAATTTTTTGGACAAATTTAGGTCGCTTGATCATGAATCTGTGATATTCATTTTGCCAAATTCGAACCCCCGTCCCCGAAACTCAATCAAATTAAATTTCACTTTTACATAAAAGTGCGGCACACAAAACTTACAGAGACACACAGTGATTGGTCTTTTGAAAAAGGCATGGACCTGGACCTGGGTTCAGCATTGAAGCGACCGCTTCTTCCGCTTTTGCTTTTAAAATGGAGTCATAACGGCACCACCACTCCCTTTCAGATTGGCCAATCAATTGTAAAAGCCTGGGAAGACATCAAAGAGCCTGTGCAGGATGCTGGGGCTTTAATGCTGGCACAACTGAGCTCACTTTGGTGTTTTATCCGACTGCGTTTGTAGCCATTGTAATCGAGAAAACGGTGGATAACCCGCACGGAACGAGCACAGAGTTCGCATGTGGGCACAATACCAAGGCCATTTTCAAAGTTTGAGAAAAACATTTTCTTTTTAATCCAGGTTCCAAATCAAAACTTTTGAAAATCTCCTAATTGGAGCCTCAAATTTTTTTTTTTAAATTAGTCACGAAAATCATATTTTTAAATCGTCTATGTTTCAAGAAAAAATCGTTTTAAAAATTTCGCTAGAAGAATAAATTAACCAATTTATTTTTTATTAATAATATTGTATATTTGAGGATTTCAAATGAGGATTTTGAGGTGACCAAATAAGGATACATCAAAATAAAATTGGTTTTTATCTTAAAATATATTTTTCATAAATTTGATTTAAATAAATTATGGTTTTAGCAAAATCTGCAGAAAAAATGAAAACTCCTTCGTTTCCCTTTTCAATCTCATATTGATAAATGTTTTTTATTTCATATATTTATTTTTATTTGTTATTCTTTGTTTTGATTTATATTGAAAATGTTTTTTTTTTTTTTTGAAAAAGTTTAATAAAAAGGTTGGTGCCGGAATGGTTAATTATATCAAAGCGAATATTTTGATAAAAGCTAATAGAAAAGTTTGTCAGCATCATTTTGGGACTTTATCAATTCAGTGATAGATAAAACCAACACTAAAAATCAATCAATTGCAAAAGCATGGGTAGACATCAAAGAGCCTGTGCTGGATGCTGGGGCTTTAATACTGGCACCACTGAGCTCACTTACTATGGTTTTTTATCCGACTGCGTTTATAGCCATTGTAATCGAGAAAACGGTGGATAAGCCGCACGGAACGGGCACAGAATTCGCATGGGCACAATACCAATTCCATTTTCAAAGTTTGGGAAAAAACTTATTCTTTTTAATCCAGGATTCCAAATCAAATTTTTGAAAATCTCCTCATTGGAGCCTCAAACAATTTTTTTGAATTATAATCATCAAAATCATTTTTTAAATCGTATATGTTGCAAGAAAAATCGTTTTTAAAAATTGATTTTTCGCTAGAAGAATAAATTAACAATTTATTTTTTATTAATAATATTGTATATTTGAGGATTTCAAATGAGGATTTTTAGGTGCCCAAATAAGGATACACCAAAATAAAATTGGTTTTTAATCTCAAAATATATTTTTCATAAATTTGATTTAAATAAATTTTGGTTTTAGCAAAATCTGCAGAAGAAATGAAAACTCCTTCATTTCCCTTTTCAATCTCATATTGATAAATATTTTTTATTTCATATATTGATTTTATTTGTTTGTTTTATTTTGATTTATATTGAAAATGTTTTTTAAAAAGATTAATAAAAAGGTTGGTGCCGGAATGGATAATTAATTAATAGAATTTTATAAACGTGTCGAATTTGAGACACACGACGGCACATTATGAGGAGTACGGCAAAATCGGTGATAGTTACAAAAAACCGTTCAAATCATTAATAGGAACAATGCAATAGGGTGGCGCAGAAAGGACTGGGAAAGGCGACCACACGACGGAGGAGGACGAATTTGAATCGGCAGGAATGTGCTGCTGCAATAACCTCCGCTGCTGTGGCCAAATATCAAACCGAATATTATGATAAAGATAATAGAGAAGCTTGTCAGCATCATTCTGAGACTTTATCAATTCAGTGATAAAACCAACTCAAAATTTGATTATTCTTAATTATTTACTTGTAATTTTTCCAACAACAGAATTAAAATTCGCAATTAAAGTTAATAGAAATTATTAGGCATTCCGGTAGAGAATTCAGCTGTAAAAGGCTTTTTAATCAGCATCGAAGTAATGCTGCTGGCTCAAAATTTTCAAAATTTGTGCTTTTTTGAGACTGAAGCGTTTATTTATTCGATGTTAAAAAAGTAAAAACAAAAATGCAAAACAACAACAAAAATAGGACATTTCATTTGGGCTGATTTCCCGTTTTATTTTGATCCTCCTTCTCCTTTAAATTTGCCGGCCGACGAGGCGAGAAAATTTGGTCCAAAATTTGGTGTCACTATTTTGACATTTTTTGGTAATTTTGTTAACAAAAATGCAATAAAAACCAAAAATACACCCCTAAAAATCGAACTACAAAAATTTAAGAAAAATACACCCCTAAGAATCGAACAAAATTAAAAAAAAAAATACACCACTAAGAATTGGAGTTTCTCAAAAATTCATCCCCCAGAAACGCCCAGGCAGTTTTGGTTGAATAATTGCAAATCAAACATAATTTAAGATTTCAGGCGCAAAAATTTTTCATTGTCCGCCAAACCATGGATTTTTAAGATTTTTTTTTTTTTTGAAAAATTTGATTATAATTGAATTATTATTTATTGACGCGTGAAAAGAGCAGAAATTTAACACTTGCCCATTTTTTGGCCAATTATGTTATGATTTATTTCCAAAAAATATAAGTATTCTCCATAATTAAACCATCTTTTATTATTTTATGCATTTTTTTTATTTTTAATAATGTTTTTATCTAGTTTTGCCCATTTTTTGGGTCACCATTTGCCCAACACTAAAAGGCAATAATTTGAATAAATAAAAGATAAAAATGGAAGAAAATTATGATGAGTTATTCAAATATTTATTATTCTTATCTTTTGCCCGTCGCATTTTCTCCAATTTTGGGTCATCGTTTTGCCAATAAATTTATTTACTTTTTGGCCTATAAATATGTGCACAATTACAGCGGCGATAGCAGAATTTAGCATTCATTTGCTCATGTTTTTCTAAATTAATTAAACAAATTCGAATGAAAATTCTTTAGATTTTAAAATTAAATGTCATCATTCACGACTTTTTCATCAGCGGACGAATTTTCTCCTCTCCAACGTAAATAATTAAAACACAATAATAATAATAACATTTTGAAATTTGCTAAAATTAATTTTTAATTAATTTTTCTTTTTTTCAGCAATTTTTCCTAAATCTGAGCACATCGGAGGAAATGAGTGTTCTGATTGCCAGAATTGCTGAGCTGAATCGAGCCAAAACAATGGCGCCATCTGTTGCAAGTTCTGAAGTGTTTGGACAAGACGGATACGGTAGAGATTTAAGCATAATTGAGGGGATACAGGTATGAAAATTATATAATAAAAGTAATGGTTTTGAAATTTAATAAAATCAAAGAAATTATTTTGAAATTTATTAATAAAAGAAAGCGAAAAATTTGGCCCTATTTGCAGTTCACAGGACAATAATAAAAGAAATGCCAAAAATTATTTGAAAAGTTGAAACTATAGCATTTTATAGAAGCACCACCCAAATTAACATTTTTTGTATCATTTATAGCTCCAAGAGTCTTTTTTATTCTGTAAAATTTCATAAAATTTGTTTTATTTCAAAAAAGTAATGGCCAAAAGTATTTAGAAATAACTTTTTTTTTAATAGAGCCAAAAATTATATTTTTAATATTTTATTTCATTAAATTTTGTTTTGAGGAATGAATGATGATGGGTTCAGTCTGGATGAAGAAGAAGAAGATGAACAGCAAGAAGACAGGAAAACTCCCACAAAAGATGGTAATAAGCATATTTTACAAAAATATAATATTATATTTTCAGATATAATTTGATAACTTAACAACAATTTAAAAAATTAATTGAAAATTAAAATTTCAGTTTTGGAAGACCATTTGAAAGCAATTTTAGAGAGAATTGGTGAATTGGAGAAGCAGCAACAACAGCAGACAAAAGGCGAGGACAATTTAACGAATAATTAAAATTTTCGGCTTTTCTTTGGCAACTGCCCAATTGAACATTTTTCGAATCATTTAAAAAATTGATGGCTCAGTTTGGTTAAATTTGCGTTTTTGGAGCTCGGGTTCAAATGCAATTTGATAAGCTTTCTTTAGTAAAAATAAGCAAAAAATACTAATAAATGCAAAGTTTGGAATTAATAGAAAGTGTAAAATACTGGAAATGGGCGCTTAGGCCTAAATTTCAGAAAAATGCTAAAACCATAGGAATATAATTATTAAATTTATTTTATTGTTGTTTTTTTCATTTAAATAAATAAATAATTAATTGTTTTCTATTTTAAGCATTCTTACAATCGCAAAATGATCAGAAGAAAATTTTGGAAAAAATCAGTGAAATTGAGAAGCAGACAAAGAAAAAGGTGAATGAATGGAAGAGAAAAATAAAATAAAAATATTTTACGGTAAAATAATTTTTAATTTATTTAATAAATTATTATATAATAATTATTAAAAAATATAGAATTATTTACTTTCAGGTGTTTTTAAAATTCCAAGAAAATTGTTGGGATGCCTTCGCTTGTCACAAGAGCATCGAAATCATTGGTGACAAAAGTCTCATTGTCCATCATAAGGGAAATACTTCTGGTATTTTTAAAATTTACATCAAAATTCAATTTCTCCTAAAAAGGTTGGCGCTTCCGTCTTCGCTAAATATCCGATTGTGCTGAACAAGCATTTGTCTGACTTTTTTTACTACGAAATTTCAGTTATGAAAAAAGAAAAATAGTAAGTGAATTTGGTATTAAAAGTGAAATATTTTATTATTTATTTCTTCTTTATTCAGTTGGGGCATCTTCGGATTCGATGTTAAACAGCAGACAAAATTGGATGGACCAAATCTTGGTGAAAAGGGCACTTATGCCTATCAAAGTAATGACAATATTTGGATTAACGGAGAAAGAAAAGGAATAAATGCCGAATATTCCTACGGTATTGGTGATACCGTAGGAATTGGCGTTCATTTTCCCAGTCGGCAGATGATTTTCACCAAAAATGGACTTCGTTTGGGTTGGCAAATTAAATATTTACTAAATAATTATTTTCTTTTATGCTATTTTTTGCCTATTTTATGCTAATTTATTTTTATGTTTAAAATAATCAAAAATCCCATAACTTTTTCACAGATACTTCTGATTTTTGTTTGATCCATCTTTTTCTGATGGTTCATTTTATCCATTTGTTTCTTTGCGCGCATTTGGTGACAAAATTGAGGCAAATTTTGGGCCCAATTTCAAATTCGATTTGGAAACTCTCTGAAGGAAGAATTAATTATTCTCTAATGTTGTTGATCAATTTGCTCTTTTTAATCATTTTTATGTCTTTCTTCTTCAATTAAAATTTGATTTTCTGTGTTAATCGGAAAATTTTGTCGTTTCCCGGGTATTTTAAGACTAAAAGATGAAAATTTTTTAAAAAGAAAAAAATTTTCCAATTATATGCCGGGTTTGAGTGCCAAAAGCAAATTTACAGGCTCTTAAGCAAGAATTCGAAAATCTCGAACCCCTCTACAATGTATAAGAGCCATGTTCTTATCATTTTCAAATAACTAAGAGGAAACCTATTTTTTTGTCCGGTATTCAGTAATCTTTTTTAACTAAAATTTCTTTGTTAAACTAGAGTGCCACGGGACGGTAGGGGTCAGTTGCGTCTGGCCAGTTGCGTCTAAGCCAAGCTTAATACATCATAACTTTTTTTCAGGCTGGCCAAATTTTATAAATTTGATATCGTTCGAAAGCTTTACATGTTTAGAAGCTTTTGATAAGATATTTCTAAGCGATTGAACAACTTGTAAAAAAGTTGCAACATGAACACTACCAAGAAGTCAGAATTTTTGCATGTTTTAATTTATAACTTTTTTACATGCCAGTATATCTTAGTGGTTTTTAGGAAGCCGATAGAGCTTGTTAAGAGCTTTCGAATGATACCAACTTTGTTGGATTTGGTCAACAAAGAAAAAAGTTATGATGCTCTAAAGTTGGCTCAGACGCAACTGGCCAGACGCAACTGGCCCGTTTCGCCACGGGACCGGGAATTTTTGCCAAAACCGGTACCGGGACTTGACGGGACCTGAAAAGCCGTGACCGGGACCTCGATTTTTTTTCGGGACCGGGACCTCGGATGACCGGGGATTCCCGGCCCGGTCCCGGTCCCGTGGCACTCTATGTTAAACATAAGTATCATGACAACTCATACACAGGCAATTCGAAAAATTACTTAGAATAGGCCTAAGCTTTTGGCTTAAGCCTAGGCTAATTATGAAAAGCGACCGTAATTTTTCAATGCTTTGTTATTTTTTTCGTTGTTAACCTATTGATAAATATATTAGGTTATTAATTTTAAACATTTTTCGAAAAAAAAATCAGTGTAGAATCTATTTTGGACAAAAACAGCTTGCCGTACTAAACCGACCCTCGTACTAAACCGGCCATACTATACTGACCCTCGTACTAAACCGGCCATACTATACTGACCCTCGTACTAAACCGGCCATACTATACTGACCCTCGTACTAAACCGGCCATACTATACTGACCCTCGTACTAAACCGGCCGTACTAAAACGGCCGTACTAAACCTGCCATACTAAACCGGCCGTACTAAACCGACCCCCACCGAGTAGAGGATGCTTTGAGCTGTCGTTAAATACTAAATTTCATTAATTTGACTAAGCTTAAGCTAGGTTATAATTAGGGTTATAAGTTGTATGCACTAAAAAATGCCAAATATGCGCATAAAATATGCACTAAAAATCCCCCAAATATGCCCTAAAAACCCGAAAAATGCTCAAATATGCACTAAAATACGCATTAAATAACTGCGAAAAATGGCTTTTGGAGCATTTTTTAGACAATTGCAAAAATATTGAATTTCCAAATTTATAAATTTTTATTATATGCTAACACTAAATTACATTTTAATATACATAAATTTTTTCCAGAAGGTCTTACAAAAATTTAAAATTTTTTTGATTTTTAAGGGTGTATTTTTTTTTAAAATTCCAAAAAGTCGATCTTTAGGGGGTGTATTTTTCGCTTTTTTTAGCATTTTTCTTATGAAATTCTGCCAAAAATGACCGAAATATTCTCTCAAAATGCAAAAATGGCCAAATATACATTTATTCACGAAAAACCCCCAAAATATGCTTTTATATGCACTAAAAACCTTCACCAAATCAAAAAATTTTAACGCAGAAATGCTATTTTTGAGCCCCTTTCTTCATAGCATATGTGCAGAAAAAATATGCAAAATCATACAACTTATAACCCTAGTTATAATTAATAACTAAAGATCGACTTTTTTTAACATTTTTAAAAAATACACCCCTAAAAAGAGAATTTTTTCGAAATTTCGGAATTTTTTTTAGCTATTTTGTCCACTTCAGAAAATTTTTGCTGCAAAAAGTATGAGATTATTATGATAGTATTTGATTCGCAATTGTGAAGCTAGAATTTAATAAAAATCGGCATTTTTTAAATGTTAACTCAATTTTGTACAGTTTTAGCATATTTTTAAGTCTGTTTTAGCAAATATTGAATAGAAATACATTTTTCGGAATTTTTTAGGCTTTAAAAGATATATTTTGGCAGTTTTTAGTTCATATTTTGGTCCATATTTGGCCATTTTTGAGCTTTTTAGTCCATATTTCGGACTTTTTTAGTCCATATTTTATGTCCATATTTTGCGTTTTTTAGTCCATATAATTTATAACATGTCGAAATATGCATTTATTCTCGAAAACCCCAAAATATGCTTTTATATGCACTAAAAACTTTCACCAAATCAAAAAATTTTAACGCAGAAATGCTATTTTTGAGCCCCTTTCTTCATAGCATATGTGCAGAAAAAATATGCAAAATCATACAACTTATAACCCTATTGATAAACAGATTTTCACCAAAAAGGGCCAATTACTGCCAATTTTGTCGGTTTTCAATTTTATATAAATCTTAAGGGATTTTTTTTTGGGATTTTTAAAGAGTTTTGTTAAGAAAATTTGTCGAAAATTTCAATATTTTTCCTCTTTTCCCGCTTTGGCAATGGTCATCCTTAACAGTATAAAAATAAATTTCTCGGTTTGGAGAATAAAAACCCGAGCCCGGGAACGAGAAGCGAAAAACCCGAGAAATTTCCCGAGTCGGAAATCGAGACTCTCACACATCACTACTTGCAAGTGTGGTCAATGCCCAATAATTTGACGAAAATTTCCGTATTTCATCAAAATTTCAGCAATCGGCAAAACGGAGTTCCGAAAATTCGACAGCACAAATAATTTCGGCAATTTGTTGGGAATTTACTAGTGCTGTTCGAGACCAAAAATTTCCCGAGACTCGAGACCGATAAAGATTACGGTGCTAATTTCATTAAAATGATAAATTAAAGTAATTTTCCTTCATAAGATTGTTGGTATTCAGTTTTTGCAAAACATTCGATTTTGGTGAACAATAATTCGTCCGACATTTTTTGTTATGAAATTACTGTCCACAAAAAGAAAGGGTAGGAATTTTATGGCGAAATAAAAATGCCAATGGTCAAAATTGTTGAGTCTAAGTTTTTTGGAAGTTTTTGGTCATAACTTTTTGTAAATTTTTACTAATTTTTAAAAATTACATCGTAGAGGATGCTTTGAGCTGTCGTTAAATACTAAATTTCATTAATTTGACTAAGCTTAAGCTAGGTTATAATTAATAACTTTGCAAATTAAATTAAATAATAATTTAATTTAATTATTACAAACACATATTTTTGTTGCTTCGGCTCACCACGTAGGCGAAAGCTATTTGATCTGTTCATGGCGCATAAAATTGTTTATGGCCGAACAGATCTGAAACTATTTTCTATTTTTAATCCAACAACACGTTTTAACATCGCCTTTTACAGATTTAACACAAAATATAAACTGGGCAAAAAATTCATTCCCTTTGCTGGGAGGGCAACAAAATTGTGGAATGAACTCGATAAAGAACTAATAAAAAACTTCTTTAAGTCAATTTAAACTTTAAAATTCATTAGCGTAATAACAGGAAAACGCAAAAATATAATTAATTTTTTATGTAATTTGGCATTTATTCTGTCTATCTCAATTGACTTTGACCTCATTTTATTCAATATCTTGATTTTTATTACTGATCATCCAGTTTCGGGTCGACAAAAATGTCGGGTTTCGGGTGACCCGGAACAACCCTGGTCAGCAAATTCTGGGATTTGATCAATTCAGTGATTTATTTGGATGTCAAAAAAGTAAAAACATAAACAACAACAACAAAAATAAGACATTTCGGTTGAGCTGATTTCCCGTTTTATTTTGGTCCTCCTCCTCCTCTTCCTTTAAATTTGCCGGCCGACGAGGCGAGAAAATTTGGTCCAAAATTTTGACAAAAATCTGTTAACAAATCGATTAAAAATCGCAAAAAAATTTTCCCGGCGGCGCCTATCGGCACCGCCGACCCACTTTCCTCAAAAGATTTTGGGAAAATTGCCGCAAAAAAGCGTTTTTAAAAGCGAAAAAAAAGGCGTCGCTTGGCTTTTAATTGTAAATTTGGCCTTTTTTGGTGAAAATCTGTCAACAAATCAGAACTAAATTACAAAAAATCCGGCGGCACCTATCGGCACCGCCGGGCCCTCACCCCTCGCCCACCCATTTCCCAAAAGTTTTTTTGGAAAAATGCGCAGCAAAAAAAAAATTTGTTAAAAATCTGATTTTTGATCCCGAATGCACTGAAATTTACGATTTGCTTATTTCCTCCCCAAAATTGTTAAAAATGATCATGGGAGATGAAAAATATAATATTTGATACATTTTTGATCGAATAAATTGTAAAAATAACTGTTATAAAGCAATTTTGCAAAATGTTCTGATTTTCGACCCTAAAATCTGATTTTTTGGGCCTGATGTTCTGATTTGGAAAAATTTTCGATGGAAGCCCTGCATACAACGCGAATCAAATACATTTCGAAATGTTTGAACGTAAAATTGTTTATGAGATGGGGGGGGGTGTGATTGCCGCCGAAGGGGGGAAAGGAGGGAATTGTTTTTTAAAAGAAATTTCAAGCGCGCCTCTGTGAAATTTTTACTGACGAAAAATCCCAAAAGTCCGAAATAATGACATAATTTTCAGCCAAAAATTGAGCAAAAACTATTTTTTTTTTCATTAGTTCAGTTGCCAATGAGGTAACATTTCCTTTATAAAATTCTCGTAGCAAATATTTAACTTTTTAAATTAAAAATTTTGTCATGAAAAAAAATTTGAGGGAAGAATTTTTGAGAAAATTTTTCATTTCATAGGAGTGTATTTTTAAAAAAATTTTCGGTCGATTCTTAGGCGTGTATTTTTTTAAATTTTTGTAGTTCGATTTTTAGGGGTGTATTTTCCGTTTTTATTGCATTTTTGTTAAGGAATTTTTCAGAAATTGTCGAAATAGTGAAAAAATAGTGACAAAACTCCAAATAGTGATTTTAAACTATTTTAGTGACGAAGTTGCCAAAATAGGTGATTTCTAGTGACGGATAATGACGTCAGCAGAATCGAAAATTTTTAATGCAGAAATGCGTTTTTTGAGCCTCTTTCTTCAAAACAATTGATTTCACTAAAAGTTTCTTCCCTAGTGAATATAATAATCTATTATTTACACTGTTGATAAAGAGAATTGTAATTTTTTTGATCAAAATTGGAAATTCCTTTATATCCCTGCTGCTGGTAAAAAAGTTGCTTGATATGAAAACATAAGAACACTTAGCAACAAATTGTCCGATCATTTTTGTGTCTTCAATCTGTCATAGGTTTTGTCATTTTTTGTAAATTTGCAAATGCTTTCTGCTGAATGCAACAGTCATTTTCCTTCGTATTATATGCTTTTTTTACAACATATTTTTGCATTTGAATTTTTTTCTTTTTGTGAAACAATTACTAAATCAGTCCAACGAATTGTCTAAAAAAGTAAAGCAAAACAACAAAAGTCAGAATGGTCCACCCGATGTGTGCCACTGCCGCCAATCGTTTGGCCACGATAAACAATTTTGGCATTTTGAATCGATGGCATTGCGCTCCGCTCAACCGAATCAAAGGGGGGACGGCATTGACACGTTGGCTTTTTTTAATGGCATCGGCGGGAGGGGGTTGTTTACCAGAGACCGAGATTTATTTCCAAATCTACCGGACCGGGTTGATATTGCAGAAAATGGTTTCAGGGCCAGGCCCTCAAAAACTGGGTTTTCAAATTTCCGGGTCTAGCCGGCTCGGTCTCTATTGTTTACATTTAATCTAAAATTGCTTTGGCTTTTACATCGCTTTTGTCTTTTACCAAAATTCAATTGACTTAGTTCAAAATGCTGTAATAGTTTCGATGATTAATCCCTTTTTCAAAAACAAAAATTTTTTTTTCGAGAAAAGCTTTTTCAGGCTTCTTAAAGTTTGGGAATCCGAATCTTGGCATCCATTTCGACTTATGTCGGACCCGGATTCGAACAAAAAGTCGAACTTTTTTTTGTTCAGAATTTCGTACAGCAGTCGATAGTGGCGGCGGCGAGCGTCGCCACTCGGGACAATTTGAAAAGCGAACGGGGGAAGGGGATAAATACCGACACCAAAGTTCTTCATCTTTCTCCTCGTCATCCGCCCATTTCGGCCGGTTTTCCTCCTCCACCGACCCCAAGCAAATCCTACATGAATTCATCAGAGAACATAACCGTGTTTTGAAAGAATATGTCTTATCCGGCGATAAAAACCAGAACAATTTCAACCAGAGATATGAAAAATTTTTCCATGATTTCAACAAGCAAATATCGCCCGAATTCAAGGTGTCACTGAGTGAGTTTTTTGTTGGGTTGGCAAATAACCAACATGATTGAGCTATTTTTCCAGCCTTTGACGGCCTCGTTTACGCACTGTTAAGCGTGTTTTTGGGTGGCATCGGACTGATCATTCTCGGCGTGTTCATTGCCTTCCGTTTGCTCACTCGAAATGCCATTCTGCCCGAACACCGCGCCGTTGTCGCTCAACAGCATTTGGCCGTCACTTCCAATGAATTTGTGCAGCATTTCTTGGCGGCTGGGCAGGTCCATAAGACGGGGCGGGTCCTTCCTTCCTGAGCAGGTCATTTCACCCGCCTCCCCCCCCCCCCCTCCCGCCGTTTACACGCGTCGTTTACCGCCCGAAAAATTTTTTAAAAAAATATCAAATTTGGATATTTAAAAAAAATGGCTCCCTATCATTTCGTCACTGATCGTTTCGTCACTGTTCAGTTCGTCACTGATCATTTCGTCACTGAGAAAATTTTTAAAAATTGTTTGGTATATTGTCTTTTAAAGTCATCTCTTCTCCAAAATTGTTTTTACCCAAAATCTGTCGTAAAGCCAGGCAAAAAATTTTTTACAATAATGTTTTTTTGGCAAAATTTTGTGATAAAAATTGCTTGAAAATTCGAGAACATTTGTTAAAAAGGCAGTGCCGCGAAGAGACGATGTGCGGGGTAGTGCTAAGACTCTCTTGTCTCGTTCGAGAAAAGTCTTGGGTTTTTTGGTCTCAAGCAGCACTAGTGCGGGGGGGGGGGGAGGGGGATCGCAAAAATTTCACAAAAGGTCATCGTAAATATCATTTCTGACTTCCCGCCCCTCCTCTCTCGGCCAATCGTACACATACGGGAACTCAGCATGCCGACCCCTTGGGGCCAGGCTGTTTTCGTACGGGCCTTTTTTTCGTACGAGCACATGTTTTTTGATCATAACTTTTTTTTGTCAACCAAATCCAACGATCTTGATAGCATTCGAGAGCCCTTCATATGCTCTATTAGCCTGCAAAATTCTGGCCATAACTTTTTTTGAGCCTTAACGAAATTTTTGAAATTTTGAATGATAATAGAGGACACATAGGGCTACCGAATGATATGAACAATATTGGATTTGGTTTAGAGACCGGACGGGATCGGGATCCCGCGGGATTTCTTCGGGATCCCGCGGGATTAAATTCGGGATCCCGACCTCGGGATCCGTCCCGAGCGATTTTTTAAATTCATCGGGATTGATCGGGATCGGGATTTCATCGGGATCCCGAATCGGGATCCCTCCCGACCATTTTACCAATCCCGCGGGATCCCGCGGGATTGAAGTCACGATAATTTTTCAAAAAATCTCCATTTTTTAAATTAAGATCTTGAATTTCAAATTAAAAAATATTGTCGTTTGCTAATTTTTCTTAAAAAATCCCTTAAAAATCCCAAAAAATTTTACAGGTCTCCAAAATTCCACTAAAATTTTCAACGCAAAAGTTGGCCATTTTGTGACTTTTATTTCTTCATAAAAAGAACATTTTTTTAATTTCTAAAACATTATTCTAAATCTTATTAGGTAGTTTTATGGCACAACGATTTCTAAGAATTTTGTCCAATAATCAGAATAAAATTGTTGTCTACATATTTTTCCTTAGGTGCCAATTGGTATCACCAAACCCAAGAACCTATTATTTTCTTATAAATTAGTTCAAAATCATAAAATATGGACAGTTTTAGGATAAATTCTGTTAACAAATTACATTTCAAATTTTCAAAATTTTCCCGGCGGCGCCTATCGGCACCGCCGACCTCCTCCCCCCGGTTCCCCTAAAGTTTTTGAAAAATTTTCAGCAAAAAAAAATCCTTATCTGATTTTTTGATTCCGTTTCTCAAAATTATTAAAAATGATCATCTGATTTGTGAGGCGAAAATACAAAAATTAATATTAATTTATTAAATTCTAAAAAAATTATTTAAGGCTATGTTGTTAAATGTTCTCATTTTTGAAAATCTGATTTTTTGGGCATGATATTCCAATTTTGAAAAATTTCTATAAAAATCGGATATAATTCACATCACTTTTTTTTCTTCAATCGAATTGATCAATTATAAATATTAGGTAAACATTTGAACAAAACTTGGCACAAAATGTAAAAAAAAAATTGTTTTGAGCAAATCCCGATAATCCCGCGGGATCCCGAAAAAAAATCTTCGGGATTGATCGGGATCGGGATTCGGTCGGGATCCCGACTCGGGATCCGTCCCGATCGTTTTTCCAAAATGTTCGGGATTGATCGGGATCGGGATTCAGTCGGGATCCCGACTCGGGATCCCTCCGACCCCAGTTGTCCGGTCTCTAATTTGGTTGACAAATAAAAAAGTTATAGTCAAAAATTTGTGCTCGTACGAAAACGACCCGGACCATGACCCCTTGTACAATAATGCTCTGAATATATTATGGCGAAAAATAAATAAATTTTAGAAATAAGCACCTTTGGAAGTGGAATTAAATGAGAAGCTAAATTGGTCACTTTTATTTCAGAGAAACCCTTTCAAATCTCATAATTAACAAATTTATTTATTTCTTTTTGCTAGCACATTTGTTTTTAAAGAATTTTGTTGTTTTTTAGGGGCGATGTGCCAAACTTTTTTTTTTAATTTTTCTCGGTGACGAAATGATCAGTGACGAACTGAACGGCGCGCTGTCATTTCGTCCCGCGTCGTTTCGTCCCGCGTCGTTTCGTCCCGCATCGTTTCGTCCCGCGTCGTTTCGTCCCGCGTCGTTTCGTCCCGCGTCGTTTCGTCCCCCAAGCCAAAATTAGTCGTTTCGTCCCCAAATTTGTTTTATAAAATATTTAGATTTTAAGTGTTACCACTAAAAATTTTTCTGGGTTTAGTTAAACAAATCATAAATTTACGAATTTAGACGTATGATGAATCGTAAAAAATTGAAAATCTTCAAAAATGTTGTAAGCGCAAGTTTTTGGATAACAATGACAGTGAAAACGAAACGCTATCTGCTGATCACCGTGAACAAAATGAGAACAACAACGACCGCGACGATGATTTTGAAGAACACGCAATCGTAAACTTCGAACTTGGAGAAACGAAAAGAGGAGGTGTCTGAATTTGGTTTAATGGTGAGAAAAAAAATTTTTTCAAAAAATATTTTCGTTTTTAAGGGTTCCGATTTACGCTCAAACTGTGGCTATGGGATCAGACAATGCGCTCAGCTGCATGATGCGACGGCAGAAGAAAAAAATTTTGGGCAACATCGACTGTGCAGCCCCATTGGCATTCACAATTCCGGACAAATTGCGGATCAAAAATGGCGAGGACATAGTGCTCTACGACAGTCGCACGGTCAGAATTGGAGAAAAGGACGTTGTGCTTGTTTTTGGGAGCGAACGGGTAATCATCAGGGCCGAAAACAGAATTTAAATTTAAATTTTTTAGACTTTGGACATTTTGAGCAAAAACAGTGCAACTTGGCATTTGGACGGGACATTCAAGGCAGCACCAAACATGTGGGAGCAGTGCTTTGTTGTGGGCGCGTCTGTCAACCACCGAATGTGCATTGGACTCTGGGGTCTTCTGCCCGGGAAACATCGACGCTACTACGAGGAAGTGTTGAACTTTCTACGTAACCGAATTTCACCGGTCGCACCGAGAAAAGGTGAAAATCAACATAAATTTAATCTGAAAATTTAGTTTTCTTTTAGTCATTTGGGATTTTGAGAAAGCCGAAATGAAAACGATGCCGAAATTCACGATGTTATGACGGCACTTGGTCTGCAGGTCGAAGGATATGCAGGAAAATTGAAGGACTATGAAAATACGGAAGATTCGATGAATGCCCCTTAGAATTTGTTTGATCTATGTTTTTCAATTATGTTATGTTATTTGCTCAACTAATAAAGTATTTTATTAATTCATTAACTATGGATTGGATTTTAGTCTCTAAAAACTGCCAAAATAGGCACTAATAACTCGAAATGTAATGTCTTTTAAAAATAGAATTTAATTTGGGGATGAAACGACTAATTTTGGCTTGGGGGACGAAGCGACGCGGGACGAAACGACGCGGGACGAAACGACGCAGGACGAAACGACGCAGGACGAAACGACGCGGGACGAAACGACGCAGGACGAAACGACGCGGGACGAAACGACGCGGGACGAAATGACGGGCAGCGGAACTGAACAGTGACGAACTGAACAGTGACGAAATGATCGGCCACCAAAAAAATCACGAAACTTTTTCATAAGAAAATTTTACGAAAAAACAGGAAATTTTTTCAACAAGTTCTTCCAAATTTCGAGGGGGGGGGATAAAAGTCATTGCCAAAAATTTAGGTATTGACCAAGTAAAAAAAGTTTAGACACAGAAACTGAACATTTGAAGCCTAAAGTGCACTAGGGCCTTCCTTCCCCTTGATTTTTAATCAGAAAATTTATGAAAGCAAAATTTTCAATTAACAAGGGGATTTTTGACATTAGGTTCGCATGATTTACTTCTACCCGAGAAAGTCCGTCGCCGTGGCCGTTCTCCGACCCGGCGCTGTCATCCGGGGACATCCGGTCGGTTGGGAATGACCATACCGATACACACTCGAACTTGGTTCATTTTCAGTATCATTTGTCTGTTGTTCCCATCCGTTTGGACCCTTGCATCGCTTCGGGCACCAATTTTCTGCAGGGGCTTGAGGAAGCGCAGAACCGACTTGGCATTGATCCGAGCGAACATGTGCCCGTGACCATTCATTCCCATTCAATTTTGTCGTAAGAAACGGACTGATTAAGTCTATTAGTCCAAGTTGTATTCAGGGCATTCATGCTCATCCTCGGCTGGTTCATTCTGCTCGGATTGTTCTTCATATGCGCAAAGGTAGCGCGATGTCAACCGCTGCACAAAGTGACGAGAAAGGACTGCGGAAGCAAAGAAGGGAAAATGAACAAATGAAGAAAGAATGGACACTTCCATAGTCCAACCGATGCACAAAAATATTAGGGTTGAAAATGCAGGCCTATAACCAGGGGGGGGGGTATGACCGCCCCCCCCCCCTCCGAAATGGAAAAAAAAACAACTTTTAAAATTAGAGAGCAATTCCCTTAACAAATCCGGCTATGATTTCAAAAATTTCCCCCTTGCGAAGCCTCTCAACACCGCCGGACCATGAATTCCTTTTTCGTTCATAAATGGACGCTGTTTTGAGCAAACAAAAAAATGCCATTGGGTCTTACCCTCCCCCCCCCCCCCCGAAATTCTTTTCTGGTTATGCGCCTGGGAAAACATGAATTCATTACGATATTTTTTGATGGGTTCTGTCGCTGTATCTCCAAATTAAATTAAATTTATTTACCTTCCTCTGAAAAAATTTTTTTATTAAGATTGAATTTTGAAAAAATATATATATATAAAAATAAAATTACAGAAATTTTTTAAAATTCTTGGTTTTTAAAATTTTCTACAGAAAAAATATTATTCGAGAATTGGAATTTCCATCTCTTTCCTGGTAAACGCTGGATTCAAGTGACAAAAATTTGACCTATAATTAACAATCTAATGTTAACAAATCACAATTAAACTCAAAATTTCGCCGGTGGCACCTATCAGCACTATCGGTCCAAAGATCCAGGATTCCATCAAAACTTTTGAAAATCTCCTCATTGGAGCCTCTAATTTTTTTAATTAAGTCTTAAAAATCCTATTTTAAATCGTCTATGTTTCAAGAAAAATCTTTTTAAAAATTAGATTTTTCGCTAGAAGAATAAATTAACCAATTTATTTTTTATTAATAATATTGGTATAATTGAGGATTCAAATGAGGATTTTTAGGTGCCCAAATAAGGATACACCAAAAATTGGTTTTTAATCTCAAAATATGTTTTTTATAAATTTGATTTAAATAAATTTTGGTTTTATTTTTAGCAACTAAAAAACTATTTAATTTTTGAAAAAAACTATTTTAGCGTTTTGCCGAAAAATTGTTAACAAAAATACAATAAAAAGGAAAAATAGACCCCTAAGAATCGGCCCAAAAATTTATCAAAAAATATACCCTTAAGAATGGAACTGAAAATTTTCAAAAATGCACCTCTAAGAAATGAAAAATTTTCTCAAAAATTAATCTTCAAATAATTTTTATTTATTTCTGGACAAGAATTTGTGATTTTGAAAATTAAGTATCTCATTAATGATTTGGCAAAATATTTTTGCTTTTTGAAGAAAATTTTCGATTTTACACCCCTAAATTCGGAACTTTTTAGCAACTATTTACCCGTTTTTAGCAACTATTTTTGGGGTTTTTTAGAACCTAAAAACTAATTATTTTGGCAGTTTTTAGCAACTATAAATCGTATCCCTATTGATAAATGTTTTTTATTCCATACATTGATTTTATTGAAAATGTTTTTTTTTGTTTTTAAAAAGATTAAAAAAAGGTTGGTGCCGGAATGGATAATTAATTAATAGAATTTGATATTATCAGTAGGGTTTAGTTTTTAAGCACAAAAAATCGCAAAATAGGCATAAAATATAGGAATAAAATTGTTTATGAACGCTTTTTCGGTAGAAAGGACATAAAAATTAATCAAAAAACTTAATTTTTTCGAATAAGAACAATTTTAAAACCAAAAATTTTTATCAAGAAAAAAAAAATTTTGGACCAATTTTGAAAAAAAAATTTCATTCTTTGCGGCGTATTTTCTGAAATTTTTTCGGGGCATTTCTTAAGGGTATATTTTTCGTTTGAAAGTAGTGAAGATTCAAGCCCCTGGATTGGTCCTAATTTTTGCCTGATCATAGCGCCCTTGTTCAACTGATCTGACAAATGGAAAACGTGTTGAATTTGAGACAAACGACGCCACGATTACGAGGAGTACGGCAACCTTCCTCTGAAAAATTTTTTTTATTAAGATTGAATTTTGAAAAAATATATATATATATAAAAATAAAATTACAGAAATTTTTTAAAATTCTTGGTTTTTAAAATTTTCTACAGAAAAAATATTATTCGAGAATTGGAATTTCCATCTCTTTCCTGGTAAACGCTGGATTCAAGTGACAAAAATTTGACCTATAATTAACAATCTAATGTTAACAAATCACAATTAAACTCAAAATTTCGCCGGTGGCACCTATCAGCACTATCGGTCCAAAGATCCAGGATTCCATCAAAACTTTTAAAAATCTCCTCATTGGAGCCTCTAATTTTTTTGAATTAATCATCGAAATCATATTTTAAATCGTCTATGTTTCAAGAAAAATCTTTTTAAAAATTGATTTTTCGCTAGAAGAATAAATTAACCAATTTATTTTTTATTAATAATATTGGTATAATTGAGGATTCAAATGAGGATTTTTAGGTGCCCAAATAAGGATACACCAAAAATTGGTTTTTAATCTCAAAATATGTTTTTTATAAATTTGATTTAAATAAATTTTGGTTTTATTTTTAGCAACTAAAAAACTATTTAATTTTTGAAAAAAACTATTTTAGCGTTTTGCCGAAAAATTGTTAACAAAAATACAATAAAAAGGAAAAATAGACCCCTAAGAATCGGCCCAAAAATTTTTCAAAAAATATACCCTTAAGAATGGAACTGAAAATTTTCAAAAATGCACCTCTAAGAAATGAAAAATTTTCTCAAAAATTAATCTTCAAATAATTTTTATTTATTTCTTGACAAGAATTTGTGATTTTGAAAATTAAGTATCTCATTAATGATTTGGCAAAATATTTTTGCTTTTTGAAGAAAATTTTCGATTTTACACCCCTAAATTCGGAACTTTTTAGCAACTATTTACCCGTTTTTAGCAACTATTTTTGGGGTTTTTTAGAACCTAAAAACTAATTATTTTGGCAGTTTTTAGCAACTATAAATCGTATCCCTATTGATAAATGTTTTTTATTCCATACATTGATTTTATTGAAAATGTTTTTTTTTGTTTTTAAAAAGATTAAAAAAAGGTTGGTGCCGGAATGGATAATTAATTAATAGAATTTGATATTATCAGTAGGGTTTAGTTTTTAAGCACAAAAAATCGCAAAATAGGCATAAAATAGGGGAATAAAATTGTTTATGAACGCTTTTTCGGTAGAAAGGACATAAAAATTAATCAAAAAACTTAATTTTTTCGAATAAGAACAATTTTAAAACCAAAAATTTTTATCAAGAAAAAAAAAATTTTGGACCAAGACAAATGGAAAACGTGTTGAATTTGAGACAAACGACGCCACGATTACGAGGAGTACGGCAAAATTGGTGATAGTTACAAAACCATTCGGATCAATTAATAGGAGCAATGCAATTTAGGGAGGCGGAGAAAGCGTGACTGGGAAAGGCGACCACACGGAGGAGGACGAATTTGAATCGGAAGGAATGTGCTGCTGCAATGTCTTCCGCTGCTATGGTCCAATATCAAAGCGAATATTTTGATAAAAGATAATAGAGAAGCTTGTAATTATGATAAAACCAACACTAAAAATTTTGATTAATATTAATTATTTACTTGTAATTTTTTTACAATTTAAGTTAATATAAATTATTACTCTAAGGCAGTCCAGTAAAAATGTGCGTGAAATGATTTTTTCAGAGAACCGAGACTGGGAAATGATCCCGAGAAACGATACGAGAACCGAGAAATGGCCCCGGGAAACGATACGAGAACCGAGAAATGACCCCGGGAAAAGATACGAGAACCGAGACCCCAAAAAACCCGAGAAATTTCTCGACTCGGGAATCGAGAACCGAGAAACCTAAAATTTTTAGCCGTTTTTCACCAAAAAATTACTATTTTTTGCCATTTTGGTTTCCATTTTTCAAAAATATGATAAAATGGGGTCCAATAGTCCGTTAGACGCTCCGTGAATAATTTTGTAAATTTTAATGACATTTGTGACGAAAATTGCATAAAATTTCAAAAAAATTTTCGGCCCTTTGTCCCTTTGGCCGTTTGTTCCATTACATTTAGGCCCTTTGTAAAAATATAAGCCTTCTCCATAATTAAACCATCTTTTTATTATTTATGCATTTTATTTATTTTTAATAATGTTTTGATCTCATCATTTTGCCCTTTTCCCTCCTCTTTTCCCCCGCAGTTTTGCCCATTTTTTGGGTCACCATTTGCCCAACACTAAAAGGCAATAATTTGAATAAATAAAAGATAAAAACGGAAGAAAATTATGATGAGTTATTCAAAATTTATTATTCTTATCTTTTGCCCGTCGCATTTTCTCCAATTTTGGGTCATCGTTTTGCCAATAAATTTATTTACTTTTTGGCCTATAAATATGTGCACAATTACAGCAGATATAGCAGAATTTAGCATTCATTTGCTCATGTTTTTCTATTTTGAAATTAAAACAAATTTATTAATTAAGAGATTTTAAATTTAGATTTTAAAATTAAAATGTCATCATTCACGACTTCTTCATCATCAGCGGACGAATTTTCTCCTCTCCAACGTAAATAATTAAAACACAATAATAATAATAACATTTTCAAATTTGCTAAAATTAATTTTTTAATAATTTTTCATTTTTAGCAATTTTTCCAAATCTAAGCCCATCGGAGGAAATGAGTGTTCTGATTGCAAGAATTGCTGAGCTGAATCGAGCCAAAACAATGGAGCCATCTGTTGCAAGTTCTGAAGCGTTTGGACAAGACGGATACGGTAGGAAATTTAAGCATAATTGAGGGGGTACAGTATGAAAATTATACAATAAAGAAATTATTTTGGAAATTTATTAAAATCAAAGAAATTATTTGAAATTTATTAATAAAAGAAAACGAAAAATTTGGCTCTATTTCAGTTCACAGGACAATAATAAAAGAAATGCCCTAAAATTATTTGAAAAGTTGAAACTATAGCATTTTATAGAAGCACCACCCAAATTAACATTCATTCTTTGTATCATTTATAGCTCCAAGAGTCCTTTTTATTCTGTAAAATTTCATAAAATTTGTTTTGTTTCAAAAAAAGTAATGGCCAAAAATATTAGAAAATAACTTTTTTTTTAAATAAAGCCAAAAATTATTATTTTTAAATTTATTTCATTAAATTTTATTTTGAGGAATGAATGATGATCAGTTCAGTCTGGATGATGAAGAAGAAGAAGAAGATGAACAGCAGCAAGAAGACAGGAAAACTCCGACAAAAGATGGTAATAAGCATATTTTACAAAAATATAATAAGATATTTTCAAATATAATTTGATAACTTAACAACATTTTAAAAAATTAATTGAAAAATTGCATTAAATTTCAGTTTCGGAAGATCATTTGAAAGCAATTTTGGAGAGAATTGGTGAAATTGAGAAGCAGCAACAACAGCAGTCAAAAGGCAAGGACAATTAACGAAAAATGAAAATATTCGGTTTTTAATTACTGCAATTGAACATTTTTCGAATCCTTTAATTATTGATAACATTTAGTATTCATCAGTCATTTTGACTGGCATCAGAATTTATACAATCAGCGAAAGTCTTAAAACTCGACCGATTCTCCGAAAAAATGCTAAAACCATAGGAATAATTATTAAATTTATTTTATTGTTGTTTTTTTCATTTAAATAAATAAATAAATAATTATGTAATTGTTTTCTATTTTAAGCTGCTGAGGAACGGTTCTTACAATCGCAAAATGATCAAAAGAAAATTTTGGAAAAAGTCAGTGAAATGGAGAAGCAGACACAGAAAAAGGTGAGAGTGAATGGAAGAGAAAATAAAATAAAAATATTTTACGGTTAAATAATTTTTTAATTTATTTAATAAATTATTATATAATAATTATTAAAAATATTGAATTATTACTTTCAGGTGTTTTTAAAATTCCAAGAAAATTGTTGGGATTCCTTCGCTTGTCACAAGGACATCGAAATCATTGGTGACAAAAGTCTCATTGTCCGTCATAAGGGAACTAATTATTGTATTTTTAAAATTTACATCAAAATTCAATTTTCTCCTAAAAAGGCTTATGGTATTCCGTCTTCGCTAAATATCCGATTGTGCTGAACAAACATTTGTCTGACTATTTTTACTACGAAATTTCAGTTATGAAAAAAGACAAGTAAGCGAATTTTGGTATTAAAAGTGAAATATTTTATTATTTATTTCTTCTTTATTCAGTTGGGTCATGTTCGGATTCGCTGTTAAACAGCAGACAGAATTGGATGGACCATTTCGAATGCGCAAAGGGCACTTATGCCTTTACCAGTTATGGCTATATTTGGATTAACGGACAAGCAAAGGGAATAAATGCCAAATATTCCTACGGTGTTGGTGATACCGTAGGAATTGGAGTCAATTCGACCACTCGACAGATGATTTTCACCAAAAATGGACTTCGTTTGGGTTGGCAAATTAAATAATTACTAAATAAATTATTTTCTTTTAAGCTAATTATTTGCCTATTTTATGCTAATTTATTTTTATGTTTAAAATAATCAAAAATCCCTTAACTTTTTTCACAGATATCTCTGATTTCTTCGTTTCGCCATCTTTTATTGATGATTCATTTTATCCATTCGTTTCTTTGTGTCATCCTGATGACAAAATTGAGGCGAATTTTGGGCCCAATTTCAAATTCGATTTGGAAACTCTCTGAAGGAAGAATTAATTATTCACTAATGTTTTCGATCAATTTGCTCTTTTTATTCATTTTTATGTCTTTATTCTTCAATTAAAATTTGGTTTTCTGTATTAATTGGAAAATTTTGTCGTTTCCCGGGCTACCCAAAAATAATAAGATTATATATATAATTTTTGAGATAAATAAAAAAAAGCAAATTTTTGAGTTCTTTTTTAATAGTTTTTGAAAAGTTCCATTGTTTAAGCCTCATAATTAGGGCTGCCAAAAATATGCACGAAAAGTGGCCAAAATATGCGCATAAATATGCAAAAAAAAAATCGGAAAATATGCACAAAAATGACAAAATATGCATGAAATATGCATAAAAACGCAAATTATGCAAAAATATGCAAATAAAAGTCACGATTTTTATACGCAAACACAAAAAAGAAAGTGTTTTTCCTGCTAATAGAGCACACCTATAACAAATATGGCTTTGAAACGAATTAAATTTAACAAAAAATAAAAGTTGAAGATGTTCCTCCCTCTGCTCGATTCAACACAAACTTTTTTTTTGGGTCCTTCCAAATTTACTTCAAAAAATCCATGGATTTTTATTTTTTTATTTTGAAAAATGAATTTTGAGTTATTTCCATACAAATCTCAATCGCTGATTGCCAAATTTGTTTTTTCCAGCCGTCTGAATGCCGCCGATTCCCGTAAAGTCCTCCTGAATCATTTTTTAAAGAAAGTTATGAGAAAAAATATGTTGATCATCTTTGCTACACATTTGGTCAACTCATTTTGCAACTCCTCAAAAGCTGCTAATCCCATGTTTGAGAATATAAATGCCCGGGCCAACTCCGGATTGGCTCCCTCCATACGATTTTTCAATGCCTTAAAATTTTTAGGAATTTAAGGCTTGAAAGTCGGTCGAAATTATGACGCCGAAACTCGAGACCATGTCTTAGCTTCGAGACTCTCAAAGACCAGTAATCATTTTCAACGGATGAGTGAATGAGCTTCAAAAACTCCCCCGCTTACTGGATTTTTTTTTGTTGTAAAATTCATTTTTCCCAAAGCAAAATTAATAATTATCACTTTTGAAAAATTGCCTAATTGGGAGGTATTATTGTTAATTACCTCTTAATTAGTCTATTTTAATGTTATTTATGTCATTAAAATCGAACATCATACAGATTTGGGACCGAATTTAAGCATATACGCAAATGTGCGGGCCGCTTGAAGGTACAGTAACCCTGGTATGGTACTCTCTTCCCCTCCCGTCGGATCAGTTTTCAGTGCCCACCTCAATCCACTTTGCCGTCCAATACAGCAGTTCCGAGTAGAGTGCAGCGGGACCGGGACCGGGCCGGGAATTCCCGGTCCACCGAGGTCCCGGTTCCCGGTCCCGGATTTTGAAAAGCTCAGGTCCCGGTCCCGGTAGGGCAACCGGGAACCGGGAAAAACAAGCACTGGTAAGAATGGGGGTCTGAGTGAAAAATTAGTGAATAAAATTGGAGTGAAAGGAAAAATTTTTCAAATAATAATTAATATATTCGATAAAAGTACCACTACCAACTGTGGAAGATGGCCTAGTGGCTACTCTCCTTGACTTTCCCTTCATCTTTCACATGGTTCAATTCCTCTACAGAAATTCAAATAATTTGAATTTTCTTTTGGTATGCTCATGGCTTTCCTATCGACAAAATATGATTTTTAATTTTTTTTAATTGTATTTTATCATTTTTTAAAGAAAATCCTTACAAACTGAGCCTAATAATCCCAAAAAAAAGCCATTTTTGTTGAAAATCTGTTAACAAATCTCACTCAAATTTTCAAAATTTTCCCCGGCGGCGCCTATCTGCACCGCCGGACCTCCCTTCGTTGCCAAAAGTTTTCTGGAAAAAGCGCGCCGAAAAAAGTGGTGTGATAAGTAAATATTAATTTATAATAATATTCAATCATTTAGCCCAAAAAATGATTAATTGTTTGAAATAATTGAAATAAATTCGATTTGAAAATTTTAATTAATTTAACTTAGCTTTAACTTTGGATTGATTTTATTAAAAAACAAAATAAAAAATTAATTTTGTATTATTTTCACTTGAAATAAATTAAAATTTGATTTTTTGAATTTTTTTAAAAATTTTTGAATTTTTAAAAATTCCCGGTTGGTCCCGGTTCCCGGTCCCGAACAAAAACCTAGGTCCCGGTCCCGGCTTCTCAGGTCCCGGCAAGTCCCGGTCCCGGTTTTTCCAAAAATTCCCGGTCCCGCTGCACTCTAGTTCCGAGTACCAAACCATGGCCAGCTTTTCCCACTTTTTGTGCCCGTTTGCATTTGCAATGCAACGTTCTAAGTACGATTTGATCGGCGTCTTCTCGAACAGCTGCACTTCAATAAAACTGGCGTTGACAAATTTTAGGGCCAGGAAAAGCAGTGACATTACTAAGAAAGTTATCCTTCAAACATCGCGCTATTTTCTATTTTTACTCCTTAATTAATTACAAAATTAATACTAAATAAATTTTAGAATTGTAGCAGAATAATTGGTTTTGTATTTTCACCTAAACCCTCTAAAACTATACAATATTTCTCAAAGAAGAAATTCACCTTTTCCCAGATTAATCACTAAATCTAAAATAACTAAAACTGAACATTCTTTTATTAATCGTACTACAAAAAACTTACAAGAATTAATAATTGAACTCTTTTTATTAATTATTATTTCGAAAAATTTTAATGGACAAACTTAGGTTTTGTAAAAAATTAAAATTTTTTCCCGACCCTTCGGATAGACAAAAAAAAGTGGATTTGAGAATTCAGAAACCAAAAAATTTTCAAGGGGATGGGAGAATTTTTGCCTTTTCAAACCCTGAGTTTGGGCTCGGATTTTTCGTTAAACCAGGGGAGTTTATGTGGATTTCCTTTTTATACATTGGAAAACGGGGGACAGAAGCAGCACATTTAGGAGGGTGAAGAGAGATGCCAAGCCAAATGGAAATAATGTGACTGGCCACCAAAGTGAATAAAGAGCTCAAAGACTATGTGGAAAGAGAGTTTGCACAAATGCATTTTGTTTGCGTGCACCCAATGTCTGATGAATTGCCGCTTGGATCCATTTGTAGAAAATGCGACGAGGACACTCTTGCTCGCTACTCACCAAACTCAAACAAGGTTAATAATTTGTGATCCAATCAATTAGTAGTGTTAACAACAAGAACAACAAATCAAAAATTCAGGAGATTCCTAAACGTGTCAAGTGTGCCTGGTGCAATTGCTATTACCATTACGGCTGCTCAAACTACGAACATTGGCTTGGTGAGATGACATCTTCAGACAAATGGGACAAGTCCCATGGTCGCTGGAAGTGTGAACAGTGCCTGCGGGAGAGAAGAAATTGAAATGAAGAGGAGAGAAAGATTTAAAATGAAGTGAGAGAAAGATTTGAATTGATCTTTTAATTTAAGCATGGGGTCAAGAGGACTCAGTTTATATAAATGATTATTACTATTATCGTGTTAAATTTATTCTGGCCAATTGTTTAATTTTTTTTTTGCCATTCCATTTATTTTTTAAAACAATTTTTTCACTTACTGCAGGGTATATAAGCGGTGGCACTTCTTCACTTCCAACATCCACAGTCATTCAGTACAGTATAATGTAGTAATGTTGAACTTGGCCATTTAGTACTGGGTCGGGATGGATTGGGTCGGGACTTATTGGGTCGGGATGTTCTATGTCCCGACCCAATCAGTCCCGACCCAATACTGCAGGGTATATAAGAGGTGGCACTTCTTCACTTCTTCCCACATCCACAGTCATTCAGTAAGTATAGTGTAATATGTTGATTTACTTTGTAGTATTGGGCGGGATGGATTGGGTCGGGACTTATTGGGTCGGGATGTTCTTTGTCCCGACCCAATAAAACCCGCCCCAATCATCAGTCCAGACCCAATACTGCAGGGTATATAAGCGGTGGCACTTCTTCACTTTCCACATCCACAGTCATTCAGTATAGTATAATGTAGTAATGTTGAAGCTGACCTTGTAGTATTGGGTCGGGATGGATTGGGTCGGGACTTATTGGGTCGGGATGTTCTTTGTCCCGACCCAATAAAACCCGACTCAATCATCAGTCCAGACCCAATACTGCAGGGTATATAAGAGGTGGCACTTCTTCACTTCTTCCCACATCCACAGTCATTCAGTATAGTATAATGTAGTAATGTTGAAGCTGACCTTGTAGTATTGGGTCGGGATGGATTGGGTCGGGACTTATTGGGTCGGGATGTTCTTTGTCCCGACCCAATAAAACCCGACTCAATATCAGTCCAGACCCAATACTGCAGGGTATATAAGAGGTGGCACTTCTTCACTTCTTCCCACATCCACAGTCATTCAGTAAGTATAGTGTAATATGTTGATTTACTTTGTAGTATTGGGCGGGATGGATTGGGTCGGGACTTATTGGGTCGGGATGTTCTTTGTCCCGACCCAATAAAACCCGACTCAATCATCAGTCCAGACCCAATACTGCAGGGTATATAAGCGGTGGCACTTCTTCACTTCCCACATCCACAGTCATTCAGTATAGTATAATGTAGTAATGTTGAAGTTGACAATTTAGTATTGTGTCGGGAAGTCATTAATAATTTTTGGGTTTGTGTTCCGACCCATTGTGTCCCGACCCATTGATTATTAATGACTTCCCGACCCAATGTGCCTATTTAAGGAGCAGCTCTTTGAACATTCACCTCAGTCTGACCACTGTTTGTTAGGCACATTGAGTCGGGAAGTCATTAATAATCATTGGGTCGGGACTCAATGGGTCGGGATAGATTGGATCGAGAAGTCATTAAAATAATTTTTACAGAGAAATTACTCCAACAGTGGTTAAAAAAAGTTTAATTATTCCAACTGTGGTATTGTGATGATGAAATGAGTGGAACTGAAGCGAAAAAAGATCCATTAGCCCGGTGAGCTTTAAAAATTAATATTGGCGCATTTTATTTAACACTCCATAACCATCATAGATTTGCATGGCTCTATGCTGACAATGCGGAAGAAGATAATGAAATTGACGATGATAGGCAAAAAGAAGCAATTGTTGCTGATGAGAATTTGAACGAAGAAAAAGGCATTGTTGGTGCTGAGGGAGAACAAAATGGCAGTGATGGGGAGGACTCGAACTCAGTTATAGTGCAAGCTGTGCGAAAAAGTGGGGCTAATGTGGCCAACGAACAAATGATCTGTGGTGAAGGAAATGTTGCGCTGGTTTGTATGCAAAACTTTTATTTTGGCAAAGAAATTGTTTAGTCGGTAGCGCTTATTCCTGTCGGTGATCAATATAAAGTTAGCATTCAAACGGTGGAACCTTTTTGGAGTAAAATTCTGAACACTTCATTGCTGTCAGCTGAAGGCGCAACAATGCAAGGGGCTGAAATGCTTTTTGAAAAGCTGCTTAAGGTCTTATTATAAAATTTGAAAAATACTATTTGATTCTTGTAGAACAATCTCTCTGACGAAGTGGTGAACAAATTTTGTAACAGTGATGCTCTGGCGAAGAAACGTAAAATTTAATGAAATAAAATTTAAAAATAATAATTTTTGCTCTATTTAAAAAAAATTATTTTCTAAATATTTTTGAAAACTCCGACAAAAGATGTTAATAAGCATCTGTTACAAAATATTATTAGATATTTTCAGCTATAATTTGGTTAGTTAACAACAATTTTTAAAAATTAATTGAAAAATTGCTTTAAATTTCAGTTTCGGAAGATCATTTGAAAGTAATTTTGGAGAGAATTGGTGAAATTGCGAAGCAGCAACAACAGCAGTCAAAAGGCGAGGAAATTTAACGAATAATGAAATTTTTTGGGCTTTTCTTTGATAACTGCGCAATTGAACATTTTTCGAATCCTTTAATTATTGAGAACATTTAGCATTTATCAGTCATTTTGTGCTAAAACCATAGGAATAATTATTAAATTTATTTTATTGTTGTTTTTTTCATTTAAATAAATAAATAATTAATTGGTTTTCTATTTTAAGCTGCTGAGGAACGGTTCTCACAATTGCAAAATGACCAGAAGAAAATTTTGGAAAAAGTCAGTGAAATGGAGAAAGAACAGAAACAGAAGAAGAGAAAGGTGAATAAATGGAAGAGAAAAATAAAATAAAAATATTTTACGGTAAAAATAATTTTTAATTATTTAATAAATTATTATATAATAATAATTAAAAAATATCGAATTATTTACTTTCAGGTGTTTTTAAAATTCCAAGAAAATTGTTGGGATTCTTTCGCTTGTGACAATCTCATCGAAATCAGTGGTGACAAAAGTCTAATTGTCCATCATAAGGGAAATTATATTGGTATTTTTAAAATTTACATCAAAATTCAATTTCTCCTCAAAAGGTTTTCGCTCCGTCTTCGCTAAATATCCGATTGTGCTGAACAATCATTTGTCTGACTTTTTTTACTACGAAATTTCAGTTATGAAAAAAGAAAAAAAGTAAGTGAATTTGGTATTTTGAACATTTATAATAAAAATATTAAAAAGTGAATATTTTATTATTTATTTCTTCTTTATTCAGTTGGCCCATCATGTTCGGATTCGCTGTTAAACAGCAGACAAAATTGGAAGGAGCAATTCATTGTGAAAAGGGCACTTATATCCTTTACCAGTTATGGCTATATTTGGATTAACGGACAAGCAAAGGGAATAAATGCCAAATATTCCTACGGTGTTGGTGATACCGTAGGAATTGGAGTCAATTCGGCCACTCGACAGATGATTTTCACCAAAAATGGACTTCGTTTGGGTTGGCAAATTAAATAATTACTAAATAAATTATTTTCTTTTAAGCTAATTATTTGCCTATTTTATGCTAATTTATTTTTATGTTTAAAATAATCAAAAATCCCTTAACTTTTTTCACAGATATCTCTGATTTCTTCGTTTCGCCATCTTTTATTGATGATTCATTTTATCCATTCGTTACTTTGTGTCGCTCTGGTGACAAAATTGAGGCGAATTTTGGGTCCCAATTTCAAATTCGATTTGGCAACTCTCTGAAGGAAGAATTAATTATTCACTAATGTTTTCGATCAATTTGCTCTTTTTATTCATTTTTATGTCTTTATTCTTCAATTAAAATTTGGTTTTCTGTATTAATTGGAAAATTTTGTCGTTTCCCGGGCTACCCAAAAATAATAAGATTATATATATAATTTTTGAGATAAATAAAAAAAGCAAATTTTTGAGTTCTTTTTTAATAGTTTTTGAAAAGTTCCATTGTTTAAGCCTCATAATTAGGGCTGCCAAAAATATGCACGAAAAGTGGCCAAAATATGCGCATAAATATGCAAAAAAAAATCGGAAAATATGCACAAAAATGACAAAATATGCATGAAATATGCATAAAAACGCAAATTATGCAAAAATATGCAAATAAAAGTCACGATTTTTATACGCAAACACAAAAAAGAAAGTGTTTTTCCTGCTAATAGAGCACACCTATAACAAATATGGCTTTGAAACGAATTAAATTTAACAAAAAATAAAAGTTGAAGATGTTCCTCCCTCTGCTCGATTCAACACAAACTTTTTTTTTGGGTCCTTCCAAATTTACTTCAAAAAATCCATGGATTTTTATTTTTTTATTTTTGAAAAATGAATTTTTTTTTATTATCAAAATAATGCGATGAAATTGGACGGGCGGTGATCAGACAGCCGACAGACAGTGGGGGACGGCTGTCAATAACAATTGATAAAGGCCCACCCCGTTTTCACGCATTTTCAGCGCCCAATTTGTCAATAATTGGTCTCTTTCCATATAACAAATAATCCTTTTATGCAAAGCTCTATTATAATAAAAACAAATAAATACGTGTGGGCGGTTGCTGCACTATTACTAATTACCATTAATTAGCGTAAATTATTGATTGCGCTGTTTGCCTTTTATTGGCCAGTCAAAGCATCGAACATTTCAGCAGAGATTATATGGATTTCAACTACCTTGAGGCTCAGTAATGGAATTAATTAACCGAAAATTGATTTGCCCTTATTCAAAGGACATTGAATTAGGTGAATTGACGATTTCAACAAAAATATGACAAATTAAGGTACTTATCAAGCATAAATAAACAAATATTTAAATGAGCCTTTTTTTGCACTGACATTTTTTATTACTTTTAGAACAAAAATTCAATATAAAATAAAATCAAATAAATAAAATAACAATATTATGTTTGGGGGAAAAGAAATAAAAAAACAATATTCAATATGTTGTTGAAAATGGGATGAAGTGGAACAAAAAACAAAAAATAAATAAAATAAAAATCCAATCAAAAAGTTTTCGTATTAGTTGTTGCACCTTAATGAAAGGAATTAAAATTTTTTATCCTAATTTATAATTAATTAGTAATATTAATTAATTAATGCTTTGCCATGCAAAATATCACAGAAAAGGACAAATTTGTTGTATGTTTGTTGTTTTTATTTTGCAAAGAAATTCAGTTAAGGAATCCTTGGCCAACAATTAAAATCAATAAACATTTTTTTGCGCGATCAGCGACCACGGCAAATGAATCCGCGACCGCGGGATTTTTTTATCCACCAAAATAAATCAGCATACTTATATAAAATTATTATTATTAGCGATGCAATTTTTAGGTAGGAAAAAGCGCGAAATATGTAGATATTTAAATAGGTAAAAAAAAATTATTAACGTTTTTCTGGAAGTAAAAAAGCAAACAAAAGGTTAAATTTGGATATATTTCTGTGTAAACGAATAATTTAAATATTTCTAATATTTTTTAGAAAATATTGACAATTTTAAATTAATAAATTCGATCGTTTTCATCAATTCATTCTGTCATTTGCAATTGTTATTTGATTATTTATTTATTATTCATTTATTTATGCATTCATTTTGTTTACTGCATTTTTCACATTTTCTCATCTCATTGTCCAATCAATGATTCATATTGTCCAAGTGATTTGGCCTTACATTTTTATTATTTATTCCACATTCATTAATCGAAAGATAAATTGACTAAATAACCTAAAAGGCCTATATTTAACTAGAAATTAATCTTTGAATTCGTTAATATATTTCATTATTTAACACCAAAAATAATTAGGTGAATAATTATAATTAAACTTTTAAAATATGTCATCAAATTTATTTCGATCTGTCGAACCTATGGAAATGTCTAATGAAATTGCCACAGATGAGGCCCCGCCAAATGCACGAGTTGGACAATGTAAAATAGTTTTGATAATTTTTAGTAATTATAAATAATATTCGTGGGCAGCACAAATTTTTCGATAATGGTACAAATCTGTAATTAAAAATAAATAATTTAGGTGTTTTAATTCATTTTATCAACTTATTATTAAAATTATAGCTTTATATGAAAAAAGAAAAGATGAACCGGTAAAGGCAATGGAAACATTATTTAAAAGTAGACTTATTTTTTTCAATTTCCAGACATTGGAATGCAGAGAAAAATAACGGTGTTGCTCATTTTGACTGTAGTGAACATTACGGTAACAGTGGCACTGGTCAGCTTCATTGCGGTAGTTTAAGTTTTAAAATAAAATTCAAAATTCCTTCTTCAAATTTGCAGTTAAATTTAATGAAGAATCAGACTGAGAATGCGCGGATCAATGCTGAGTTGGAAAGTTTGAAGAGTTGGAAAAATGGACCAACAATATGGAAAAGGTTGGAACTATTTGGATTAAAATCGGGAATTCATATTTGTATGAGAATGTATTATTCAAATTAAATTAATTATTAAATTTTCATTTGATAATTGTTTAGATGGCCAGCAGAACACCGACACAGATTTGGTCAAAGCCATCAAAACAAAAGTCGACGAATTGGAGGAACATCAAAAGAAGGAAGAAATCTTTATTGGCGTTTTGAAAGACCGATTTGGAAATGTTAAAAATGGAAATTAATTTTTAAATTATTAATTTCGCAGAGCTTTTAAAAGCTGTGCATCCGGACATTCGCAAGAACATTTCTGAGGTGAAAAAAACACAAAGATTTAAAATATATAATAATAGAAATCATTTTAGAACTTTTCAAACCCAAAACAAAACTTTTGGGATGTCAATGCCAGTCACAGTGATCTCGAAATATTTGGCTCGGAATCTTTGAAAGTGCATTACAAAGGCGATGGAAGTGGTAACTGAGTTGCTTTCTGAAAAGTACAAAAAAATTGAGTTACAAGTCCTCGAAATCGGAAAGGATGGGCTCATTTACGATTTTCCGTAACTAAAAAAATCTATTATGGGTTATGGATTTTCACAATCCATTTTTGTCCATTGAGCTAGTTTGGCCAAATTCTTTATACTGGGATAATTTTTTTGGCTATTTTTAATACAAATATTTTAGTAATAAATATTTTATAAAAAATAACATTAAGGTTGTCGTTCTGTCTTCGCTAAACATCCAATTTTGTTCACCGAATCCGGCATTTTTTACTTCGAAACTAGCGCAGGCGCGCTCGCTTCGCTCGCGCACCCCGCGCTAGCTCAAATAAAAAGTTTTTTATTTATCTATGCTTTGGTTTTGTTTCGGTAAAAACCTACTCACGGTACCCGCGACGTGAACGCACCAAAGCATTGGGTACCAAAGAAGCAGAAGGGTTAAGTGATAGTTAGAGGGACAACTTATGTCCCGCCCTATCACACGCTACACCCCCCTCAATAATGTAGCGATTAACTTACCGTGTTTTGCTCCTTTTATTTTGACAGTTTATTTGACCAATTGTAAAATATGCCTTTTAATTTTACATTTTAATTTAAATAAAATCAAATAATTCTAATCAATTAAGAACTTCTTTGTAAACAATATTTTTAACCTTTCTTGTAATATTTTCATCATTTAATTTAATTTTTAAATTTTCCCAAGTCCTTACTCTTGACAAAGCAACATATAATTGACCATGGCTAAAAACATTTTTTTTAGATCAATCCCGCATTTTTCCAAAGTTTGTCCTTGCGCTTTATTTATTGACATTGCAAAAGCAAGTTTTACAGGAAATTGATGTCTGATTAAATTAAAAGGATATTCATTATCACAACAAAGAGTAATTCGTGGAATGAAAACTATTTTATTTGGATGGGCATTTTCACATTCTTCACAAAGTTCTTCGACAGTTTTACAAACTAAAACATTTTCTTTCATATTTAATACAATAAGCCTTGTTCCATTACATAAACCCTGACAAATATTTAAATTTCTAAGTAACATGATAATTGAGTTTTCCTTTATTTTTAAATCGTGTTGAGGAATTCCTGTAGGGTTTAATGAATGAAGGTATTCATCCAAATATTCGTCTAATTTTTGTTTTTGTTCATTTTCAGCATGGTCTATACTGGTATAAAGTTTTTCTTCATCAAGAATCATAGCAAGGACTTTTTGATTCATTTCAGTAACATCAATGTTTTTGGGTGCAAGTATTGCAACTTTTGGTAACTCACCCCAATTTTGAGTTTTAATTATTTGTCCAAAAATTTCTTCAACCAAATCACCGTTACTCATACATTCTTCAGGTAAAATAATCTCTTCTATTTCATTATTTGTTTTGCCATCGCCAATGTTTAATAGATCTTTTGCAAACTCTTGTTCTGTTTGAAGTGCTCGCATATTTTTTTTTAATTCTAATTTTTTTACATAACACCAGTAAACGCTTCTTTTAATTATTGAATCGACAGTTTGTGCTCTTGTTGCATAATTTTTTATGGGCAATGTTTGGCGAAAATCACCTGTCCATAGCATTATTTTCCCTCCAAACAAAACATCGTTTTGCATTATTTCTCTTAATTTTCTATCAATAGTCTCTAATGCTTTTTTATCTATCATTGGAGCTTCATCAACAATAAATAAATCTGTTTCCTTTAATTTCTTCCACCCATCCGATTTTGGCCCAATATTTGAACTTGTTAAATCAAGATTTAAACCAAATGTATTATGTAAAGTTCTACCATTTGGTAATAAATTTGCTGCTATACCAGTAAAAGCCATCGTAGAACAAGTTTTCCCTTTTCCTTTTAATATATGAAACAAAGTTTTATTGACATATGTTTTTCCAACTCCACCAGGACCATCAATAAAATAAAAAGCGGGTGTATTGTCACCATTGTCAATTTTTTCTATTATTTCATCAATTATTTTCTTTTGTTCGTTATTCATTTTCATATACAATCTTTGACCTTTTTCTTTTTCTTTTTCTGCATCAATATCTTCGTTATATATATGTTCGTTTATTTGTGGCATTGTTGGGAATTCTGAAATCGATTTCCCAGATTCGTTTAGATTTTTAACGACATCTTTATACGCTAAACTATATGATATTTCCTGATTATAATTTTTCAAGTAATCCTCAGAAAGGGCGTTTTTATACAAATTCCATAATTCATTTGGTTTTGATGGTCCACAATGGGCTAAAATTAATGCAAAGAAAATTCTTAGTTTTGAAGGCATTAAGTAAAAATTGGCTTCTTCTATAGCTTTTTTCCATTCCTCATCGTTTCTAATTAAACCCAAAGCTAAACATGCTTCTGCATAAGTTGGATAACAAATTTTATTAACTGTTTTTATGTCATTAAAACTTGTCGCACCTTTAACATGTAATAATAACAACCGCAAATAGTATCGTTCGGTTTCTGATGGTAAAACTTTAATCATTCTTCCAATTGTTTTTGACTGTTGTTTATTATTACAATTTTCTTTTTCAATTCCTACTCTTCTTTTATATTTTCCTTTTGTGAAAACATAAAACTCTGGTATTGCATGATAATATTTAGTTTTAGCCAAATGATCAGTTTTGTTTAGTTCAAAATATGCCATGATTTCAGTATCTTTGTTTATTTTTTCCCTAAGTTCATTTTCTTCCATTTCTTCTTCAAAGTAATATACCGTATTTGCTCTAATTATCCCCCATGGGGGATTATTTTTCAACCTCTTCAGAAAGGGGAAGGGGGATAATTAGAGATTGGGGGATAAATGGAGAAGGGGGGATTATTTTTCGACAGATTTATTTTGTGTAAAATTTTTGAAATTTTTTGAACATGTCGCCAAAAAATGTCATCGAGTCAAAGAAAAATCATTTTTTATTGCATTTTTAAAAAGAAATTCTGTTTTTTCTAGTTTTTTTAACTATCTATAATGCACAAAAAACACATTCTTTTTCAAAAAATTTTGTTTTAGCGCCACTTTTCATCACTAGGAATCATTATTTTGGAGCTTGCCACTATAAAAAACATTTTAGAAGTTGGTCACGTTTTTTTGCCACTATTTTAGCATTTTGCCACCTATTTTTCACTATTCCAACATTTTTTGAAAAATTTCTCATCAAAATGCAAGAAAAAAATACACCCATAAGAATGGGTCCACCTCGTTTCGGCGCCAGCCCACTTTTGGACTATAACTTTTTCGTTATCAATTAAATCTAATATTGTATCATTCGAAAGCCTTAAGTGTTTCTCTATTAACCTGCAATTAGGTTTAAAAAAAAAAGTTATGGTCAGAAGAATTTAAAAAAAACCAGATTTTCCAACTTTTTTGGCTATAACTTTTTTATAACTAATTATTTTTTTTCAAAATTCTTGGAAGCTAATAGAGAACACTTAGGCTTTCGAATGATACCAACAATGTTAGATTTGGTTGATAAAGAAAAAAAGTATAGTTCAAAAAGCCAAACGAGGGTGTCCCCTAAGAATCGACCTAAAAAATTTCAAAAATACACCCCTAAGATTGACCTAAAATTTTTTTTTTTGAAATACACCATTAAAAATTGGAAAACCTTTTCAAAAATTCATCCCTCATTTTTTTCTTGACCAAAATTTTGGATTTAAAAAATGTCAATATTTTCTAAAATATTAGAAGGAAAACCTCATTTGCAACAGCACCCAGTGAATAAAAAAAAATTTGCTTAATTTTTTGCTGAAAATTATGTCATTATCATCATTTTGGACTTTTCGCCACTATCTTTGCCACTACTATTTTGGCATTTGTAGCACTTTTACTGTCGATTTTGTTTGTTTTTTTGAAAAAATTGACGGCATATAATTTTCTGAAATTCTATTTATCCCCCTGGGGATAAATGGAGACTGGGGGATTATTTTTCAAACCACTCCTAGACTGGGGGATAATTGGAGATTGGGGGATTAATGGAGATTGGGGGATAATTAGAGCAAATACGGTATTTGTTCTCCAGAAAGATGAACAGGTAAGGTTTTTATAGCATGACTCCTATCACAAGTGGGAAATTCTAAAATACGCCACACTGCATCCGTTGGACTTACAAATCTCGCATCGATAAACTGTTTAGCTTCATCAAAATTTATATTTTCAGATATTTCTATACCAGTTTTATCCGGACCTTTATGTATATATTTATGCAAATATTTTACAGAGGACAAACTATTTACCTTTTCAACGTTTATATGACATTCAAATTTTTTCAATAAAAAAGGCATATGAGGTACAACCCACCTATTATCTAATTTATGAAAAACACCATCAGATGTTTCTACTTCGACAAAATTTCCATCGTTTGGTCTCGCATAAAGTGAGAATCTATTTTCTAAAACAATTGTTTTTTCTTGGAATTTTTTCGGATAACCTTTTGAACATCGTTTAATTTTTTGACCATTTTCAAATATTTCTTCCATACATGGTGAATTAGGGTTTAATGTTCCACATGGACCGTGAATCATATGTTTTTTAATTAATTCATAAAGTATTGGGTCCTCATTTTTATTGGGTATTTTGGCACTAATTCCACGTTTATCAACCTCTTCACCATCTAATAATTTATCGTTTTGTGACAAAGTAATAAGCAAATGAATATGTGGAAGTCCCCTTAACTGAAATTCGACAGGATAATCCAAGCAATACATAAACCAAATACTTTATTTAAGAGAAGGAATGGAAGAGAATGAGGAAAAGGAAGGAAGAGAAAAGTTGGTGGAAGAGAATGAGGAAGAGAAAGAGAGAAGAGAAGGAATGGAAGAAAACCATCAGAATGTTTCTACTTCGACAAATTGCCATCGTTTGAAGTCTCGCATGAGGAAGTGAAGGAGATCTATTTTCTAGAGAGGAATTGTTTTTTCTTGGAATTTTTTCGGATAACCTTTGAACGATGTTTAATTTGTGGACCATTTTCAGAATGATTTCATACATGAGTGAATTAGAGGTTTAATGTCCACATGGACCGTGAATCATATGTTTTAATTAATCATAAAGTATGGTGGAAGTCCTCATTTTATTGAGGTATATAGAGCACTAATGACGTTTATGGAAGCCTTCACCATCTAGGATAATTTATCGTTTTGTGACAAAGTAATGGAAGCAGAATGGAATATGAGGAGAGACCTTAACTGAAATTCGAATCGAGGATAAGAGGAAGCAGATACAGTGATGGAACCAGAATGAGTTAGTAGAGAGAGAGAAGGAATGGAAGAGAATGAGGAAAAGGAAGGAAGAGAAAAGTTGGTGGAAGAGAATGAGGAAGAGAAAGAGAAGAGAAGGAATGGAAGAGAATGAGGAAAAGGAAGGAAGAGAAAAGTTGGTGGAAGAGAATGAGGAAGAGAAAGAGAGAAAAGAAGGAAGTGGAAGAGAATGAGGAAAAGGAAGGAAGAGAAAAGTTGGTGGAAGAGAATGAGGAAGAGAAAGAGAGAAGAGAAGGAATTTGCCAGAAAACAGAGAAGAATTATTTGGTAAAAGAATTAATTTATTTAAAAATATATCATTATTATTATTTTAATAACAGTGCGATGTTTGTGTAAAGAGATTTGCGTTTGCATCAGGTCTTTGTCAGCAATTGTGATGGTATTGCTTAATATACATCGTTATCTGTAAATAAACAAAAAAAAAATTTGACCAAAAAAAAGTTGAAAAAATTTTCAAAAACACCCACTTTTCATATAGCGCCACTTAATTTTATATTATTGTATTTTAAAATTTATTATTAATTAATTTTTTGAATTTTATTACAATGGACCGGATTTAAATGGTTTCCATTTTCACACTTTTTAACCTAAAAAGCATGTAAATCGTATTTTTAGCTTGGTTTGATCCTTTTTGTTTCCATATTTTAATCGATATTTTGACATTTTCACAAAAAAGCAAAAAATACGCCATTAAAGATGGAAACTTTTGGAAAATATTTCCCTAAAACCGAAAAATTTTGAAAAAATACCAAAAATTGTGCAAACAAAAAGTTTTAATGTACAAAATTCGCCCAAAATAATTTTGTACATATAAATCCGATACCAATTTATTACAGTTCGATGTTTGTGGAATGAGCTTTACGCAGGCACCAAGTCTATGGAATCATCGCCAACTCCACACGGAGACGAAGGCGTTTGTGGTGAGAAAAATAAAATAAAATTAGAATTTTTGGATTTTATTTCCATTTTCTTTAAACAGTGCGTTTGTGGCGATAAATTTAAGACCGCACGGAATTTGGCCAGCCACAGAAAAAGGAGCAAGAATTTGCTCAATTAGGATGTGATTAATGAAAATTAGTTTGAGACAAAAAGGATTGTCTTTTGTCGTTTGTTTGTTTGTCTATTCTCTGCATTTTCCTTATGCTATTTTTAATTTTTCAATTTCTCTGTCTCTCTTATCATCGTATTCTCTCTCTCTCTCCCCTCACAGTTTTCTGTCCAATTTTTTAATTTGATTTTTTGTAACAATTTTTTTTTATAAAAAAACGAACTTTATTAATACAAATTTTGAAAAATTAAATGAAATGAATTCATAATAAATTTATGTGTTGTATTTTAGACAGGAAAATTACAAAAAGAAAAGCAACAATTTTAGGTAAAATACTGCCGCTGCCTCCCCCTCCTCTTTAGAAGATGATTTTTAGTCTTTCCCCAAATTTTCGAGGTTTATGAATTGGACATCAAGTTTGATTTTATGCTTATCCATTTTATCCATGTTCTCATCCTTCAAGTCTTTCACAGTGTTTGAGGGCGAAATCGTAATTAAAAAACTATCAATATTAAAATTTTTGGTGCAAAATTAACCAAATTTTTAATGACTGACATTTGATAGCACTAACTCTTCTCTATCAGTCTGCAAAATTTCAAAAAAATATCCTTCTTTTTTGAAAATTTTCGTCATAACTTTTTTGAATATTAACTAATTTTTGAAATTGTGCAGACAAATAGAGAACACTTGCTATCGAATGATATCAAGAATTAAAAACTCGGCTGCTTTAGAGCATAGTTATAAGCAATTTTTACTGTGAATTTAATGTACTTCAATTTTAAATCTTCCATTTTAATTTTTTCAAATTTTTACCCAATATAATTTCGAAAACGTCGATTAAATAATACGCTATCAAAAGGATAAATTGTGAAGATCAGTGAAGCAGTACACGACTCGTGAATATTTGCTGTGGCATTATAAGGTTTTTTTAATGTAGAGTGCCACGGGACCGGGACCTGGTAGCGGACAACTGAGTATCAAGGTCCTGGTTTTGACCGGGACCGGGACTAGTCCCGGTTTTTTCCCGGTTTTCAACCCGAAAAGGTCCCGGTCCCGGGTTTGCCCAAAATTCCCGGTCCCGTGGCACTCTAGTTTAATGTCCTCTAAACACACAGTCCATGGCAAATGCTTTATGTCCGTCTTATTACCTTCGTGAATCTGAAAAATTATAGGAGGGCAAAATGTCCAAAAAGTGCGATAAATGCCAAGAAAAAAATTTATCAAGTGCTAAAGAAAAAATAATAATTAAAATAGCAATTTTGAAATGATTGGGTCTAAAAAAGATTTATTAAAATAGGAATTAGGCTTTCCTGGTGCTTCTTCTCCCGTCAATAATTACCACTTACCGGCCAACCCTACTTTTAAGAGGAATTAATTTTCTCAAATATGTAAATAACTAAAAACCTTTCGACCTAAACAATTAATTAAATATTTTACACTTTTAGTGCCCCTTTTTCCCAGTTTTTCCATTTTTGTTGAATTATTTTCTCACTCCTTTTGCATGTCAATCATTTTTTGAATTTAATTCTGCGTGAATTTTTGCTTTAGGCAAATCATTTTCAAATTTTCCAAATGTTTCCATAAGTCAAAGAACGATTGATTTGGTTATGACATAATTTAACAAAATGCAAAGGCGAAAAACCGTGGGAAATTCATAATTTATTTTTTTAAATACTTTAAAAATCAGATTCTTTTAAATAAAATCTTTTAACGGCGGATTTATTTTAAATTTGAATTTAGAAATGTCTATTTCATATGATTCAACAAGTACGAAAATAACAGCCTGTAACGAGCAAGGTAAATAAAGAAAATTTTTTTTTTAATAATAAAAAAGAGATTTTTTTCTAAATTTTCAGCACTTTTTCCGATTTTGAGTCCGTCCGAAGAATTGCGTCTTTTGAGGGCCCAATTTGTGCAAATGAAACTAATGGAGCAGCAAGCAATTGAACCATCGTCAGCAAATTGCCACATTTTGGGACAACATGGAAACGGTAAGGGTTTGATTTTGAACTGAAAACTGTACTGGTAAGCGTACTGTAACTGTCTCTGTTGAGAATTAAAGCAAATGCATGGTAAATTTATAATTTATTCAGCAAATCAAAAAAAAAGTAAAAAAAATTTTGAAATTTAGATCGTATTGACCAGCAGATAAAGAAGGTGGGCAAGAGTTAAAAAATATGTAACAACTAACAATTAAATTAATAATTAAATTTAAATTCTACCAGAAATCAACGAATTCTTAACGATTTTATAGTCTTTGCGAGAAATTGCGAGCATGGAATTGGAATTGGCCAGGAAAAAACAACTGTTGGACATTATCACGAAAAGCGATCCGAACGTGGGTTATTTATTTGGGCTGTAGTATATAATTGGGCCCGTTAAAAAACCCCCTAAAACTAGTTGCATTCAAATATCTAATGACCTCTAATCATCAAATCATCATATAATAGTCCCTAGGTGGGGAAAAATCATTTTTCCTTTATTTGACTTTCATAGATCAATATCACAGTTAGGAGCCAATCACAATTTTATTTTGGCGCATTTTTAATTTTCAGAGAGAAATTCGTGCAGAATTGGAGAAACAAAAACTGATCACGGAAAACATTGTGTTGAAGGCGAAGATAGCCAACATGGAGCAGGAGGACCAACTGAAACAGAACAAGCAAAATGGGAAGGAGGAAGAACAGCAGGGCGAATACGGTAGGGAAAACTGATCATACGGTAGCAGAAATTATCACAGGAAAGAGCATTTTAAACAGCACTAATGCAGTACCTAGGTACTGTAAGTTTATTTACTTTACAATCCTTCCAAATTTGGTCATTGTTTAGATTTTGTCGAGCAATTTGCACAGCTTCAAAATGTCCAACAAACACTTTCGGATCGTATCAGTCAATTGGAAAATCAGTTGAAAAAACAACAACGACAGAAGGACAATCAGCATGGGGAATACGGTAGAGATACTGTAATTTTGTAAATAGAATTTAATAAAATTTGATTGAATTGAATTTTGTAATAACTTATAAATAAAGTTCAATATTTTTCAGTTTCTGCTGGTCAGTTCGAAGCGATTCAGGAAAGAATGGGCCAATTGGTTAAGAAATACAGTAAGAAACTTTCGACAGCATAATTTTAAATCTTACCGTAGTCTAAACCCAAAAATATAAATTGATTGGAGAAGCACAAAATGGTAATATTGTAATAATTTAGCTAAAAGTTTTCTATTCAAATATTAATTTATATCAATGCAATAAAACATTAAAATATTTTTTTAATTTTGTTTAAAATTGAATGTATTTTTAATTTCTTTAAGCTGATCGCCTTTTACAACAAAATGCTCACCAGCAGATGGACTTTTGTACAAAAATCAGTGAATTGTCGCAAAATTTTAGGCAATTAAAGGAAATGCACGAAGAATTTGCAACGAAAATTGATGAGGTGGAAAGGATTTAAATTTTATAAATTAAATAAATTATTAAAATGCAATTACCTATTTTTATTTTATTTTCCATTGGCACAGAAAATAAATGCGAATGCCGAATTTGCCAATGCCACCCAAACAGAATGCACCGAATTGGAAGAACAACAAAACAAATTGAAAAATTGTGTTGACACTTTGAACTACCGATTCGGAAATGGTAAAATTGCAAAAATTTATTAAACGAAAAAATAAAGCATTTATTTGATGTCATTTTAAAATTTAATTATGCATATATATGTGATTAAAAATTAATTTAATTCAAAAAGATTAATAGGAAATGCTGTAAAATTACTTTTTTTAAAAAGAATAAAAACAATTTTAATAAATATTTGTAGTAATATTTTTAAGCACTGATTGACCAAATCTTGGAATTACAAAATGAACAGAAGGAAATTTTGGGACGAATGAGTGAAATGGAGAAGAATGAGCAAAAGGACGAGGAAAAGGAAACCGAAAAGTACGGTAAGTGAATGAATGCCTACCGTAATGAAGCATTTTTAAATTTTGAAAATAATGTCAAAATTAGGCGAACACAACGCAATTTTGGAACGGATTGGCATGATTTGTGAGTGAAAATTGGGTTAGTTTCTTAATCATTTTAATTGTTTAAAGCTGATCGTCTTTTGGAAACGCAAAATCAGCAGATGAAAATTTGTGCTAAAATTGATGCGGTTGAAACGAACTCATACGAACTCTATGGCAAAAGTGAATGGGAAAATCATTAAATTTTTTGAATAATTTTTAAATTAGACTAAATAATACAAAAAAGACATATTTTAATAATTGGAATATGTTTCAGTTTGCATTGATCATTTCGAACCGATTTTGGCACGGATTGGCCAATTGGAGGAATGCCAACAGAATCAAATTGCGCATATTGATCAACTGAACACATCCCAAAAGGAACAGTGTGAAAAATTGGCCAAAATGGAGAACGAAATCGGTGTGGAATTAATTGCCAAATACTTACAATTATGTTTAATAATTGGCCTAATTATAGGTTTAAAAGAAAAGAAAATTGTGTAAATGAAATAATATTTTAATAATAATTTTGACTTTCTTTCAGCTGAACACCTTTCAAAACTGAGAAATGATCACGCGCAGCAGCAGATGGAGCTTTGTGCTAAAATTGATGAGGTGAATTCAACGCATTTAATAAAACAAATAAAAGATAAAAGACAGAAAATTGGATTTTTTAAATAATTATTTTTTTTTATTAAAATGCCTTAAAGATGCTACAAACGAAAGCTGATGCCGAAAAAGAGAATGACAAACTGAAAAATGATCAAAAGGAAATGGAGGAGAAAATGGACAAATTGGAGGATCAATTGGGAAGAAAATTGGACGCGGTTGGGTCAAATTATTAATCACTTAAAAAATTAAAATAATTTGTTGTGGTCCTAATATTTTAATATTATAAAAAATATATTTATTTTGGCAAAAAAAAAAAAAGCATTTTAATTTCGGCAGAAGGCATTCCAAGAAGAGCTTGAGAAGAAGGTCATGGAACGAATTGATGTGACAGTGCAGACGAAGGTTGACAAAATGGAAATGGCACATCAACAGCAAAAGAGTAAGGGAAATGAGCAACGATTACTGTACCTACCGTAACATTGTTTATTACTGTCAATTATTAATTGAATTTGTTCCAATTTAAGTTGTGACTGAAAAGGCAATTTTTGAGCGAATCGGTGAATTGGAGAGACAACAAAAACACCAAAAACAGCAAGGGGAAAAGGAGACAAAAGGCGAGTTGTTAATTAATTAATGTAAATAATATTTATCCATTTTTAAAAGTATATCCATTATTATTTTAAGTGTTTTTCAGGGGGTCTTTAATATTTTAGGAAATACAATATACGTGTGGTACAATTCTGGGGTGAAAGTTGCTTTGTTGTGGTGTGGCAATGTCAAAGGAAAGCAATTAGGAACAGTCCGCCGATTCCTTTTGAAAACAATTCAACTTTTGATTCCACTTTACAAAATTCCAAACTCAGTCAATTGGTGGCGAATAGAACCAAATTACATTTAGCACAAATGAATAAAAACAAAATTAATGAGAAGATGAGAAGACAGCATAAAACATAATGGTCAAAAACTGAGAAAAGAAAATAATTAAATTAAAAGAGAAACAAAATGCTACACACAATAAAGCAGTAATTTAAATAATTATCCGAATACCATTCATACGACTTTTGGAAAATATTAATTTTAATAAATAATTGGGTTTCTATTTTTAGCTTCAGTGGAACGATTCTCACAATTGCAAAATGAACAGAAGAAACTTTTGGGAAAAATCAATGAACTGGAGAAAGAACAGAAACAGCGGCAGAAGGAAAACATCGGTAAAATATCAAAAATAAATTTTCAAAAACATTTAAAAATTATTCGTGCTTATTTTGATAACTGCGCAATGCAATTGAATATTTTTCGAATCCTTTAATTATTGAAAACATTTAGTATTCATTAGTCATTTTGACTCACGGCAAAATTAATACAATCAGAGAAAATATTAAAACTCCACCGATTATGCGAAAAAATATGCTAAAACCATAGGAATATAATTATTAAATTTATTTTATCATTTAAATAATAAACAATTAATCCTTTTCTATTTTAAGCTGCTGAGGAACGGTTCTTACAATCGCAAAATGATCAGAAGAAACTTTTGGAAAAAGTCAGTGAAATTGAGAAGCAGCAACAACAGCAGACAAAAGGCAAGGACAATTTAACGAATAATTAAAATTTTCGGCTTTTCTTTGATAAATGCGCAATTGAACATTTTTCGAATCTTTTAAAAAATTGATGGCTCAGTTTGGTTAAATTTGCGTTTTTGTAGCTCGGGTTCAATAACATAAAAATAAATATATTTTAATTAATGTATAATATAATAAAACAATTTAAAAAAGCATTTTTAGACTAAAAAATATTTGATAAGCTTTCTTTAGTAAAAATAAGCAAAAAATAATAATAAATGTAAAGGTTGGGAATTAATAGAAAGTGTAAAATACTGAAATAGGCCCTTAGGCCTAAATTTCAATTTTTGAGGCTCCATAAATTAATTCTTTTCTATTTTAAGCATTCCTGCAATCGCAAAATGATCAGAAGAAACTTTTGGAAAAAATCAATGAAATGGAGAAGCAGACACAAAAAAAGGTGAATGAATGGAAGAGAAAAATAAAATAAAAATATTTTACGGTTAAATAATTATTAATTTATTTAATTATTATTATACACTGTGTTAATTTAATATAAGGACACCCTATTTTTTGTTAGTTTGACCACTTCCCATGAACCGATCGAGTTGAAATTTTAACTGTACATAGAAATTCTGAAAATATTAAGATTCTAACAGTGACAAGACGAAAGGAAGTCGGAAAAAAATTTTACGAATTTTTTTTCAAAATTGGGGTGTTAATTAAATATAAGGACACTTTTTTCAGAAGGCTGTAACTTTTTGAGTTGAGCATAAAAAAATCTGAAAAAATTCATTTAAGCTTAGTTTTTTGTATTGATCAAAAAACTCATTTGCAACAAAATGATCAGATCACTCCTTTATGGTGATCTGAAAATCATAAAATGGCTTGAAACCCGGGAAATTTTATAAAAAAATTCCTATGGGGCTGGAAAAATTTTTTCGTGAAAAAACATTAAGGCCATCTGAAAGAGAATAAAATACTATACAAAATGGCCTTTGGATGAGGGCTCTACGTCGCGTCTCCGCGGAGGCGCGTCTTGTTGAAAATGGATGTCTCAAAAATGAGGAAAAATGGCTTGAATTTGGTCATTTTTTGGATAGTCGGTATTTAGCAAGGCATCCCTCAGCTAATACTCGCCATAGAGCAATCATCCAAAGACCATTTAGTAGAGAATTTTGTGCTCTTTCTGTTCGTCATATTCATCTTTTACGGAAAATTTTTCCCAACCCCCTAGAAATTTTTTTCCGAATTTACTCAGATTTTCGCATTTTTTCAGCCGCAAAAATTTTATGTTTAATGACTTTTTTCTTGCATAAAGTGAATAGAAAATGCTTATAGGATGTCTGAACATTATTTTAATGTTGTTTGCTGTCAGTTTGATTCGGTTGGTCAAATGTTAGAGGCGGTTTAAGCCTTTTGGTCCTTAATTTCTCCGGAAAACTTAGAAAATTCAACATAACTCTCCCTAAAAGACATATTTCTGTTCGCAAAATAAACCGAAATGTGAATAAAGATTTGTTCTTTCTTATTTAGCTTGTTTTATCAGTTTCTTTTGGTAGTTGCTGAGATTTTTCTCTGTTTTCCAAAGTGTCCTTATATTTAATTAACACAGTGTATAATAATTATTAAAAAATATAGAATTATTTATTTTCAGGTGTTTTTAAAATTCCAAGAAAATTTTTGGAATCGCTTCGCTTGTCACAAGGACATCGAAATCAGTGGTGACAAAAGTCTCATTGTCCATCAAAAGGGATATTTTAATGGTATTTTTAAAATTTACATCAAAATTCAATTTCTCCTAAAAAGATTGGTGTTCCGTCTTCGCTAAGTATCCGATTGTGCTGAACAAGCATTTGTCTGACTTTTTTTACTACGAAATTTCAGTTATGAAAAAAGGAAAAAGCAAGTAAGCGAATTTGGTATAAAAAGTGAAATATTTTATTATTTATTTCTTCTTTATTCAGTTGGGTCATCAGCTTCGGATTCGCTGTTAAACAGCAGACAAAATTGGGTTTAGCAATTCTAAATGAAAAAACCACTTATGCATATGAAAATGATGGTGATATTTGGATTAACGGAAATGGAAAAGGAACAAATGCCGAATATTCCTACGGTGTTGGTGATACTGTAGGAATTGGAGTCAATTCGGCCACTCGGCAGATGATTTTTACAAAGAATGGACTTCGTTTGGGTTGGCAAATTAAATAGTTAATAATAATAATAAATTATTTTCTTTTATAAGCTAATTAATTGCCTATTTTATGCTAATTGTTTTTTATGTTTAAAATAATCAAAAATCCCTTAACTTTTTCATAGGTTTCTCTGATTTTCTCATTGACCCATCTTTTGCTGATGGTTCATTTTATCCATTCGTTTCTATGCGCAACTCCGGTGACAAAATTGAGGCGAATTTTGGACCCAATTTCAAATTCGATTTGGCAACTCTCTGAAGGAAGAATTAATTATTCACTAATTTTGTTGATCAATTTGCTCTTTTTATTCATTTTTATGTTTTTATTCTTCAATTAAAATTTGGTTTTCTATATTAATCGGAAAATGAATTTTGACATCCATTTCGCCCAATTACGAAGCCCTGACCAGAACCCGAATAAAAACTAATTTTACAAAATTTAAAACTTGATTAAAGAAATGAAATAGTGATCACAATGGTGGGGGTTAGTTAGAAAATGATCAAAAATATAATAAAAAATACAATCTTTTCAGTGTTAATTTGGTTTTTGTTTGGTGTTCGTAATTGGGCGAAATGGATGCCAAAATTCATAATTGCCTGTCCAAAAAACCCAAAATAAATTTAAAAAATTTTTTACTGGCATGTGGATTTGAACCCATGGACCAAAAACCCATTTTTAACCAACCGTGCAACTCATTTTCGCTTTCTCTCTGTCGAAATGTGCCCCGAGGCAATGAAATTCGCATTTTTGAGGCCCTGTAATTCTCGAAGGAGGCAAAATGCACCGCTAAAATTAAAAATTCACAATAGAAATTGATTTTTGGAGGGCGCAGGAAAAAAAAGTCACCGGCCGAAATATCACCGCAAAAAATACATACAAATTCTCAAAAATTTCAGGAATTTCTAAAATATTTAGTTACTTAGCAATTATTAAGAAAAATTTTTTTAATTTTGTTTTTTCTGGAAATTCACAAATTTTGTTTTTAGTAACATCTATGTAAGTTTTAAAAAAGCTTTATTTTTTTAGTATTTTCTTGAAATTTTTGAATATTTTTTATGGTGCTAGGTCGAACCGAAAATAGTCTCAGTGTCGGCGAACCGCAAATAGTCTCAGTGTCAATAAAAATATTTAAATTTATTATTTTAAAGAAATATTTTTTAATTGAAATATAATAATGTTAAATTTTAAAATTAAAAAATAATGTAATTGCGAGGTTCAACATTCTTCAATGTGTTTTTCTTCAAAAATTCTGCTCAAAATAAATGCTAGCTTTTGTACAATTAATAAGAAATGAATGAAGATCTTAATTTACGCAAATATTGGGTGAAATTTCTGAAGAAAATTAGTAGCTTTGAAAATCCTCTAGTAAGCTTAATTGTCTAATTTGATTTAAAATGAAAATTTTCATTTCAATATAATTTTTTTTGGTCGGAGATGGAATGCTTTTATAATATTCTTTTTTAGTTTATTTTTTTAAATAATCGTCTAATTAAATTTATTGTTTTTTGATACCGAATTGTATTAAATTTAAATATTTTTATTGACACTGAGTCTATTTTCGGTTCGGCTCAGCACGATTTTTTATGGCGTGGGTTGATCTATTCTTAGAGGAACTCAGAAAACCAAAATTTTTTTTAACCTTTTTTGTCATAACTTTTTTGGAACTTAAACAATTTTTTTTTAATTTTGCATGCAAACAGAAAACATTTAGGGCTATCGAATATTATCAAAATTATAAAATCTGATTCTTTTCGGCGAACTTATGAATGATTTTCTGTCAAATTTTTTTATTTTGATGGTTTTTGAGTGACGTCATAGCACCGTTTGCTTGCAATAATTAATTATATTTTAAGCTGCTGAGGAACAAATCTCACAATTTAAAAATAATCAGAAGAAACTTCAGAAGAGAATGGTGAATTAAGCAAAACTGAAAAAAATTAAATAAAATTCATTTTTTTGACATTTTTAATTAATTAAACCTCTTATAAAATAATCCTTCAAGACTTGGACTAAAATAATTTTAAAAGCAATTATTTATTTTAAGGTGTTTTTAAATTCCCAAAAAATTACTGGGATGCCACCGCTTGTCACGAAAACCTTGAAATCAGTGGCGACAAATGTTTAACTGTCTATTGTACGAAAGATTATGGTGCTAATTTCATTAAAAATAATAAATTAAAGTAATTTTCCTTCAAAAGGTGTAGGTTGGTATTCCGTCTTCGCAAAACAATTTTGTAAAACATCAAAAATTGCGAACAAAATCAATTAAGAGTCATATTTTTCGTTTGAAACAATCACGGCGCCTATCAGCTTAAACCAGGGCTTCCATTTGTTCTGATTTATCAGAAATGTTCTGATTTGGAGGGTCCAAATCTGATAAAATAAAAATGTTCTGATTTGTCAGAAATGTTCTGATTTTGGGGTAGCGACCAAAATTTGTTCTGATTTCTCAAACATACTCATAATTTTGAATTTTTGTGGCATAATGTCACTATTTTATAAGAAAATATAAGATTTGTGGCAAAATTTGGTTATTTTTTGACAAAAATCTGTTAGCAAATCGATTAAAAATCGCAAAAAAATTTTCCCGGCGCGCCTATCGGCACCGCCGGACCCACTTTCCTGAAAAGATTTTGGGAAAATCGCCGCAAAAAAAGCGTTTTTAAAAGCGAAAAAAAGGCGTCGCTTGGCTTTTAATTGCAAATTTGGCCTTTTTTGGTAAAAATCTGTCAACAAATCAGAACTAAATTACAAAAAAAATTCCGGCGGCGCCTATCGACACCGCCGGACCCTCTCCTCTCGCCCATTTCCGCAAAAGTTTTTTTGGAAAAATGTGCCGCAAAAAAAAATTGTTAAAAATCTGATTTTTGATCCCGAATGCACTGAAATTATGATTTGCTTATTTCCTCCCCAAAATTGTTAAAAATGATCATGGGAGGTGAAAAATATAATATTTGATACAATTTTAATCGAATAAATTGTAAAAATAATTGTTTTAAAACAATTTTGCAAAATGTTCTGATTTCCGACCCTAAAATCTGATTTTTTGGGCCTGATGTTCTGATTTGGAAAAATTTTCGATGGAAGCCCTGGCTTAAACGTCAGATTCGTGATCAGCATCAAAAAAATAGTATAGAAAAAAATAATAGAGAAAAATTTTAAGGGGTGGCAAAACCCGGAAGTACCCAAATCTCATTTAAAACCTCAAAAAAATTCGATTTTTATTGTTTTAATAAATTGACATTTCTTAAATTTTTGCTTTTAAATTGCTTTTTTTGTGGCGCGGTTTTACAAAGAACTTTTGGAAACATTGGGGGGGGGGAGGTACGGCAGTGCCGATAGGCGCTGCCGGAAAAAATTTGAGATTTTGAGTGCAATTTGTTAACAGGAAATTAATTAAAATTTATTGTAAATGAGGATTTTTCAAAAAATTTTTTTAAATTTGAAGAAAAAGTTTGAACATTTTGCCAAATATACCCAATTTTTAAAAAAATCATGTGTTTTTGTCACTTTTTTCTCAAAAGACCACAAAAATCCGCAAATCCTCATTTTCCAAAAAATCCTCTTTGACCCTCTAAAAGACCACAAAATGAGGAAAAATCCTCAGATATCGAAACCCTGATTAAACCTCTTATAAAATAATCCTTCAAGACTTGGACTAAAATAATTTTAAAAGCAATTATTTATTTTAAGGTGTTTTTAAATTCCCAAAAAATTACTGGGATGCCACCGCTTGTCACGAAAACCTTGAAATCAGTGGCGACAAATGTTTAACTGTCTATTGTACGAAAGATTATGGTGCTAATTTCATTAAAAATAATAAATTAAAGTAATTTTCCTTCAAAAGGTGTTGGTTGGTATTCCGTCTTCGCAAAACATTCGATTTTGGTGAACATTAATAATTGGTCCGACATTTTTTATTATGAAATTACTGTCAACAAAAAAAAAGTTAGGCATTTTATGAGGAGATAAAAATGCCAACTTTTTAATAAGTAAAATTAATAATTATTTCGGTACAATTCGTCAACAAGCAAAAAGCGAAGAAGATTACGTTTAGAAAAAACCAAGCAACGGCTGCTACAAGGCCATTTTTGCAAATGGAAGTTTTCGTTTCCAATAAGAAATAAATGACAAATATTTTCAATAATAAAACCGTTGTAATTGTGCAAATTTGTTGTATTTTGCTTTTATAAAAGCCAATAATGCTTTTTAACTGTTTTTACAAGGTAAAAATCCATTTTTTCAAAAAATCTTATTTTTGGGGTCAAAATCTTAGTTTTAACCTCGTTTGTCCTTATTTTGAAAAAAAAACTTGCGAGCCCTGAATTAAAGTAATTTTCCTTTAGGAATTTTATGGCGAGATAAAAATTCCAACTTTTTAATAAGTAAAATAAATAATTATTTCGGTACAATTCGTCAACAAGCAAAAAGCGAAGAAGATTACGTTTAGAAAACCAAGGCCATTTTTGTAAATGGAAGTTTTCGTTTTCCAAAAGAAATAATGACAAATATTCTTACGGTGTTGGCGATACCGTAGGAATTGGCGTTAATTGGGCCTTTTCAACAGATCATTCATTTTCACTAAAATGGACACCGTTTGGGTAAAAAACTGTTTTTATTAATTAGATTTAAAAAAGTGATTATATGGTAAACAATATTGACTTTAAATTTTTATACATTTAAATCAAATATTTTTGTTATTTTGATGGGGGAAAACCCCAACTCGTACTAGGCCAACTCGTACTGCCCCAACTCGTACTGTTTTTCGACAAAAAATCGTCATAACTTTTGTTACAGTCGACCAAATTAAGAATTCTTGGTATCATTCAATAACCTTTAAAATTCTCTATCTGGACGAAAAATTTTTACGATTTTTGATCCTAACTTTTTTGAAAACAATAAAATTTTCTCATATTTTTCAGGTAAATAGAGAGCGTTAAGGGCTATCGAATGATACCAATGTTTAATTTTGGTCTACTTTAACAAATGTATGACAATTTTTTTGTCAAAAAATAGTACGAGTTGGCCTAGTACGAGTTGGGTTTTGTCCATTTTGCAGGTCCTTCCGCCGATTTGTTCGTTGCTCCATCTTTTGTTGGCCAATTGTTCCCATTCATTTCTTTGGATCACTTTGGTGACGAAATTGAGGCGAACTTTGGGCCGAATTTCCAATTCGATTTGACCACTCTTTAAAGAAATATTTTTACAAAATCTGATCATTTGTTACTTTTTTGTATCTCATTTACTCTTTTATTTATTTGGTTTAAAGAAATATACAAAAGACTTACAGTGAAAGAATTCAAAAGATTTTTGAAAAAATTCCTGCCTTTTTTGCTTCTTCTCCAAATTATCAGCTTCTTCCAACTTTGGCTATTTCTTTTCTGATCATTTTGCATCATAAAAAATAATCTTTTTTTTATTTTAGTTAAAAAACTATAAAAATAAAAACTTGAAATACAAAAAAAATATTAATTAAAAGATAAAAAACAGGGTTACCCTTGAAAATTTCCCGAAATAAGGACATCGCTGGTCAAAAATAAGATTTTAGGGTCAAAAATAAGGACATTTTTTTAAAACACGCTTAAAAAACTTTAAATTGAATTTTTATTCAACAAACTCAAGCATTAGCAACATATTTGTTGCCGCTATCTATTTTTCTGAGCAATTCAGGCTTCGAAATGAGAAATTTATACATTTCCGAAAATGGATTTTAACAATTTTGTAGAAAAGATAAGCAATTTGAAAATTATCAGTTCATTCAAGATCAAAAAATCAGATTTTTAGCAATTTTTTTGCGGCGTGCTTTTTCCAAAAAATTTTGAGGAATGGGCGAGGGGATGGGGTCGAGGCCGGAAAAAATTTAGTAATTTAGCGCGACTTGGTAACAAATTTTCACCAAAAAGGCCAATTTTTACATTGCAAATCTTAGGTCAACTTTTGAAATCTTAAGGGAATTTTGTGGCACTGCGGCTCCGATAGTCGCCGATGGGAAAATTTTTGCCAGGCTTTTCACTGTTTCTACTTTAAGCAAATTTCTCGATTTTTTTCGCGGTTTGTGTGTCAATTTAAAAAAATAAAGAGAATTTTGGAGCTCCGGCGGTGCCGATAGGAGCCGCCGGGAAAAATTTTAAAATTTAAGTGCAATTTTTAACAGATTTTGTCAAAAAATGTCCAAATTTTGCTGTTTTTAGCCAATTTTTTAAGAAAAATAGGGGTTTGGGTGCCGGCGGTGCCGATAGGCGCCGCCGGGGAAAATTTCGAAATTTTAGTGCACTTTGTTAATAGATTTAGTCAAAAAATGACAATATTTTAAGATTTTAAATGTTAAAATTATGATTGAATTCCCATCGATAAAGGAATAATTTTGAAAAATTAAAAGAAAAAAAAATTTGCTTTGAGGGGAACTGATCAAACGATAAAATGAAGAACATAACCAAGGTCACAACCCACTGGACCACGCATATGAATAAACAAATTAAGCAAAAGTAAGATTTTTGATATTAAATTACATCAAAAAACATTTCTTTCAAAAACTATCATTTAAAATCTAAATTTCTCTCTAAATCCAAAAAAAAATAAGACTAAAAAAAGGACAAAGAGCTTAAATAAGGACAAATCTTACAAATAAAGACAAAGGGTAACCCTGATAAAAAAGGATTTAAAAAAATTCCTCTGTCCTAAGCCCTTTATTATTTTTGATTTACATTAATGGTCTTCCTGATGCTTTGCCACGTTATGACTAAATTAAGAATTGATTTCAAGTTCGGGGCGCAAAAGTAAGGGGCGCAAATGTTGCAACACCCATTTGAAGCAACTTTTTTGGCTTTTTTGCCGAAAAATTTTGGGAATTTTATCAGTTTTAATAATGAATTTTTTCTTTGTATTTGGCAAAAAAAAAAATAAATTCTTAACTTTAAATTTTGCCATTTTAATTGCCGTTTCAAATGCAAATTTGTAGCATTGCCATTGCAATATGTTTTCCAAAGAATTTAAATCGAAGAATAAAATAAACGCGAACATAAAACGTCCTAAAAACACAAAAATACGAAATCCGAACAACGGTTTTTTACTAAATAATTATAAGATTTTTTGAATTATTCTCAAAATTTAATCAAATTATTGTAACTTTAGAAATTATTTTCTTTTATAAATTTGTAAATTCTCCAAAATTCGTTATTATGACAGTATACGGTTAACAAATTTTTCAAATTTTTGACCACATTATTTTTACAAAATATTTTGAGTGATAGAACACTTAAAATAACGAATTAGATCATCTTTAATTGTGCGGTGAATACCATAAAATGTAATCAAAAAAAAATTATGTGCCTTTGTTAACAATTAAAAATGTGTAAAGGTTCAAAATTTGATTAAAACATTAAAAATGAATTATAATTTTCAATGGTAATAAAAACAAAATTTGAACCCGAAGGACGAGGATCCCAGGAAACGTGGCTTCTCAGATCGAGGAACGACTAAACTGAGGATATCCAATCTGGAGATCCCAGAAAACGGATGCGCCGCGTCTCCTTTCCCCCTATTGTGGCTTCATCAATGCTTCATCTATCCCCTCTAAATCCTTTCCCATCATTGATTGCCCTCTCATCATTCCGCTTCATCCCTTCCATTCCGCCAGCATCCGCTTCATCTTCCGCTGACATTTGTGCCAATCGGACGGAGTCCAAGCTGATGCCTTTGGTCTCGACTAACCACAGACATGACACCATCAAGTTGAGCGTGCCGAGCAGCACAACCGCCAAATAAACACTCACAGCCCAAAAGGAGTTGAGGAAGACCAACTGAAAGGTGCGACTCGGATGGGAGATGCTAATAAATTAATTAGCAAATTGGGATTCGGATGGGAGCTGTTAATTAGCTAGATAAATCGGGACTCAGTTGGGATAGATAAGCTAACCGAAACTCGTTGGAAATTGGTGAAAACATAAGAAATGTTATGGAAAAAATATAAAAAATTTCGATGGAGGGGGAGAAAGCCTTAATTGAACCCTAACGACGCGACGCGTTCAATGGTTGGTGAAGTGCGATCAAAGGGTTTGATCACAAATTTATCTAAACTTACCATAGGAGCGAACAGAGCGCCAATACGTGCCTAAATTTTGAGAATTTTTTTAATGGATTTTTGAAAATTTAAATAGAAAATGACTGACCACCAACGAGCACGAACCGACTGAGGAAGCTCTGAAAGAAGCAGAAGGAGAAGCAAAAGGATGTTTTTCAAAAATTTTCAATAGATTTTTGAATTAAATTTTGGTAAAATTACCTGAGCGGAGTTGGCACAGACTCAACTGAACTAAATGCAAAAAATAAAAATAAATATGATAAGATTGCTTGGCAATTTTTTGTATATGTAACATATTTTCTAAAAGAGAGTCGCCGGTGAATTTAACTTAATTAAAAATCATCAAGTTGAGCTTCCAGACAGGATATAATCAGTTATGTTGATCGAGAGTCGTGGTCTCGAGTCAATCAATACTCGAAAAAAGGTCTTGGCTTTTTGCGGTATTAGTCTCGGGCCTCGAGAAATTTGCTCTATTCCAGTTTACACAACTGATATACTTAATTTCCTATTTCTTTCTTTCTCTCTCTTATCCTCTGATAATTGTTCGCCCGTCAACGTCATCCCGGGGGGCGTTCCTTCCTTTCTCTAATCGAGACTCTTTATAAGTGCTCATCCGCCTCTTTTTCTCTCAGTCTTGCCCGGGGCTCACGCCCATCAGTCTCTGTCCCCGAGACCGAATCGGGTTGGGGGGTCGCCCATTGTATCCTGAACATTGGACACCAGAATAAAGACTGATTTGTTGGACACGGAAGAGTACACTAATACCTTTTGGGCACCCCCCCCCCCCCTGTCCCATCTCCATTCACAACCATAAAAAAGACAATAAAAACTTGACAGTAGTTAGTACCCGGTATTGACAACATTAATGTACCCAAGGCGTAGCCAGACCCTTGGCTTCGGGAGGAGGGGGGGGGGGGGCTGAAGTCAAAAATTCGATTTTTAGGGGTGTATTTTTGCTTATTTGAAATCCCGAATTAGAGGGTGTGTTTTAAAAAATTTACTGAAATTTTTTTAACTTTTTTTTTGCGTTTCGGGGCGGGCGGCTTTAGCCCCCTGTGCCCCACCCTGCCTATGCCCTTGAATGTTCCTTATTTTTTTCAAAAACTTATTGTCAAAAAGGTTCAGAAAACCAAATTTTTGGTCATAACTTTTTGGTAATAATAAAAAATAAATTTTCAGGCTAATAGAAAAATCTTAGAACTATCGAATGATACCTTCCGAATGCTACTGATTCATCTCCATTTTTTGTTGAAAATCAGTACAGTAACCAACCACAAATAGCATGCGTCCCATGTGAATTCGATGAAAACTGTGCCAACCACGTTGATCAGAAGAATGCCAATGCCGTGGTGATCGACGAGAACAAGCCAACTGAGCAACACAAAGCAGAGGATGACCACCAGCTGAGAACACTGGTGCAAATTGCGACGGGAGAAGCGGGGAAAGTACGTGTCGATGAGGACGAGCACAATTTTGGAGAATGCGATCAGAATGGAGAGCAGAGACTGATTTGGGGGAAGGAGGTGATCGGAGAATGAATTGTTTCATCCAAGAATGTATGGCTGATCAAAACGTAGAGAAAGTATTAGAAGAAGGGTTGATCGAAAAGTATATTGGAGAAAAGTGATCGAGTAATAAAATTAAAGAATATAGAGAGATTAAAGTGATCAACGTCACTCGCAAGATGATTTAATCAACAAATTGGATAGAGTGAAACTCCACCTGGTTCAGGTACAGGTCGCCGCTGATGAACGCGCTGTTCAAGTCAATGGAATAGCCACAGATTGCTGCGGTGAACCTGAACATGCCCAAATTTATGCGTTGAAAATAGGAAAGTTAATGGAAATTTACAAAAAATTTCATGAAATTCCAAAAATTAAGAATTTCAATAGATCATATGCTAAATGACTGCCATATTGGCATTTGTTTTCTTAAAGATGAAAAACATTTTCTCACTTACCACATGACCCAAAGGACGGCCACCTGATAAAACAATTAATTAATGATTAATTAATTAATTAAATTTTGCATTGTCACCCGCTTGAACAATGCCTTCTCGTGCACCAAATCCCGGAAGGTTCGCTCCTTTTCCGGCACCGATCTGTGCACAACGGCAGTGAATGGCACGCCCGCAATTCGAGCAATCCTCAAGAAAACAAACGACAATTCTTACATATTTCTACATATTCGTAAATTGCATATATTGTAGTCGTGACCAGGGATGGCATGGAATTCTCTTCCGACTTCCGAAATTTTTGATAAAAGGTCGGAATTTTTCGGAATTTTTTTTGAATTGTACAATTTCTGTTAATAAATTGCAAAGAGTTTTTCAATTTTTTCGGCTAATAAAAACAGTTCGAAATTACCTTTTATATCGTTAAAAATTTAAAAATGTAGCCTATTAAATATTAAAATATTTTTATTATATTTTATTTTTTAGAAAAATTCTGACTTCCGACATTTTTGGGGTCGGAGTTCCGACTTCTGAAAAATTTTTGGGCTTCGGAATTCCATCCCTGGTCGTGACCGGAAAATACGTCCCTGGAAAATGCGTCACTGGTACAAATATTTTTATAAAGCTTTTTCCACTGACGCATTTTCGGTGCGCCATTGCAGTTACTTAATGAAAAAAAAATGTGCCAGAATTTTTTATTCAAAAAATACTATACAAAAACCTAAAATTTTTTTTTGCATTTTAAGGTTATTTCATGTTTTTTCGAGGATAAAATCAATCAATATTTGATATTTTTAAAGATATTTCATAGTTTTTCGGCATTTTTTGTACCGGCTTTTTTGTTTCATAAAACATTTCCTACTAATTACCTTAGCTCACTTTCCCGCATTTCTTCCATACGGTTTTTGCTGTGCTTGAGGGAGTAAGAATTAAAAATAAAAGTTATTTTTTTATGATGGAGAGCAGGAATAAAATATAATTAGTTTCGGCTATCATAATTATCGATAGGCCAGGATATTTGTAATAATTGACTAAAAATTGGCTAAAACAACTGACCAGCCACATTGGACTTTCTGGGAACACAAACACCACAAACAGAAGTGCGGGCAGTGCAACAATTGCGCACACAATGCTGGCAGATTGCCAATGCGGGAACAGCAAACAGAGCAAAGTGAGCGCGAGACGAGCAATACCCTGGAGGGTAATTACAATGGCATAATGACCAGGGGTAATGCCTTGGGTAATCACAATTGCATAATGACCAGGGGTAATGCCATGGGTAATTACGATGACATAATGACCAGAGGTAATGCCATGGGTAATTACGATGACATAATGACCAGGGGTAATGCCCTGTGGTAATTACAATGGCATAATGACCCAGAGTAATGCCCTGTGGTAATTACAATGGCGTGGAATGCCATGTGACCGATGACAACGGCATGGAGGAGAAGACGAATTGTAATGGCAAATCACCCAGCGGGGATTGCCTCGTGAGGAGAGGCAAATTATAATGGCACAAGCCCGGGGTAATTCGATGGGGACACGGAGAATGCCCTAAGGACCCGTGAATAACTAATGCCCTGGTAGACGCGAATTGTAATGGCATCTTTTTAAATTTCAGGGGAGGAGGGAAAACACGGGAGAAACGATATTCTTTTGTGGCACAACAAACCCAATTGATGAAGGCACGCAGAGCCTGCAAAATGGGAAAAGGCATAATTTTATGGAATTGAAAGCGATTTGATCAGTTATTGGAAATAAATTCGCTTTTTAGTCCTATTTAAAATTTTGGAATTTTATTTTTCAGAATTTCCAGTCCTGTTTCAGCATTTTCCTCAAAATAAAAAATTTAGGCCTTCAAATTAGAGCATCAATGCTCGGATATCCTTGAGAAAGATTTCAAATTTTGAATCTTCTAACTGACATCTTTTCTCATCTGTTTGGGCGTAATTTTTTTTTACATTTTAAGTTTTGTGAAAATGATTTTTCCAAGGAATGTTCTGCCCATAAAAATTGGATAATTATTCTCGCTTAAACACCCGATTCTCGCGTGGATTTTCTCGGCTTTTCACATCAATAATTTTGCCCACGGGAATGACGAATAAAACTGACCATTCGTTGAGCGGGCAAAATCAATTCCATGACAAATGTGCAGACAACCACCAAAGTGCCACCAATGGACAAGCCGACCATGAAGCGGGTGGCCAACAAAAATTGCCATGTTGTGGCGAAAACTAATTAATTAATTTAATTAAATAATGCGCCAAAAGTCCGTAATTTTTACTAAATTAAATTGCCTGAGGCAAGGACAGACGAAATGCCAAAAGTAAGGGCACAAATTGCAATGGGACGGCGCCCAAACGCATCCGAAAGGGCGCCGGAAGTGAAAGTGCCGAGCAGAACACCGCCAAATTGGGCCTATGTAATTTTTTTATTCCATTTTGATTTTGGTTACCGTCACTACTGTAACCAATCCACCATTTATTCTTTGTACAGTATCCCGGGTAAGAAAGCAAAGCATATAAAAATCCCTTTTTAGAGTATCTTTCGGAATGAGCAGTGTGAGAATTAAAGTCCGGAAAAAATCGGACAAACTAAGAAAGGGAGCAGAGTTGCCTTAAATTTTTCCCTTTTTTAAGCCAATGATTTTTAAAGTATTTTGGCATTTTTCCTAAAATTTATTAAAAAAATTATACACCTATTATTCCTACAAGAAAATTACCTTTTAAATGTTCAAAAAGAGCCCCCTCCCAAAAAAAAACTGTTAAAATTAAGATTTTCAACATAAATATAAATGTGCAATAAATTTATAGGATCAATTTTATAGCCCCAAAATTATATAAATTAGAGTCTATTTTTGGATTTTTGGATGAATTATAGAAATTCCATTTTTACCTGTGAGTAGAGGGCACGCTTGTACGCGTCGGCACCGCACAGCCACCCAAATTGGAGTGCCGTCGAATGAAACGGAATCGGCTGCTCAAAGTGCAGCTGATCGGCGGGACAAGCGGCGAACACGGCACAATCACGCGAGAATTCGTGCCAATTTTTTTTGGAAGACAAATCTTGAGAAGTGCCATTGTTGGCGCTGCTGGCACAATGCCAACGCGGCACAAAGTTGGAGAATATCGGAAAAGAATGGAATAAATTCAAATAAAATTTTACAATATTCGGTGAAGCATTGAAAGTGGGACCAAAAACAATTTCAAAAGTTTTTTAAATAAAAGAAAACAGGAATATTATTAATTAATGAAAAAATAAAATATAAAATAACACTATTATTTAAAAGGAGCTTCATTTATTATTATGAAAAATTTTTGAAAGTAAAAATTAAAAAAAAGTCTTATTATTTCAAAAAACTAATATTTAAAAAGCTAAAGAACAAATTATTTTTGAGAATAATCGATTCTTTAAAAAAATAAAACAATCTCTGCAAAATTTGTTTTCTTTTTAAATTTAAAAACTTTTTCTTTAATTGGAGCCCAAAACTATCAAATTGACCTATGTAAAATTGGGTTTATTCTGTTTGGGCTTATTGTTTTTCATTGACATACCGGGAAAAGCATTTGAGAAGCGAAGAAAATTGCAAATTGCCATGTGAGAAGGGCACACAAATGGAAACGATTAATGCCAAAGCATAACAACATGCCGAAATTGGTTGTATTTCGCAATTCGGAAATTTAAATTTTAAATTAAAATTAAAATCACTGATTGGATAAAATTTCGAAAAAAGCCTCGGTGTCAAATATATTTTTTTACTTTAAATTTAAATAAAATTCCATAAAGTGGTAGATGATGTTGTTGTATTACAAATAATTTAAAAGAACTACCCAATTATATATATTTTTTGAGATAAACAAAAAAAAAATTATTTTTTAGTTCGTTTTTAATATGTTGTTTTTGAAATTCCCTAGTTTAAGTCTCATATTGTAAATCAAGAAAAAAAAAGGTTTCCAATATAATTTAAACATCTATAACAAATATGGCCTTGGAAACAATTAAATTTAACAAAAATGAAAGTTGAAGATGTTCCTCCCTCTGCTCGATTCAACACAAACTTTTTTTTTGGGTCCTTCCAATTTTTTGTCCGAAAATCGATGGATTTTATGATTTTATTTTTGAAAATTTGGTTTTTATTATTATCAAAATAATGCGATGGAATTGGACGGGCGGTGATCAGACAGCCGACAGACTGTGGGGGGGGGGGGCGGCTGTCATTAACAATTGATAAAGGCCCACCCCGTTTTCACGCATTTTCAGCGCCCAATTTGTCAATAATTGGTCTCTTTTCGATATAAAAATAATCCATTTATGCAAAGCCCTATTATAATAAAAAAATAAATACGTGTGGGCGGTTGCTGCACTAATTAGCTAATTACCATTATTAACGTAAATTATTGATTGCGCTGTTTGCCTTTTATTGGCCAGTCAAAGCATTCATCACTTCAGCAGAGATTATATGGATTTCAACTACCTTGAGGCTCAGTAATGGAATTAATTAACCGAAAATTGATTTGCCCTTATTCAAAGGACATGAATTAGGTGAATTGACGATTTCAACAAAAATTTGGCAAATTAAGGTACTTATCAAGCATAAATAAACAAATATTTAAATGAGACTTTTTTTGCACTGACATTTTTTTATTACTTTTAGAAAATCAAATAATAAAAATAACAATATTATGTTTGGGGGAAAAGAAATAAAAAAACAATATTCAATATGTTGTTGAAAATGGGATGAAGTGGAACAAAAACAAAATAAATAAATAAATAAAAATCCAATCAAAAAGTTTTCGTATTAGTCGTTGCACCTTAATGAAAGGAATTAAAATTTTTTATCCTAATTAATAATTAATTAGTATTATTAATTAATTAATGCTTTGCCATGCAAAATATCACAGAAAATTGTTGTTTTTATTTTGTAAAGAAATTCAGTTAAGGGATCCTTGGCCAACCATTAAAATCGATAAAAATTAGACATATTAAATTTTAAATTCTTATTTTGTTAATTTCATCAAAATTTACAGCCCTACACGGGTATGCTCTTTTTAAAGGCGACTAGGAAAACACGTCGCCAGCCGAAAGACCATAGCTTTTTGCCTTCTCAACCATATTAAACTTTCTTGGTATTGTTAAAACTTATAAAAAACTGTATAAAGCTGCAAATTTTCAAAAATTTTTATTCATATACAAAAAAAAATCAGGGCAAAAAGTTCGAAAAACTAGGTTTTTGAGTTCCTTCTGGCCATAACTTTTTTGAAACTTAATAAAAATTTTTGAAATTTTGCCTATTAACATATAAAGCTATCGAAGAACACCAAGAATGCTTAATTTGATTGACGGTGAACAAAGTTATGGTCCAAAAGTGTCCCGGCGACGTTTTGGGGGTGCACCCCTTTAAAGGTTCTTTTTTATAATTTTTTTTATCTGTCTGTTTCCACTATTTATGCAACATGAACTGACAAATGAGCAAAATTTGAATGGTGAATTTCTAATTAAAAAAAACAAAAAAAAAACTTTTTTTCTCCCTCCCCTCATTATAAGACTACTTTTAATCTTAGGAACCTTTGAATTAATTAAAAATAATAAATAAAGAGTTATTTCCATACAAATCTCAATCGCTGATTGCCAAATTTGTTTTTCCAGCCGTCTGAATGCCGCCGATTCCCGAGCCTGATAAGTCCTCCTAAATCAAAAAAAAAGTTATTTGTGAATTGGTTATTAAATTATTAGCAGTAAAAAGCTTTTAAGTGCCAGAATTCAGGCGCAATTTAAAAAACAATTAAAAAGTCTATGTATTTTTATTTTTATCGGGATTAGGATTTGGGATGGTACCAAGACATATACAATTCCGGATGAAAATACTGTTTTATGAAATCCTGAACGTGATATCCATATCCAAAAAGGAGGATCAAACTCTGAAAAATCCCGATGGGACCCTTTGTCTTGAACAAAAATAATGTAATAATAATTTTTGTTTTTTTAATATAATTCATTTTCATAATTATTTGAAGTTTCTTTTATTTATTTTTAAATTTATAATTTTTGTTTTTAAAATTAATTTTTTGTTTATAAATACAAATTCTTTTTTTAATTATTATTATTATTATTTTAAATATTTTTTCTTGAATTTTTGTCTTAATCCTAAGAGTATATAAAGGTTTTAATTTCATTTTTTAAAAATAGGCAAAAATATTTCTTCAAATTTCTGATGATCTAAAAAAGTCCTTTTTATGGATTAAAGTTATTATAAGAAATGGGCAGCTTTAAAAACTGTGATTATTATTGTATTTGTTTATGTTGGTTTTATTCACTAACTTTATTCTGAAGGAAGTTCGGAGAAAAAATATGTGTCCAGAAACTTGGGACACCATGTATTTAATTCTTTATTTACTTAATTAAGTATTTTAGGTGCCGTCATCAACGCCTTGGCCTAATTGTTTCCAAAATGATTTTATTATAATTATTCATTATGAATTTAATATTTAACCTTTTCAATGATTTCAAAAAAAGTTTGCTTTCCTTGCCTCGCTTTTGAGCTGCTAAAATCTGTCCGTGCCAATTATCGTCATTCCGTGTGCCATTCACGTCCTTGAAATTTTGTATGTTTTATATTGTTTTTCTCTCTTTTTTCATTTATGGTCGAATGTTTTTGATTTTAAAATTCAGATTTTTTTCACAAAATTTTTTTATTACAGGAACATGTCTCATCCTAATGCTTTTCGTCATTCCAAAATGTATAGAAGCATCTGATCAAAGAGAGGGAGAAGAAATAAATTATAAATTGTAATACCGTATAAATTATTTACCTTTTTATAGATTACTGTACAAAATTAACTCACTGTTCACACGTTCTCTGTGAATGCAGTTCTGCTGAATATCATTAAAATCATTAAGTTTTTCAACAGCAAATTTATTAAAAACTCCGAAATCATTCAAAATTTTCTGAAAAAATATTTGACCGAAAAAATAAAAATTTGTTTGAAAAGCTTTTCAATCATAATTTTTTTTTTACAGAAGCCCCAATTTTTGCCTCTTTTTCTTAGGGCTCAAAAAGTTCACAAATTGGAACCCAAAGAAATTTATGACAAAAATAAAAAAAATTCTCTTTTTAATATAAAAATTGGACATTTTTTGGTGTTAGCCTTTATTATAAAAATTTTTAAATTTTGGCTTACATTTGTTTGTACCATTAAAAAGGCATTTTATGATGTCCATTTAATCTCATGAATTGATCAAAATTTTGTCAGATCAGCATATATTCATTCGTTAGAACAACGACAGCACGTGAACTGATAATAAAATGTGGAGAATTTTTCGTTTGCTCAAACTTTCTTTTTCTGAAAATTTAGAATTAATTAAAATTAAAAAAATTTTCTTTAATAATTTATTGGACTATACGAATTTACAAAAAATAAATTTACTAACAAATGAGCAAAATGAATAAATGAATGAATGGACGAAAAGTGAAAACGATTTCCCAATGAATTTGCTTAATGTTTTCCGCTGATTCATCAGCACAAATGAACATTTTCATAAATGATTTTCCCATAAAAAATGAATATTTATTTACAGAAAAATATAGAATTTGTAATATTTTTTAATTTTTTAAAAGAAATAGATTTATATTATTAAATTTTTTAATGATTAAAGGGTGTTTAAGAGTCAAAAGTTTCTATATTCTAAGAACTAAAATAAGGAATTCGACGATGCCAAAATTGCAAACCCCCGCCTCCCCGTTTTTGGTATTTTTAGGTGATAATAAATCGCTCGATATAAGTGCCACAAAATGTGCCATAATAATTTTTTAACATTTGGGAGAAATGAATTAAAATCGAAATGCTTTTCCCCTGCTGGAAATCACTGCACCGTATAGAATGGTTAAGCATGTTAATAAGCTGGGATTGACATGGGTGATTGGTCTAGTGGTATGATTCTCGCTTCGGGTGCGAGAGGTCCTGGGTTCAATTCCCAGATCACCCCAACATTTTTGTTTTTCAAAATTTTTCCTAATTGTCTTTTAACTAATTTTCAAAATTTAATTTTTATCTTTATCTTATGACTCCGAAAAGATAGGATAAAAATGTTAAAAAATAATTATTCCCTAATATTTTGTGCACATTTTGAATATATTTTAGTCATTTTTGGTTGCATTTGAAAAAAGTTACAACAAAAAATAGGTGGTGCAAGACTTATTTGTCACCCTGTATTTTTATTTTTTGAAGAAATTTTTGATTATATACCCCCTAAATTCGGAACTTTTTAGCAACTATTTACCCATTTTTAGCAACTATTTACCCATTTTTAGCAATTATTTTGGGTTTTTTTAGAAACTAAAAACTAATTATTTTGGCAGTTTTAGAACTATAAATTGGAGCCCCTAGTTACAAAGTGTCAAAGTGCGCCAGACTCAAATGGTCTGCAGTTAAAACCAGATTTTGAAATTTTTTCGGCTATAATTTTTTTAAACTTAACGAAATTTTTCGAATTTTTGCAGGCTAATAGAGGACATTTAGGGCTTTCGAAAAACACCATCTAAAACTGCTGGATTCAATCGAAGCCGTTGATTTGTTGCCCGAGGCAATTGCGATTGGTGATGATTTTGATGGGCCAAATGAAACAATTTCTGCTGGCCAAGCATTGTACAAATGGTTGAAAACTCCGAGAAAAGATGGCCAACCCAAGCAATTGCGTTGCGCACTTTTGAACGAACAAGCGTACTTCGATTGGGTCAACAGTTTCAAGGATTGTGTGGTCTCATATTTTTGGCAAATGACTGATTTTTGAATTTCCAAATTGTTTAGCATTTTCTTCGTGCCAATGCCATTTCTTCCGTCTGTTACCAAATTCATTTTACTGTTCGTGTGCCGTCAATTGTGCCATTTGAATTGGTGAACGAATGGACAAAGGAAAAGCTGACATTGGCCAAAGCAAAGAAAACGGACAATTGGATAATGAAACGATGCAAAATTGGGGAGACAGCGGCGGTTCAGCAGCAAAAGAAAGATGAAAATTGGGATAACAATTGTAACACTGTGTACTTTTTGCTTTTTAGTAGGCACTAATTGCATTGGGTGAGCAATTAAAAAGAGATTTAATTTTACTGAAATAATTAAAATTGAGCTTAATTTAGCCCATTGTCTCCACCACCACCAGCAAAAGAAGAAGACGAAGCGGGACAAAGCATCATAAAAGGGCCGTCTTCTGCTGACAATGAGTGACGGACAAACAACAAATAAAAGCAATGATCATCCGCAGCAGAAATTAATTACCGTATTTTCTCTAATTAAGGCCCCGGGGGGATTATTTTTCAACCTCTTCAGAAAGGGGGACATAATTGGAGACAGGCATTTTGCCGTTTTGGTGCCTTTTTTGGCGTTTTTACCGAAAATTCCACTAAAAATGCCAAAAAAATCATGAAAATACACTCATAAAAAATGACCCGAAAACAATTTTAGAAAATTTTTATGGGGTGTAAACTAGGGTTGCTCCCAGACCCCTCGGGGGGCAAAGTGTTGGGCACCGGGGAGCTCGGGGATGGGGAGCAACCTTAGTGTAAACTGTACAAGTACCAAAAAAAATAAACCGCAGCCAAGCGGATTCGAACCCCAGACCCCCATCTCATAAGACTCCTAGGGATTAATAATTAAATTTAAAAAATCGTAAAAATTGAAAACTTGATTTGTCCATACATTTAATAGCTCATTCGAAATCAAAGGTTTTAAATCTGAGTTCAGATTCGTGATCAGCACTTTTTTATAACGACTAGAGCTCGGCCTGGACCTGGATCCAGGTTTGGATTTTTCCTGGACCTGTATTTTCCTGGGTTTTTGTCCAGGAAATCCAGGTCCAGGTCGAACATGGAATCCAAGTCCAGGTCCAGGCTTTTTTCAAAATACCGAGCTCTAATAACGAAATAGCACCGGGGTGGGTTAGGTTCGGACTTGAGTAAAGAAGTGGTTTTTCTGTATTATTTTTTCATGTTTATTAAACATTTAGGTAAATGAATTTTAATTCAGAATTAATTAAAATTAACCTTTTATTAAAAATAAGAATTAAAAAATAATAATAATTCCATTTATCCCCCGGGGGGATAAATATATTAGTGATGAAATGGATTTTATGAAGAAAACCTCTCAAATATGTGCAAATAAATCGGATGTATAAAAACCGCCACAATAATAACCCGAAAAACAGAAAATACACCCCTACGAAGCCTCAGAAATTTTTTAGTTAGCCATGAAATTTTTTTTAGCATTTTCTATATATTTCAAGAAAAAAAAGCGTTTTTAAAATACGGTAGTGCTTATGACGATTTGTAAGGAATCCTGCCAAATTCAAAACCGGAACCCTGATCGAACAAAAAACCGATATTTAATTTATGACAAAATTTAAAATTCAGCTTAGGCTTCAGCTTTGGCTTAGGCTTCTGCCTAGGCTTAAGCATAAGCCTAGCCTGCACGAAATTAAATGAAGAAAGTTTCTGAAGGGCAAGATATTACGTGCATTAGTCGTTTTTTTTTGTTGCATATTTTGAATTTTGTCGAGAATTAAATTTCCTATACAAATTTTGTCCAAAAATGGCCAAATTCGCGAATTCGAATTAATTTTTTACGAAAAGAATAAGCTTTAGCTTTTCTCCGTTCCAACATGCACATTTGGGACAGAATGGGCACCAATTTGGATTTGGCTTTGTATGGATGGATAGATACAACCGCGACGACGTCCAGCCAATTGTGATGTTTTTGTGCGGGAAATTTGGCCCATTTTTGCGCCAAACATTCGCCCTTAGGGCATTCTCATGGGCGATCATTTGTTCAATTTGCGTCGTTTGATTTCACCGACAATTCTTTCTGATCTCAATCAGTTGAATTCAATCCATTCCCATCGTATTTTGCCCGGTTTGCTGGTGATTGATGGCATGATTTTGATGAGTCAAATGCAAATTCTGCTGTTGGCCAGCAGGTGTTGTCCAAATTAGAGTGCAGCGGGACCGGGAATTTTGGGCAAAACTGAGAAATTTCGATTTTTTGGTCGATTTTCTCAAGAAATTGCTTTTTTTTCTTATAGAACGAGTTTTTATACCGTACTAAATTTAAAAATATGTCCATATTTTTGCCTTTTTATGTCCATATTTTGCGATTTTTGGTTCACATTTAATGGCCACATTTCGTGATTTTATGTCCATATTTTTGGACTTCCTAGTTATTAGTGACCTTTCAGCGACAGCATAAAGTTCATTCCTAAAATGGTGGTCTTGTCCTGCTAGGCTCGCCGGGAAAATCTTTTGAAATTTTAATACATTTTTTAAATAATTAAAAAATTTTCTCAAAATGCCCTCTTTTTGAATTTAAAATTATTCAAGATTATTTAGGCATTTTCGAGTTTCGAACCGGTTCGAAAACAGTTTTTTTGGCATTTCCGCAACTCGAGACATATTTTTCCATGATTATTTGTTAGCTCCTTGAGACGAATCGATTGGTATATCATTTGACCCATTTCTTCACGGGGCGTTCACTATAGTTCACCCGAAAATTTGGTACTTGTGGGTTTTGGGCCTACACCACAAAATTTTAAAAAAGGTCAACAAAGGGCGCGCTGAAGGCATTTTAGCGCGCGTTGCTATTTTGACGGCATAACCGAGTTATGGACGTACCAAAATTTTGGTTTTTTCTTATTAAAGAAAATATGAATTATTTTAATACGTCCAGTTATATAATGGTGTAGATGTAGTGTGTTAGACAAAAATTTTTTGGGTCCTAGGTTCAAATCTTCTGCATGCTTATATATTTTACAATTATAATTTTGCTTTTTATTCAAAATTTAGCGTTCAAAAAATTGCTTAAAAACAAATAATTTATTTTTATTTTAATAAAGGACTTTTCGACAGAAACACAATAAATAATGGACTTTTCGACAGTAAACATAAAAACAACTAATTCTTATTAAAAAAAATTATATTGCTCGTCAGTTTTACTAAATTTATTTGAAATTAAGATACTAATATGTATTGCTAAACCATTAATACGATTTTCACATTTTTTACCTAGAAAAATTTCAGAAAACACACCCTTAAGAATTGGCCCCGAAAGTTTCAAAAATATACCTCTAAGAAGAATGAAAAATTTTCTCAAAAATTAATCTCCCAATTCAGCTATTTATTTTCTTGCTAATAATTTTTGATTTTAAAAACAATTTATTTCAATACTGATCTGGCTTAGTTTTGTTGCTTTTTTGATAAAATTTAGGGATTTTACACTCCTAAAATTGAAACTTAAATTAAAATACGATATTAAAAATAGGGAAAAGATTAATCTGAGCCTATGCTCAAAACTAGGGTTGCGACCCCGACGTCGGGGTTGGAAAAGTTGGGGTTCGGGGTGAAAATTCCCCGAGTAAATTTGTCGGGGATGGCTGGAGAAATTTAAAAATGTCGGGGGCAGGAACATTTGTCGGGGCGAAATTCCCATAAAAACTCGGAAAAAAGATCAAAGAAAAAGTTCCTAAACAAAAAAGTCTTAAAAACTCATTTAAGCACATTTCCATCTTATTTGAAGTGCAATTGACGACTTTCATAAAACCCCGTCAAAAACGGTAAAAATGCCTTTTCCTCCCAGTAAAAAAAGTAGAAATTATTACAAATGAAAAAAGTGATTTTTCCGGGGTGAAAAATACGATGGTATCGAATCCAAGCTCAGATTTAGAAAAACTCATTAACTTGTTCACTGATTTTTCATCAATTACTTGAACTTTTAAAATAGGAATGCTTAAAGCCAGGGTTCGGATTCTTACAAGCATTGATTGCAGAAGAAAATAAAATTTTCAAAATTCAATTGCGAAATTCAGAAAATTTGGATTGTCGACTAAAAGCATCAGCTCGTTAAATCCCCGTGAATAAAACATAAAAACGATTAAAAAGAACAAATGATCAGCTTTAGTGAATAATTCTTCCTTCAGAGAGTTGCCAAATCAAATTTGAAATTGGGCCCAAAGTTGGCCTCAATTTGGTTGCCAAATACGTGCAAAGAAACGAATGGATAAAATGAACGATCAGCAAAAGATGGATCAACCATAAAATCAGAAGTATCTGTGAAAAGTTAAGGGATTTTTGATTATTTTAAACATAAAAATAAATTAGCATAAAATAGGCAAATAAATAGTATAAAAGAAAATAATTTTTATTATTAGTAACAATTTAATTTGCCAACCCAAACGAAGTCCATTCTTTGTGAAAATGATCTTTCGAGTGGCCGAAATTGACGCCAATTCCTACGGTATCGCCTTCATCGTAGGAATATTGGTCATTTCTTCCCTTTCCTTCTCCGTTAATCCAAATTTCGCCATCACTGTCAATTGCATAAGTGCCCTTGCGCGTTCGAATTGGTCCATCCAATTCGTTCTGCTGCTGTTTGACTGCAAATCCGAACATGACCCAACTGAATAAAGAAGAAACAAATATTAAAAAATATTTTATTTCACTTTTTAATATTTTTATTATAAATGTTTCAAAATATCAAATTCGCTTACTCGCTTTTTCCTTTTTTCATAATTGAAATTTCATAGTAAAAAAAGTCAGACAAATGCTTGTTCAGCGCAATCGGATATTTAGCGAACACGGAATGATAATAATCTTATGAAGAAAAAAAATGAGATTTATAAATTTAAAAAAAATACCAGAAGTAGTTCCTTTATAATGGACATTGAGACTTTTGTTGCCAATGATTTGGAGATTCTCATCACAAACATTGGCATCCCAATAATTTTGTCGTGGAAAATTGAGAATTATCTTAACATTTATTTCAATTAAACAAATTTAAAATAATTTTGTTCTCTTTACTTTTGCGGGGTCGAATTTGAATTGTGGTCCAAAATTAGTCTCAATCAAATCGCCAGAATCACTCAAAGAAATGAACGGAAACAATGGAAAACCAAAAGGAGGTGAAAGGAATAAATTGGAAGTATCTTAAAAATAATTCAAATAAAAATAATTTAAAAATAAAATAAACAACTCAAAGGTTGGCCATTCTTTGTGAAGATAATCCGCCGCGTGGCCAAATTAATGCCACAACCGACGAAATCACCACGAGAAAAGTTCGGAATTCCAAAATTCTTTGACCCATTGGTCCAAAATTGGCCATCGCTTTGGTATGCGCAACTGTCAGAATTTTGGCCAACATTTTCGTCCAATGGCATCGCTTTGGTGGCAAATCCAATTGAGCAAAGACTAAATTAAAATATAAATCAAATCGAATTTAAATTTTTTTTTTTTTCGTAATTTTACCTTTTACAGCTTTTAATTTTGATTTCAAAATAGAAAATGCCAGATTCGGTGAACAAAATTGGGTGTTTAGCGAACACAGAACGATGACCTTATTATTATTATTTTTATAAAATATTTATTATTAAAAAAATATTTTACATTAAAAATTAAATAAATAAAATTAAATCTCCCCTGTATTTTTGTAAATAACTCAATAAAACACATATAAAGAATTAGGCCAAACCAGCGCAATGGACAAAAATAGACCAGGAAATCCGTAACCCAAAATTACGGAGTTTTCAATTACGGAAATTTTAATCCATAATTGTGTCCATGCCTGCTTGGAATGCTTTAAATTCTGATTTTAAGTAAATTTAACTCAAATTTTCGTACGTTTCATAAATTACCGCTTCCATCGCCTTTGTAATGCACTTTCAAAGATTCCGAGCCAAAGATTTCGAGATCATGGTGAATGGCATTGGCATCCCAACAGTTTTGTTTTGGGTTCGAAAAGTTCTAAAATAATTTCCATTTTTATGTATTTTAAATCTATTGCTTCTTTTTCACCTCAGCAATGTTCTTGCGAATGTCCGGATGGACAGCTTTTAAAAGTTCTGAAAAATTAATAAATTAAAATATTAAAAATTATTTTATTTTTTCATTTTTACCATTTCCAAATCGGTCTTTCAAAACGCCAATAAAGATTGCTTCTTTCTTTTGATGTTCCTCCAATGCGATGACTTTTGCTTTGATGGATTTGACCACAAATGAAAATTAATTAAAACATATATTTTGAACAACACATTTTAATCCAAATATTGATGCCCGAGAGTCACAACTTTGAGTCTCAGGGTCAATTACAGTCTCGCGAAATTTTCGAATTTACCCCCTTTTTTTATAAATACCTAACCCCCCATAAGAATTAATTGGGAATAAATATTTAATATAAATATGAATTTAGACTTTTGATTTTATGCAGTTCCAACCTTTTCCATGTTGTTCAAATTTTCCAACAGAGTTCTTCAAAATTTCCAACTCAGCATTGGTCCGCCCATTCTCAATCTGATAATTGAATATAACTGTATATTTGAACAAAGAATTTATAATATTATTTTAAATTAAACCACCGTAATGAAGCCGAGCAGTCCCACTGTTACCGTAATGTTCACCACAGTCAAAATTATGAACTTCGTCATTTTTCTCTGCATTCTGATGTCTGGAAATTAAAAAGCAATTCTAATTTTATATAAATCAGAAAATGTTTTCTTTTCCTTTACAGGGTCATCTTGTCTTTTTACCCAAAAAGCTATAATTTTAATAAAAAGTGGATAAAAAGCAACAAAAATGCTTAAATTATTTTTGTGTATTGGGTAGAGCCCGGCGCGGGACGGGATTTTGCGGGATCCCAGTCGAAAAATGCGGTATTATACCTGCGGAATCCCGTAATTATGTTTGCATTACCATTTGATAGTATTTATTTTTTTATTATTAAAATTATTTTTTACATTGTCCAACTCGTGCCATTGGCGGGGATTCATTTGTGATAATTGGATCAGTCATTTCCATCGGTTCGACAGATCGAAATAAATTTGATGACATATTTTAAAAGCGTAATTATAATTATTCACCTAATTTAGTGTTAAATAATTAAATGTAATTAACTAATTATAGGATTTTTTAGGTTATTAGTCAATTTGTCTTTTGAATAAATGGAATGTGGACGAATAATAAAAAATGTAAGGCCAAATCAATTGGACGGAATAAATCATTGGACAATGAGATGAGAAAATGTGATAAATGCAGCAAAAGCAAAATGAATGCATAAATAAATGAATAAATTAACAAATGACAGACAAAAAAACTTTTTTAAATGACAGAATCAATTAATGAAAGCGACCAAATTATCATAAGCATAGGGAAGAAAAAATAAATATAAAGGGTCAAATGTTAATTCACATTTTATTATGAAAAATGGCAAATTTTACTCAAATGCTGTAACTTTACGAATTTCTGGGCCAAATTATTCAGCAGCGGGGTGGGGATGAGGCAGCGGTTAAGTTTCTTGCGATGCTATCGCTACACTCGAAATGTGGAATAAGTAAAAATAATTTTATATCAATAAACTTTTTTTCTAAAAAACAGCTGAAAATCGCAAAAATGATTTTTAGGTGAAAATTTGCTAACTCAAACTTAGGTGTGTAAAATGACAAATTTCATTTAAAAAATAAAAAATTAAGCCAAATGTATTGAGTGAGATACGAAACTTTTCAATGAAGAATTCTTGTCAAAATAAATAATAATTTAGAGATTAAATAGAAAGCAAAAACGCTATGAATGTGACAATAGGGCAATTGCCTTGATGAAATTTCGGAATGTTTTTACTTTTGGAGTTAAGAGAATAGATTAACGCCTAAAAGCATTAAAATGATTTTTATTTGCAGTTTTGCTAGCGAAATGGATAATAATGAATGAGATTTTGAATAATTCACTTTTTTATTATGCAGTTTTGTTTCAATTTTGGCAAAATTTTTGGTCTTTTTGGGGTTTTAGCAAATATTAGTGGATTTTTTTGGCAAATAAGATATAGGTAATACATATTGGAGTTGGTACTTCCGGGTTATGTCGCCCCTTCTCAAAAAAATTCAAAATTCGTAATTTGGGGTTTCCAACGTCGCTGATAACGAATATGATATTTATTTTAACATCTGATGACTTTTAATCATAGATTTGACAAAATATCTATGATTTTAGAAAAATATTAAAATTCAATTAAATCATGAAAAGAGTCAGACAGGTGGCATAAAGGCTTCGATATTGCGCAAAATCTCGTCAAATTCATCAACATTTCGTCGCTTATCGTCCTGCCGCCACAAAAAATAATTTATGCGCTTTTCTGTCCCCAATTGGCCAAAACTGGGCAGGGGGAAGTGGGGGGGGGGGGGGAGTCCGATCATTCCTTGCACTCTTTTGTCCCAAATCCTCTAAACAAACACAAAAAAAAAAATTGGCCAAAAATGCCGTATAATTTCGAATCTCTTCTTATGCACTGCGCGAATGAATTGGGCGCTGCTGAATTTATGCCACCTGTTTGACTCTTTTCATGATTTAATTAAATTTTAATATTTTTCTAAAATCATAGATATTTTGTCAAATCTATGATTAAAAGTCATTAGATGTTAAAATAAATATCATATTCGTGATCAGCGACGTTGGAAACCCCAAATTACGAATTTTGTAATTTTTTTGAGGGGGGGCGACATAACCCGGAAGTACCTTGGAGTTGCCTGATGGTCATTTTGTCGAATAACAAATAGCTCAAAAAGCTTTTAACGCATAATTATATTTAATTTATTGTGGATTTTAAAGGCATATGTTGGCGGATTTATAAAACGCACTAGCAACTCTTAAACCTATTCCCTCTTGAATACCAAAAAGCATTAATATTGCCATAAGATATTTACTAATATACTTAAAGTTTGACAAAAAATTGCAAAAATATGGATATAATTTATCAAAATAAGGACAAATTTATTTATTTCATTAAAATACGATATTGAAAATAGGGAAAAGATTAATCTGAGCCTATACTCAAAACCGCTCAAAAACGGTAAAAATGCCTTTTCCTCCCAGTAAAAAAAGTAGAAATTATTACAAATGAAAAAAGTGATTTTTCCGGGGTGAAAAATACGATGGTATCGAATCCAAGCTCAGATTTAGAAAACTCATTAACTTTGTTCACTGATTTTTCATCAATACTTGAACTTTTAAAATAGGAATGCTTAAAGCCAGGGTTCAGATTCTTACAAGCATTGATTGCTGAAGAAATGATATTTTCAAAATTTAATTGCGAAATTCAGAAAATATGGATTGTCGACTAAAAGCATCAGCTCGTTTAATCCCCGTGAATAAAACATAAAAACGATTAAAAAGAACAATTTGATCAGTTTTAGTGAATAATTCTTCCTTCAGAGAGTTGCCAAATCAAATTTGAAATCGGGCCCAAAGTTGGCCTCATTCAATTTCCCGCCGCAGACCCTCCGTCATTACCCCCCCCCCCCCCAATTAACTCCAAAAACAGCGAATTGTGCAACAATTGGACAATGCCGCCTCATCTATCGAACAATTCCACATGGAACATCGCGCAGTTACCAGAAAGCAACAGCCAAACGCCAACGCAACGTGCAACCGAGGATTTGGCGAATGTCGTGGAACTCCCGACTAAATTCCATACCAATTTGTTTTTGCTAAGGTGGAAAAAACCTACAATAAGTGTAGTTTCCTACAATTGTGTTTTCCCCAAAAGATTGTAGTTTCCTACAATAACATTGTAGGAAACTACAATTCATTATGCCAGAAAAGCACTAATTCAAAAGTTCCCTTCCACCCGCCGCCGCCCCGCATCGACAGACAGGTTAGACAGTGCACTATTACAACTGACTCTCGCTTCTTTTCCGTTGCCATTTATTTGCCCTCCCTTTTTTCCCCACTCCCTCACAACACGCACGCGTCAAATAGAATCCTGCTGCACAGCTGCCTACTGTCTGCCCCTTCCACCCGCGGCGCCCCGCGTAGACAGACAAACAGGCAGTGCACTATTTCCTCCTTCCCGTAGTGCTAACCTGTCTGTCGATGCGGGGCGGCGGCGGGTGGAAGGGAACTTTTGAATTAGTGCTTTTCTGGCATAATGAATTGTAGTTTCCTACAATGTTATTGTAGGAAACTACAATCTTTTGGGGAAAACACAAAATTGTAGGAAACTACACTTATTGTAGGTTTTTTCCACCTTAGTTTTTGCGCAACAAAAACAAACTCAAAACTTTTAACAAATTTCCTAAAGTTTTGTTGCGCCCCTCTTTGTCAAAAAGTGATCTCATTGACCGTGCTCGACTTATTTCACTCTGTAAAACTCAACGCGAAAATGACCCTTCCTGTGATTATATTGTCTATGCGGGGCATGTGCTTGCCCGGAATGATATTCCCTCCTTTAAATCCGACCCCAATTTCAAATGTATTTGTCATAACAAATCTTTTTGATGTGTTTCGGGTGACCACTCACGAGGCAAAAACCTCACTTTAAAGTAGAGATCGGACCGGTCGGTTTTTTTTCGGTTTTTTTCGGTATTTTACGATTTTCGGTTTCGGTTTTTAACCGAAAAAAACCGACCGAGAAATTTTTGAGTTTTTCGGTTTCGGTTTTTTTCGGTTTTTTAACCGAAACCGTTCGACCGAAATATTTAAAAAACCGAAACAATCGACCGACTTTTTTGACAAATCAGTTGCCCATTTTTTTAACAAAATTCGTTAAAATTCTTAAAATTTTGCTCCGGCGGCGCCTATCGGCACCGCCGACCCCCCAAAAAGCTAGCTTTTCTTTAAAAATTAGCCCAAAATCTCAAAATTTGGTATTTTTAGACAAAATCTGCTAAAAAATAGCATTAAAATTACAAAAAATTTCCCGGCGGTGCTTATCAGCACCGCCGGCCCTAAAGTTATGGCTAGAGCTAGCAATTAAGGCACCAAAAAGCGCAAAATGGCATTGAAAAAGGCACAAAAATCCCGAAAAAGGCATGAAAAAAGGCATTTAAATTTTTTAATTAATATTTTTAGGGAGCAAAACACGTAAAAACCAACCAAAAAACTAAATTTTGCTGATTTATTGATAATTCAATATTTTATAATATTTTTCAATAAGGAAATTTTTAAACCTAAAATTTTTATCGAGAAAAAAAAATGAATTTTGGCGAACAATTTTTGTGAAAATTTCATTTCATAAGGTAGATTCTCTGAATTTTTTTTAGATCATTTCTTAGGGGTGTATTTTTCCGATTTTTTTGAATTTTTATTGAACGTGACTTAACCCGGTTGACTAACCCTCAGCTGCGGGTAACTTTTCAACCCGAACCTAATAAAAGTTCATAGAATTAAATTAGGTATTGAAAGAGTTATGAATAGAAAATTCAATCATTTCTATTTGTAAGGTAATTTCATCATAGTGATACTAAAAGATTTGTATTAGTCACTATTTGTCACTATTTTGGACTTTTTTAATGTTTTATGCGTTTTTGGAAAAATATAAAAATTCAAAAAAAAACCGAAACCGAAACGATATACCGAAAATTTTTCTTCGGTTTTTTTCGGTTCGGTTTTTTTCGGTTTTTAACCGAAACCGTTCGACCGACCCTCTTGTCCGGTCTCTACTTTAAAGGGTACTTTTAAGGTTACGAAAAATTTTAAATCTTGTAATAGACAAATAACCCCCTCGCTTTATGGCTGTATGTCTAACATAAGATCCTTAAATAATAAGCTCATAGAAACAACTGCTCTAATTAAACAAAAGGATTTTGATGTTGTACTTCTACAGAAACTTGGGGTTCTGAACCCCTCCCCTTTAATCCCTCTATCAATGATTTTTATAAAATATATGAATCAAACCGAACCCTAAAAAGAGGGGGAGGAGTAATGATACTTATAAGAAACAATATTAATACTTTTACTAATTTGAGCTGTTCTAGATATAATTGTGAACTGTTAATTATACAAATCCAAGGGGCAAAGAAATTAAGAATAGCCTTACTTTATAGACCGCCCAATACTTCTTCTAACTTTACAAAAAAAATTTTCAACCTTATCGGTAATTATGTTGATGAAAATTTTATATTGATGGGAGAGTTAAACCTGAATTCACGCGACATTTGCTGGTTAAATGGAACACCGCAGGCCAAATCGGTTAATGGAACTATTTTTTGTGAATTTTTCTATAAGTATGGCTTATTCTTAAGGACAAATAGTCCCACTCGTGGTAGTTCATGGCTTGATCTGGTTTTATCCACAAGGCAAGAATTCATTAAAGACCTTAAAATCGAAGACTTATTCGGTTTTGATCATCTTACCACAAATTTTTCTTGGTTTTTCCCCATGACAAAATTAAATCCAAAGATTTTTATGTACGTAATTACAATCATACTAAAATAAACCTATTAAACTTAAACTTATCTTCAATTTTACACAATAATATACTACAAAAATTCACAATTGAAGATAACTTTAAAGAATTTTATGAAATCACTAGGGGAAATTTTGATTATTATTTGCCTAAAATAAATATTGGACAAAAACCAAGAAAGCCTAACTACCCGGTCAGTCTTAGATTGTCTATTAAAGAAAAAGCCAGACTTTTTAAATTACAAAAAATTGATCCAATTAAATATAAGCATTTATATGATAGCATTTCCCTCCATATAAAAATACAAGTAAATAATTTCTCTGTTAAAAGTGAAAATAAAATATTAAACAAAGGAAGAATTGCTATTTATAAATATATGAGAAAATTAACTAAAAATTTTAATCAGATTAATTCTTTATTGCATGATAATAAAATTGTACTTTAGGATTCTGAAAAAGCAGAAATATTTGAAAAATTTTTCAAGATTCTTTTTCAACTCAGGTAGTTTACCAATTACCAATTCTTCCTCTAATTCTAATTATCCAACCAGTTTCTGATATTGAATTTGATGCAGGTGAAATATCCTGTATGCTGAGGACTTTACCTAATAGAGAATCCACTTCCCCTGATGAAATTTCCTTTAAATTTTTACATAACTGTTACCTTCCGCTTACACCGGTTATTTCGGAACTTTTTAGACTATCAATGGATACAGGCAAAATCCCTGATATTTGGAAAAAATCCATTGTTATTCCACTATTTAAAAAAGGTGACCGAAATGATCCACATAATTACAGACCTATTTCTCTTACCTGCTTTCTCTGTAGGGTTTTTGAAAAAAATTTAGCAAGGTATATATACGATTTTCTTCATAAAAATAAATTAATATCCGAACACCAGTTCGGGTTTGTTAAAAAACGCTCTACCAATACTCAACTTATCTCTGTACTTGAGGATTGGTATGACAGCATATACGGTAACAGAAATATCGACTGTGTTTATGTGGATTTTAGAAAAGCCTTTGACTCCCTTCCTCATCACTATTTTGGTTCATAAGTTGGATAACATAGGAATTAAGGGAAAACTGCTTAATTGGCTATCTGAGTTTTTAAAGGAAAGAACTTATACGGTAAAAATTAATAACAAATATTCAAAATCTTATCCGATTAAGTCTGGTGTTCCACAGGGATCAGTTTTATGCCCACTGTTGTTTCTGATCTATATAAATGATCTTCCGAAATGTTATTCCTTCGGAAATAAAAGTTAAGCTTTTTGCAGATGATGTGAAACTATATGTTTCATATAGAAAAAGAAATTAGCGCATTAAGCTAAACACAGCTTTACAAAACATTGAAAACTTGGGCCAGTCTAAATGGTTTAAATATCTCACCCGATTAAACATTTATTATATTTTTTGGCAAAAACAACCCTAAACAACAATACAAATTATGCAACAAAATTATCATTGAGGTTGAATCGATCAATGATTTGGGTATTTTAATTGATAATAAGCTAAAATTTTCTGATCACTATCTCAAAATCACTAAGGCTGCTTATTTAAGGATCAGATATATAGCAAATTTCTAAAATCCCGCTCGATTCGGGTATGGACTACTGTTTACAAGATTCGCCCCCTCCTTGAATACGCACCTGAAATTTGGAATCCTAAGTTAAAAAAGGATATCATTAAAATTGAAAGATGTCAAAAATATTTTACAAAAATTGCTCTCTTCAAATGTAGATTACCTTATATTCCCTACCAACAACGTCTCAGTTTTTCAAGATACAATCTTTAGAGGAAAGAAGAAAAGTTATAGACCTAGTCCAAGCATTTAAAATCATTAATGGTCTAACCCATCTCAAAAAAGATATTTTTCCTTTAATTTCCGGTCGCTTCCCATACAATTTAAGACGTAAAGTTGTGTTAAAATCACATGCACTAAAACATCACATTCTTTTATCAATAGAACTGCTCTAATTTGGTTCAAACTTAACAAAGTGTAATATCCGAACACCAGTTCGGGTTTGTTAAAAAACGCTCTACCAATACTCAACTTATCTCTGTACTTGAGGATTGGTATGACAGCATATACGGTAACAGAAATATCGACTGTGTTTATGTGGATTTTAGAAAAGCTTTTGACTCCCTTCCTCATCATATTTTGGTTCATAAGTTGGATAACATAGGAATTAAGGGAAAACTGCTTAATTGGCTATCTGAGTTTTTAAAGGAAAGAACTTATACGGTAAAAATAATAACAAATATTCAAAATCTTATCCGATTAAGTCTGGTGTTCCACAGGGATCAGTTTTATGCCCACTGTTGTTTCTGATCTATATAAATGATCTTCCGAAATGTTATTCCTTCGGAAATAAAAGTTAAGCTTTTTGCAGATGATGTGAAACTATATGTTTCATATAGAAAAAGAAATTAGCGCATTAAGCTAAACACAACACTTTGTTAAGTTTGAACCAAATTAGAGCAGTTCTATTGATAAAAGAATGTGATGTTTTAGTGCATGTGATTTTAACACAACTTTACGTCTTAAATTGTATGGGAAGCGACCGGAAATTAAAGGAAAAATATCTTTTTTGAGATGGGTTAGACCATTAATGATTTTAAATGCTTGGACTAGGTCTATAACTTTTCTTCTTTCCTCTAAAGATTGTATCTTGAAAAAACTGAGACGTTGTTGGTAGGGAATATAAGGTAATCTACATTTGAAGAGAGCAATTTTTGTAAAATATTTTTGACATCTTTCAATTTTAATGATATCCTTTTTTAACTTAGGATTCCAAATTTCAGGTGCGTATTCAAGGAGGGGGCGAATCTTGTAAACAGTAGTCCATACCCGAATCGAGCGGGATTTTAGAAATTTGCTATATATCTGATCCTTAAATAAGCAGCCTTAGTGATTTTGAGATAGTGATCAGAAAATTTTAGCTTATTATCAATTAAAATACCCAAATCATTGATCGATTCAACCTCAATGATAATTTTGTTGCATAATTTGTATTGTTGTTTAGGGTTGTTTTTGCCAAAAAATATAATAAATGTTTAATCGGGTGAGATATTTAAACCATTTAGACTGGCCCAGTTTTCAATGTTTTGTAAAGCTGTGTTTAGCTTAATGCGCTAATTTCTTTTTCTATATGAAACATATAGTTTCACATCATCTGCAAAAATCTTAACTTTTATTTCCGAAGGAATAACATTTCGGAAGATCATTTATATAGATCAGAAACAACAGTGGGCATAAAACTGATCCCTGTGGAACACCAGACTTAATCGGATAAGATTTTGAATATTTGTTATTATTTTTACCGTATAAGTTCTTTCCTTTAAAAACTCAGATAGCCAATTAAGCAGTTTTCCCTTAATTCCTATGTTATCCAACTTATGAACCAAAATATGATGAGGAAGGGAGTCAAAAGCTTTTCTAAAATCCACATAAACACAGTCGATATTTCTGTTACCGTATATGCTGTCATACCAATCCTCAAGTACAGAGATAAGTTGAGTATTGGTAGAGCGTTTTTTAACAAACCCGAACTGGTGTTCGGATATTAATTTATTTTTATGGAGAAAATCGTATATATACCTTGCTATAATTTTTTTCAAAAACCCTACAGAGAAAGCAGGTAAGAGAAATAGGTCTGTAATTATGTGGATCATTTCGGTCACCTTTTTTAAATAGTGGAATAACAATGGATTTTTTCCAAATATCAGGGATTTTGCCTGTATCCATTGATAATCTAAAAAGTTCCGAAATAACCGGTGTAAGAGGAAGGTAACAGTTACGTAAAAATTTAAAGGAAATTTCATCAGGGGAAGTGGATTCTCTATTCGGTAAAGTCCTCAGCATACAGGATATTTCACCTGCATCAAATTCAATATCAGAAACGGTTGGATAATTAGAATTAGAGGAAGAATTGATAATTGGTATTTGAAAAAGAATCTTGAAATATTTTTGCAAATATCTCTGCTTTTTCAGCATCCTCAAATACAATTTTATTATCATGTAATAAAGAATTAATCTGATTAAAATTTTTATTAAATTTTCTCATATATTTATAGATAGCATTTCTTCCTTTGTTTAATATTTTATTTTCATTATTAACAGAGAAATTATTTACTTGTATTTTTATATGGAGGGAAATGCTATCATATAAATGCTTATATTTAATTGGATCAATTTTTTGTAATTTAAAAAGTCTGGCTTTTTCTTTAATAGACAATCTAAGACTGACCGGGTAGTTAGGCTTTCTTGGTTTTTGTCCAATATTTATTTTAGGCAAATAATAATCAAAATTTCCCCTAGTGATTTCATAAAATTCTTTAAAGTTATCTTCAATTGTGAATTTTTGTAGTATATTATTGTGTAAAATTGAAGATAAGTTTAAGTTTAATAGGTTTATTTTAGTATGATTGTAATTACGTACATAAAAATCTTTGGATTTAATTTTGTCATGGGGAAAAACCAAGAAAAATTTGTGGTAAGATGATCAAAACCGAATAAGTCTTCGATTTTAAGGTCTTTAATGAATTCTTGCCTTGTGGATAAAACCAGATCAAGCCATGAACTACCACGAGTGGGACTATTTGTCCTTAAGAATAAGCCATACTTATAGAAAAATTCACAAAAAATAGTTCCATTAACCGATTTGGCCTGCGGTGTTCCATTTAACCAGCAAATGTCGCGTGAATTCAGGTTTAACTCTCCCATCAATATAAAATTTTCATCAACATAATTACCGATAAGGTTGAAAATTTTTTTTGTAAAGTTAGAAGAAGTATTGGGCGGTCTATAAAGTAAGGCTATTCTTAATTTCTTTGCCCCTTGGATTTGTATAATTAACAGTTCACAATTATATCTAGAACAGCTCAAATTAGTAAAAGTATTAATATTGTTTCTTATAAGTATCATTACTCCTCCCCCTCTTTTTAGGGTTCGGTTTGATTCATATATTTTATAAAAATCATTGATAGAGGGATTAAAGGGGAGGGGTTCAGAACCCCAAGTTTCTGTAGAAGTACAACATCAAAATCCTTTTGTTTAATTAGAGCAGTTGTTTCTATGAGCTTATTATTTAAGGATCTTATGTTAGACATACAGCCATAAAGCGAGGGGGTTATTTGTCTATTATCTATATATAAAAATAAGGGGGGGAATTGTATAAAACGAAAAAGAAGCAAAAAACTACCCAACGGATCGCCACGGGACCGACACCATTCGAAAGAGCTCGGTTTTCTCGACCTTTCTATCCTTGTGGAAAAATTAGTCATATGCGGAAAATTTCGAGAAAAACAGGGTTAAAGAAAAAAAACCCGGCTTTTTACAATTGGGCAAAAATGGGTTGTAAAATGTGTGTTTTCACCTTATTTCTCGGGAACCGTAAGAGCTACGCTTTTGCGGTAAGCGAACAATTTGTAGAGCTCGTCGAGCTGAAGGGTGAGAAAAAAATTTCGTAGGTCTACGACAAATTCGAACAAAGTTATACCCCGGCAAAGGTCGAAAAAAGCCGATTTTTTTTGTGTTTTCGTCTTCCGGTTTACAATCCGGTTACAATTGTAAATTCATCCGGAATGTCCGGAATTTGACCAAACCGGTTTATTTTTTGTGTTTTCGCATGTGTTTTAAACCGGTTTACATGTGTTTTCGGGTGTGTTTGCTTTAGACCGGTCCGGTTTAAGTTTGTTTTCAGTCAATTTTGTTGTGTTTTCGGTTTAAATCCAACAATAACGGTTTAAACTGACGGTATTTCTTTGTGTTTTTGCATGTATTTTTTATCGGTTTGTATATCGGTTTTGCATGCGGTTTCGACATTTCACGTGTGTTTTCAACACTTTTACGTGTGTTTCAACGTGTAAACATGTGTTTTCGAATATTCTTTGCTGTTTTTACTTTGTGTTTTAAAGTGGCGGGCGCGAAGCGCCTGCCCCTCGAGGTGCGCGAGCGAGGAGCGGAGCGAAGCGAAGCGACGAGCGAGTGTACCGAGCCAATACGAACCTGATAAATTTTTTGGATGCCACCTGGGGGGCGGGCGGGGCGGGGGCGTAGCGGGGGGGGTTGGGGGGGGGCGGCAGCCCCCCCCCAGGAAAACACTCATATTTAAAAAAATATTATATAAAATTAGTATAAATTCTTTATATTTTTTTAGCATTTTTATTATTACTTTATTTATTCCAAAAATTTATAAAATCCTAAAATGTTTTGTACAGTCGTCACCCACTGGCCCACGCTTTTCCCCGCTCTCCACCCCCCCCCCCCCCCTCCTCCCAACACGCCTCCACTCTCCACGCCCCCGACTTTCTCCCCCCCCCCCTCCCCCCCCGCATTGCAAATTTCCCGCGCCCCCGCATCCCCCCGCAACTTGCCCCCCGCTTCCCCCCCCCCCCCCCCCCCCCTCCGCCTTCATTCTCCCCACCCCCGCCCCACGCCTCCCCTCCACCGCCTCACGCCCCCGCGTCGCCGCCCGACGCCTCCCAGTTCCCCGCCTCCACGTCCCTCGACTCCACGCCCTCCGCCTCTACGCCGCCCGCCCCCGCTTTATCCCCACCTTGGAAATTCGCCCTGCCTCCCCGCTTCCCTCCGTAATGCAAATTTGCCACGCCTCCCCGCCCCCCCCCCCAACTTCCCCGTTCCGCCTCCCCCGCTTCCACGCCCTCCGCCCCCCCCCCCCCCCCCCCCCTCCCGCCTCAACGCCCCCGCCTCCCCCCGCTTCCCCCACCGGCAACTCCCACCCCGACCGACTTTCCCCCCCCCACCCCATTTTCCCCACTTTGCAAATTCACCTCCCCCCCACCTCCCCGCGCTTCCCCGTTCTACGCCTCTCCCCCCGCCTCCCTTCCACCGCCTCACGCCCCCGCGTCGCCGCCCGAACCCTCCCAGTTCCCCGCCTCCACGTCCCTCGACTCCACGCCCTCCGCCTCTACGCGGTCCGCCCCCGCTTTATCCCCACCTTGGAAATTCGCCCTGCCTCCCCACACTTTTCCGGAAAACAGTTATGTCTTTGGTTTAAAGTTTTCCAGTAAAGAATTTCTTTTTTTTCCGGAAAATACTTTGAATTATGTTTTTACTTTTCAGAAAAATATTTTCAATTTTTGGTCAATTGAATAAAAGAACCGCAAAAAATGTATTTTGTTTCATATAACCGATAACAATTCTTTTAAAAGTAACAAAAACCGGAAAACAATTGTAGTTGGTTTCTGTAAAAAATCAGAGACACTCAATGTCTTTATAACTTATTTAAAAGTTGCATTTATTTTCCTAAAAGGGGGTACCATCTAAACTATTACCAATAAAGGAATTTCAATATAAATATTTTACCGTTTATAGACTTAACTAAAACTTAATTATTTTGAAAAAATTTTGAGAAATTTAGCCTTAAATTTGGAATTTTGTTGGTCCATAGTTGGTGGAATATTTCTGGATTTTATATCCATGTTTTTTTCCGACCCCCTACTGATCAGCTATAAAACTATCCGTAAAACCACCAAAAGAACATAATTTTTGAACACAAGTCGGTCTAAATAACGACCAACTGTTTAATTTGAAATTAAATCGCATAAAATTAATTTAAAGTAAAAAAAAATTAACAAAGTAAAGTGGTGCAATGGTCCAACCGAAAAACACAACAAAAATCATCAATTCATTCTGCTCCTCCGTCAATCGGGACAAATCCCTTCTTTTTGCTTCACCGAGCGAGCAGACGAACGCAGAAATGGGCCAACCGGTGGCCAAACTGCTTAAAAATGCGGGCCTGGTCAGCGGACAGTTGGTTACCCGCTTTGCACACAGTGAACTCCTCCAACAGCTCAATGTTACCTGTTGATGGCAGGGGAAAGGGAAGGCACATTATTATTTAAAAAAATAGGCATGGCGATAGCTGACAGAAAAAAGGGAATTCTTCGCCCCTTAGCAAGAAAAATTCAAAATAATTTACAAAAAAAAAATATTTTTTCTGTTTGACGGCGGCCTCTGAGCATAATTCAAATATAAAAATTTATATTTTGATTACATTTTAAATGGAATAAAACGTTTAAAGTGCTTTTTTGAAAACAAAACCCTGACGCATGATTGTTGGATTTTTGAGTTTCCCTTATAAAGTTTTCATTATTAAGTTTCCCAAGTAACTATTGTTTTTCTGAACATTTTTAAAAAACGGTTTCCCAGTTAATTTGTGTTTTTCTGAACATTTTTAAAAAACGCTTTCCCAGTGAACATTGTGTTTTTCTGAACATTTTTAAAAACGGTTTACCAGTGAATATTGTGTTTTTCTGAACGTTTTTAAAAAACGGTTTCCCAGTGAATATTGTATTTTTCTGAACATTTTTAAAAAACAGTTTCCCAGTGAATATTGTGTTTTTCTGAACATTTTTAAAAAACGGTTTCCAAGTGATTATTGTGTTTTCTGAACATTTCTAAAAAACAGTTTCCCAGTGAATATTGTGTTTTTCTGAACATTTTTAAAAAACGGTTTCCCAGTGAATATTGTGTTTTTCTGAACAATTTTAAAAAACGGTTTCCCAGTGAACATTGTGTTTTTCTGAACATTTTTAAAAACGGTTTTCCAGTGAATATTGTGTTTTTCTGAACGTTTTTAAAAAACGGTTTCCCAGTGAATATTGTATTTTTCTGAACATTTTTAAAAAACAGTTTCCCAGCGAATATTGTGTTTTTCTGAACATTTTTAAGAAACGGTTTCCCAGTGAATATTGTGTTTTCTGAACATTTCTAAAAAACGGTTTCCCAATGAACATTGTGTTTTTCTGAACATTTTTAAAAAACAGTTTCCCAGTGAATATTGTGTTTTTCTGAACATTTTTAAAAAACGGTTTCCCAGTGAATATTGTGTTTTCTGAACATTTCTAAAAAACAGTTTCCCAGCGAATATTGTGTTTTTCTGAACATTTTTAAGAAACGGTTTCACAGTGAAAATTGTGTTTTTCTGAACATTTTTAAAAAACGGTTTCACATTAACTATTGTTTTTCTGAACATTTTTAAAAAACGGTTTCCCAGTGAACATTGTGTTTTTCTGAACATTTTTAAAAAACAGTTTCCCAGTGAATATTGTGTTTTCTGAACATTTTTAAAAAACGGTTTCCCAGTGAATATTGTGTTTTCTGAACATTTCTAAAAAACGGTTTCCCAATGAACATTGTGTTTTTCTGAACATTTTTAAAAAACAGTTTCCCAGTGAATATTGTGTTTTTCTGAACATTTTTAAAAAACGGTTTCCCAGTGAATATTGTGTTTTCTGAACATTTCTAAAAAACCGGTTTCCCAAGTAACTATTGTTTTTCTGAACATTTTTAAAAAACGGTTTCCCAAGTAACTATTGTTTTTCTGAACATTTTTAAAAACGGTTTCCCAGTGAATATTGTGTGCAGCGAAATGTTCGCCTAAGCGACGGCGCCCGCCTGGGCAAACTCCGCCTCGGTGTGCTCATTGAAAAACCTTTAAAATTTTTAGGATTTTTTTTTAAATTTCTGTCGCTTTGTGAGTGAAAAAGCATTCCATTCGCCGGGCCAAAATTGGAAAATTAAAAAATTTGAAAAAATGTTTTGACGCCAAAATAAAAAAAAAATTTTTTTTTAAATTGAATTTAATTTAAAAAGCGCCACAAAGTAAAAAAAGGTTAAAAAGTTTTCGATTTAAAAATTGGGACGGAAAAGCAAATAAAAAAGGAACACAAGGGGGGAGCTTAGAATTCGTAAACCCTTTAAAAAAATTTCCATCAAAATGGTTACCCACATTTTCGCCTATGTCCAAATCGGGTTCAAACTTACATTTTCTCAATTTCAGCTAAACTTAACAGCATTTAAATAAAGTTATGTTTCGAATAAGCCAAAACAACAAGCCTTCTTAAATTTAATTCTGTTTAAAACCTCTAAGCTTGAAAAAATGTAAGTTTGAGCCCGACTTTGGACATAGGCGGAAATGTTTGTCATGAACAAAATGCGCCTCCGGCAAAAAGAAAAAAAAATTACGAAAAAATTGGAATTTTTCCCGCCGACCTTTGCACTTCGTTTGTCTTCGCATTGGTGAACGTCAGTCCGCTTTGGCATCTCTCAAAAGTGCGCTCACTTTGTGCAATCCGTTCGCCTAAATTTGGATGCATTTTTTTTTTCAATTTTCACATCCGAGGGGGGGGGGGCAAAAGCCCTATTATTTTTTGATCATTAAATATCACTCTTTTTGTTAGCATATTCCAATTTATTGCCCTATTTGAAAATGGTTCCTAAGAGAAAGTTGCATTTTTTTTTTGAGTAATTCAATTTAAAAATAATTCCCTCACAATTTAGCATACGTTCAACCCAAAAAAATTCGAAATTTTTTCTGTCAGTGTGTCCGGGGTTGTGTTGAAATTGGGCCTTTTTGCCATGGCTCGTAAAAGTCACTGTTTTTAGGGTTGGTTTCCCTCTCCACCTGTTCGTCTTGTGCCGATTTTCCCAACGCCACGGCCATCTAATTGTTTTTGGCGAAGAAAATCTGCGAATTCTGCTTGAAATGTTGGCGGACCTTTGAGAAAAAAAAATTAAAAAAATTGTTTTTTTTCGGATTTTCAAAAAAAAACAAAAATTATAAAAAAATAAAAAGCTTTAATGTGTGCGAAAACTCGTGGATTACTATTTTATGTAATATTATTCCCTTAAGAAATTATTAAAATATTTTTCCTAATTGAAAGCGTCTTCCATGGGGTAGCACAAAATCAACAAATTCCACCGCAAAAACGACATTCAAAACTTTAGTGATTTTCAAAAACTATGGCATTTATGAAAAGGGGGACAATTGGACGACAGCCCAGGGTTTTTTTGAGTAAAACTCTTTCCATAGTTGTCAAATTGTGATTTACCGAATAAAAAGTGATTTTCCGAAACGCTATTTCATTTTTAATTTTGCAGTTAAATAGAAAACAACATTAGCGCTATCAAAGACAATAAATAATGGTAAAAACAAAATGCCAATGATTTAAAAGGGATACAGTGTCTTTATGTTTGATCAAATTCATAAACGGCATGTTTTTGTATTCCCATATGTCCTCTACAAAAAACTCAGCAGAAAAATTTTGACCAGTTTTAAAATTTACAAGTAAAAAATGACCTGGCATTTTTTAATTAATTTTTAACTATTTTTACAAATTTTATATTTATGTTTTAATTTAAAACTATCGTTTACCATCCAATTAATTATGGTTTAATTTTTTGTAGTAAAATTCATTGCTTTTTTAACTAATTTTTGAAAAATTTGTTTAATGCATAGAGCTTTTTTCATTTTGAAATCAAAATAAAAATGTAATGTTTAAAATTTCTGTCCTCCCTCTCCCCTCTGCCTCGCTCAAGTCATTTTGCATTATGATTCACCACACAGCTCTTTTTTGCTGCATCAAAAATCCATTTTTGCCGTGCAGCAGCAAAAGACGAATGGAAAAAGCGACGCTGTGAACAGCAATACAATTGGCCATTTAATATCGATTTCAGTTTCAACAAATTTTAATGCGGCTTTTTAAAAAAATTACATGTTTTTTAATTCAAAAAGACATTCTAAAATAAATTTTTATTTCGGTTTTAATTTAAATAAAAAATAAATTTATTTATTTATTGTATAATTCATTTTACTTTTTACCAACACCTAATTAAATTATGATAATATTAATAAAAAATGGTTTTTGCTAAAAGTCCGTACGTTTTTTAATCCTTTTTATGACCCTAATTTTTAAAATTAATTAAAGTTTATAATTTTTATTTTTATTTAGCCAATTTTTAATTTCCCAAATACAAACAAAAAACTCTAAATAAAATTAAATAAAAAATTAAAATTATTACTGTAAGTAATATAATTGTTTTATGTCTTTACATCACTCTCACACAATCGTATAATGAATTGATATTTGCCCTTAGGCAAACGCACGCAAAATTTCTCAGCTTTTTGGAGCAGTTTAAAATGAGCTCAATGTTCAACATTTTTGCCCGTTTCGTTGACATTTATCACAACCAATTTTTAATTTCCTCAAAGGGACAGCAATTTTTGTTTTCTATTAATTTTACTTTTTTAGGGACTATTTTTGGCTTTTAATACATTTACCAATTTTTTAGGATCTAATTTTTGTAACCTATAAATTTTCTTACTTTACATCTAAGACCGCATAGAAATTGCGTTTTCAAACTGCTCAGCTCATTTTTATTGAGCTATTGATTCATTCAAAAGCATCCCGCCCCTCTCCTTCCTGAAAACCGAAAATTTTTCAATTTCCCCCGCGGCGCCAGTCGGCACTGCCCTTGCTTTTCTTATTGTCTAAAAAAATAAAAAATTTCGTATCGCGACAAGCAAAAAAGATTATCAACGGGGCGTGGCGGGAGTAGCTCCGAAACGTTGAGAGTCTGGCTGTGCCAGCGGATTATAATCATTTTAAATTATTTTTTTCTAGCAGTGAATTAATTATTTTATTTGAATTCAAAAATTCTATTTTATTGCCCCATCCCACGTTTGTCGGTCTGTTCAACTGCACTGTCGCGCTCGGCATCAACCCGCACCATTCATCGGCAACAAAATTGGTGCAAATTTTATGTTGAATTTTATATTAGTTTATTTATATGTATATGTTTTATTTAATTGTAAGATTTGTATTATAAAAAACAGTACAATTATAAGAAAACATTGTAGTTTGATTATTTCTTAAATTTAATTTATTAAAATTTTTTATTATTTTTTCATTAATTTTTAATTTTCATTTTAAATTGGTTTTAAAAAAATGTAATCCAATTGAAAATTTGTAATCAAAAAATGTCTTTATTTTATTAATTTTCATTCATTATTTTTCCTAATTTTTAAATTTATAAGATTGTTTCTCGTCAAAAATGTGTAAAATTCACAATTGTTTATACTTTAATCAATTCATTTCACATTTAAAATAATAAAAATAATTACTAAAAAGTTAAGATTTTTTTTTGGTTTAATATTCTTTTCAATTTTACATTTTTTTTATTTAATTCTTCTTACAATTATTCTATTCATGCCCCCGGGGTGTTAATGTAAGGGTGGCTGTAATAGAGGTCGTTATACTGTAATTATTAAATTTATTTTCAGCACCCAATTGCGCCGTTGGAACCGCCCGGAGTCTGTTCGACCCGCAGTACACGGCCATGTGTTTTGGCACGACTTCGGACGAGTTCAAACCCATCCGTTCGGAACAATTCAATTTGCCATCAGTGATGGCCAAAGCAAAAGGCATTCGTGGTGAGGCAAAATTTAATAAATTTAATTTAAATAATTTTGGATTTTTAAACTTAAAGATCTCGCAATTTTAAAAAATAATAACAATTTTACAGATTTTTAAATTTGTTACGGCCTTTAATCGAAGATATAAAAGAAAAATGAATTGTTTTTAAACAGTTTTTTTGTTTGAAATTTAACTAAAAAAATTATGAAAATATTTTATTTCACCATTTTTCAATATTCAACAATTTTTTAATTCAAAAAACTTTTTATTTTCATTAATATTATAAAATTAGATTTTTTTTTTCGATTTTCAGACTTTCTTAATAATTATTTTAAAATAAATATTTGATTTGTTCATTAATTCACACACAGGCATTTTGTTCCTCCAATTGTGCGTCAGTGGCGGCTCGGTACTGAAAGTGCAAATCCGAAACGGCGCCTATTTCCTCAAGAGTTTGCCAATCTCTTCATTTGTCAAGGTCAACAAAACAAAATGATTGCCTATGGGCAACCAACTAATTTTGAAACATTTCAAAAATTTTAAATTTTTCTGGCGGGCCAAAGTCAGTGATGGGGGTAGTGAACTAATCAAAATTTGGCGAAACTTTTCCATGGTTATACCCCTAATCAAACTCAAATTCCTTACTTCTTGGGCCTCCCTGTTGGGGCAACCTCCGGATCAAACACTGAAAATTTAAAAAATATTTTGAAAGGTTCACAGACAGGGCTTATGGGGGCGGGAATCTCCTGCACTCCCAATTTTGCAAAAAAAAAAAAAATTATTTCCATTGTTATACCCCTATCCCAATTCTAAATTCATTACTCCTTGGACCTCATCAGTTGCTTAATTGACCAAATTTCCATGGCATGATTAGACCCGTGCAATAACATCTATTATCGGCTTATGATTTAATGATCAGTCTCCAATTGATTTTTTCTGGTTAAGATTTTTGCTTGGTTTTTTAAGGCCTGAACTGCTTGGCGGCATGAGCTTCTCATTGGTCAAAATGATTAAAATGGCACAATTGGTAAAGTTGTTCAAATAATTTTTTCTAAAAAATCTTTTTATATTTCATTAAAAAATTATTAATCATTACTTTTTCTACAATAAAAACATTACTTTAATTAAATAATTCTCAACATTTTAAATTTTCTTTAATCCTTTATCCTGAAATTACACAAAAATTTCCAGATTTTTTCATCAGATTTTAAACTTTTTTTTTTGCAGCTCTGGCAGCCTTTGGTCCATTGTGCGAATTTCTCAGAATGTGGATTGAATGTTCAATTGTCAGGTCGAGTAAAAAAATTGTTATTAATTAAATCATTCATTAATAATAAAAATATAATTAAAATATTTTTTTAAAAATTGTCTGCAAAAATCCTCTGAACAAAAAATTTTATTTAAATTAAATTTATGCATATTTTTTTTTAAATTTAGGATGAACATTAATTTATATTTTTTAATTTACTTTTTTCTTTTATTTAAATAATTCAAATACTTTAATCAAAATATTGTTTTTACTTTTAAAAACATTTCTAAATTACTTTATCATTAATCTTCCAATTCATCATTTTTTTACTGATAATTTACCACACTAAAATCTGATAAGAATGCTTTTTTAAATGCTTTTCTATTAACTTTTTTATTAAACATAAAGTTTAATTAATTAATAAATTGTTAGTAAGTTTCCATTATCCGTAATTTGATTAACTTAAATTTCTTACAGAAACCGAAACTCCCCAATTTTTTGCAATTTTTTTTTTGTATTTACTATATTTTAATTTCTTATAGTAAAATTATTTGTCTTTTAGAAAACACTCAAAATTTGCTATACATATAATATTGATTAAGGGTCAACAAAATTTAATACATTTTTAATTAATTTACATATTTTTAAATAAAAAAATATCACAAAATTAATTATTTTTTCTATTTTAATTTTAAAAAAAATTGAAAATTTATTTACTGTAAAAATTCATTTTATTTTTGATCTAACTAATTAAATTATGAAAATATTTATTAAAAAATGGCTTTTTGATTAAAACCCAAACATTTTAAATCAATTTTATACATTCATATTTATAAATTAATTCAGAATTTATAAATTTTATTTAAATTATCCTAATGTTACACATTTTTGCCCGTTTCGTTGGCACTTATCACATCCCATTTTTGTCATTAGAAAAAATAATGTTCAATAAATCATTTTTAAATTTATTTGCCAATGAAAAAATAAGAAATCATCGAGTTTTTTTTAAGATATTTTTTTGGCAATAGCCTTGAATTTCAATGAGTTTTTTTAAATGCATATTTTTCGGTTACATGGAAACCCGACGGAATTTTCAAAAAACATTGAATTTTTTTTACAAGTGTCGTTTCAAATATTTGCCGCAAATTTGATCATCCTTTTTAATTAAATAAAACAAATGCCAATTGTCGCGTCGCACAAAATTGTGTTTTTTTGAATTTCCTACCTTTATCTCATATTCTCCCAAAAATAAGTATGCTAAATTTTTTTAAAAATCTACAAATCACTTTTCATGTTAAAAATTTTGGAAAAAATTCTCATTTTTCTTGCCTGCGGCGGCGCAACTGTCGTCTTTATTCTTCCCTAATTTTTTTAATTTGTTGAGGAAAAATGCCATAAAATGTTTTGAATGCAAAAAATGGATGCTCAGAGGCCTACAATTAACTGTCCAAGCCAAAATCCGAGGATTAATTGCAAAATTTTCATTAAATGTCCCATAAAAAATGCCAAAATCAATAATAAATTTTAAAAAGCGAATAAACTTATTTATTTTTAGTTCCATCCGTGCCGCACTCATGTGCTGAACGGAGCTGTACCCGGATTGTCGACTTTGCACGCACTGCCCGACCTGAAGCAGAAGGGCAAACGCGTGCGCGAGCTGTTACAACGCGTTGCGCCGAACGGCGGACTGATTGGTGAAACTTTTAAAAATCTTTTTTTTATTTATTTATTTGTTATGTTGTAAATTTTGGGCCCTTAAATTTTTTTGCCTTTTTAAAGAATGCGGAAATTTTCCAAAATTTGTTAAAAAAAATTTTGTAACTTTGTTTACACCAATGGGAAGATTAAAACTTCTTCCTTTGTCTCTAAAATTTTTGTTTAAAAGTGGACACTTTTTGGCCAAAAAAGCAAAAAATAATTCATTTTGAGTGACTTTTCCCTTATTTTTAAAATGATAATTGTGTTTAGGCTCCGTAACTGATGCATAAAAAAATAAGCATTTGCTTTTTAAGAAACACATATTTTTTGAAAATTTCGGTTTACTAAACATAAGACATTCTCTTTTTTTTCTCAAAATTTAGTAAAGGACAATTTTTCGGATAAATAAAAAATGAATTATTAGTGCCAATTAAATAAATACAAAAACATATATTAATCACTTCCCTTTCCCATTTCAGCTCAATTGCCCTCCATCGGTCACTATTCCTTTGCCATCACCGGATACGACCCCAACCAACCGAAGAAAACAGCAAAAAGTTGGCAAAAAAGCACTCACACACAAACAAACACATTGTTTTCCCTTTTTGCATGCTCATAATTAATCAAAACATGCTTTCAAATAATTGCTGCACCCAAATCACGGCTTTTGATAAATTGCATTACTGCACCAAATATACACTTTTTACACATTTTAAAATTATTATGATTTTTAATTTTTACCCAAAAATTGAAACATTTTTGAAAAATTTGTTTTGTTCTAAAAAGTTAAGAAAACATGTTATGGGGGTTTTGTGGGTAAAGAAACACAAATCAAATATTTATTTTAACAAATTTTGAATGTCGCAAAAGAATTTTGAACAAAAATACAAAATTGAAACTTTTAAAATTGATTATTTTTGTTAGTAAAATTGATCAAAATTTGTGTTCCCTGACCCAGAAAACCCCCAATAACATGTTTTCACAAACTTTTAAGAACAAAAATTTAAAAAAAAAATTGCCCATCCACCATCTATAGTATTACTTTTTTTTGTTTATTAAGGCTCGTGTCAAGGGCTACAAAAAAGTTATACGACTTAAATTCACAGCCCTACTATAAATATAAAAACATATTTTTTACGAATAAATTTGAAATATAAAATAATATTTCTATTGAATTTTATATTTTAGAAAATAAGTATTATAAAACACGAGCCTTACAAATTGCTTCGATATACTCATTTTTGCTTCTTATTTGTTGCACAACACTTTTTACAAAAAAACTTTTTTATACTCCAGAAAATTTATTTTAAAATTTTCATTGGTTTAAGTCAATCAAACCTAAATAATTTAAAAAACATCCATTAACAACAACTTTTGGTAATAGTACGGATGGTACCCCCCCCCCTTTTTAGAAAAACAAAATTTTGTAATTCTTTCGAGAAAAGGTCTTATTAGGGCTTTTAAGGGTCGAAGAACCCGAATCTGCTATTAATTTTGATCTATGTCAAACCCCGAACCCGAATTCGAGCAAAAAGTCGAAAATTCATATTTTTAATTTTTTTATTTTTGGTCTAAAAACAATTTTGAAAGACTTTTTATTAGCGAATTGTCCAATTTCGTTTGTTTCTTGATATGTATGCTTTTTTTGACCAAAAATAAAAAATTAAAAATATGAATTTTCGACTTTATGCTCGAATTCGGGTTCGGGTTTGACATAGGTCAAAATTAATAGCAGATTCGGGTTCATCGACCCTTAAAATCCCTATAATGACCTTTTTGAAAAATGTTACATTTATCCAAAAAATAAATTTGATTCAGAAACAACTTTTAAAAATTTTTATTTTTTAAATTAATAAATTTTTTCGTTCATTTGCACTTAATGTACACTTATTTACTTAAAAACAGCTTGCTTTTGTTCTTTTACCTTTGTTTTTTTGCGCGCGCGAATTTGTAATTGTATTTATTCACTTTTTTGTCCATGTCCAAATCACAACTGATTGGTCTTAATGTCTTTTTTGTTCGTATTGTCCATTGACCCCGCGAAATGTGGATGCCCGGGCACCACTGGATTACCTACCAAGCTGGGGCCGCGGGTCACCAATTGGCTTCCGAGCTGGTTGAACTCAGCTGGACAACACTTCCCATGTCCATGCGTTGCGGAACAGCCTGGTAGGGATGTGCCAGTGTAGTCTGGGCAACCACGGGCCCGGTGTCCCGTTCTGCTACGGTGGTGCCCCCCACCGTGGAACAACCAAGGAGCCCCAGTGGCTTAGATGCCTCTGTGTCGGCCGCTCATGGTTTCCCAGGCCCCTTGCGCTAGGGTCTGGACATCCCAGGCCCCTTGCGCTTCCGGGTCTGGACAATTCAATTAAAAAGAGTCATGTTGAATTAATAGAAAAACTAGAAATTTCATGGCAAAAAGCACATGAAAAAATTTTAAAACATTGATTTTGCCAAAAGCAATACAAAAAATGCATTAAAAAAATTATTTGAATAGTTTAATTGAAAGCGCGAATTGTGCCGGACCCGGAGTTCCTTGGCCCGTGCTCCGACTTTTAATTGAGCCGAAAGTCGGACATCCAAACCCTTCCCCCCTTCCCCTTCTGTAGAGCAAATATTTCTCTTTTCTTCTTTTCTCTTCCATATTTTTTTAAAAAATTTTCAAAAATTCTTTCCCTATTCCTTTTCTTTCCCTCTCCCTCTCCCTCTCCCTTTCCCTTTCCCTTTCCCTTTCCCTTTCCCATTCCTTTTCCCTTTCCCTTTTCTTCTTCCTTTTCCTCTTCCTCTTCCTTTTCCTCTTCCTCTTCCTTATCCTTTTCCTTTTACTTTTCTTCTTCCTTTTTCTCTTCCTTTTCCTTTTCCTCTTCCATTTTCCTTTTCATTTTCTTTTCCCTTTCAATTAATAATATTCCCAAATTTGAAAATCCCATTCCCTTTTCCTCTTCCTTATCCTTTTCCTTTTACTTTTCTTCTTCCTTTTTCTCTTCCTTTTCCTTTTCCTCTTCCATTTTCCTTTTCATTTTCTTTTCCTTTTCAATTCCTAATATTCCCAAATTTAAAAATCCCATTCCCTTTTCCTCTTCCACTTCCCCTTTTATTTCCTTTCTCCTTTTCTTTTTCCACTTCCTATTCCATTTCCCTTTTCCTTTTCCTCTTCGTCTTGCTTTTCAATTTCCTCAAACATTTCCCTTTCCCTTTTTTCTTCCTTTCCCTTTTCATTTTCCTCTTTCTCTTCTTTTTCTTTTTCCTTTTCTTTTTCCTTTTCTTTTTCATTTCCCTTTAACTTTTTTTCCTTCTCAATTCCTAAAATTCCCAACAAAAATCTCATTTCCTTTTCCTTCTCCTTTTCATTTTTCTTTTCCTTTTCTTTGCTTTTTCCTTTCCCTCTCAGAATTTTCACAAATTCAAAAATCCCATTCCTTTTTCCTTTTCCCTTTCATATTCCAAAATTCTAAAATCCCATTCCTTTTCCTTTCCCTTTCTTATTTTTCCCAAATTCTAAAATCCCATTCCTTTCATTGTCCTCTTCCTTTTCTTTTTTTTTCTTCCTTTTCATTTTCCTTTTCTTTTTCCTTTTCCTTTCCCTTTTACTTTTTTCCTTTTCATTTTCCTCTTCCATTCCCTTTTCCTCTTCCACTTCCCCTTTTATTTCCTTTCTCCTTTTCTTTTTCCACTTCCTATTCCATTTCCTTTTTCCTTTTCCTCTTCGTCTTGCTTTTCAATTTCCTCACACATTTCCCTTTCCCTTTTTTTCTTCCTTTCCCTTTTCATTTTCCTCTTTCTCTTCTTTTTCTTTTTCCTTTTCTTTTTCCTTTTCTTTTTCATTTCCCTTTAACTTTTTTTCCTTCTCAATTCCTAAAATTCCCAACAAAAATCTCATTTCCTTTTCCTTCTCCTTTTCATTTTTCTTTTCCTTTTCTTTGCTTTTTCCTTTCCCTCTCAGAATTTTCACAAATTCAAAAATCCCATTCCTTTTTCCTTTTCCCTTTCATATTCCAAAATTCTAAAATCCCATTCCTTTTCCTTTCCCTTTCTTATTTTTCCCAAATTCTAAAATCCCATTCCTTTCATTGTCCTCTTCCTTTTCTTTTTTTTTCTTCCTTTTCATTTTCCTTTTCTTTTTCCTTTTCCTTTCCCTTTTACTTTTTTCCTTTTCATTTTCCTCTTCCATTCCCTTTTCCTCTTCCACTTCCCCTTTTATTTCCTTTCTCCTTTTCTTTTTCCACTTCCTATTCCATTTCCCTTTTCATTTTCCTCTTCCTCTTTCTCTTCTTTTTCTTTTTCCTTTTCTTTTTCCTTTTCTTTTTCATTTCCCTTTAACTTTTTTTCCTTCTCAATTCCTAAAATTCCCAACAAAAATCTCATTTCCTTTTCCTTCTCCTTTTCATTTTTCTTTTCCTTTTCTTTGCTTTTTCCTTTCCCTCTCAGAATTTTCCCAAATTCAAAAATCCCATTCCTTTTTCCTTTTCCCTTTCATATTCCAAAATTCTAAAATCCCATTCTTTTCCTTTCCCTTTCTTATTTTTCCCAAATTCTAAAATTCCATTCCTTTTCCCTTTCTTATTTTTCCCAAATTCTAAAATCCCATTCCTTTTCCTTTCCCTTTCATAATTTTCCAAAATTCTAAAATCCCATTTCTTTTTCCTTTTCCTTTTCCTTTTCTTTTTCCTTTTCCTTTTCCTTTCCTTCTCCTTCTCTTTCTCCTCCTTTTCCTTTTCAATTCCTAATATTCCCAAACCAAAAAATCCCACTCTTTTTTCTTTTCCTTCTGCTTTTCAAAAAACGATTCCTTTTCCCTTTTCCTTTCCTAATATTCCCAAATTCTAAAATTCCATTCCTTTTTCCTTTTCCTTCATTTTTTTCAAAAATCCTATTCCAATTCCCCTTTCCTTTCCTAATATTCCCAAATTAAAAAATCCCATTTCTTTTTCCTTTTCCTTTTCCTTTTCCTTTTCCTTTCCTTCTCCTTCTCTTTCTCCTCCTTTTCCTTTTCAATTCCTAATATTCCCAAACCAAAAAATCCCATTCTTTTTTCTTTTCCTTCTGCTTTTCAAAAAAATATTCCTTTTCCCTTTTCCTTTCCTAATATTCCCAAATTAAAAAATCCCATTCCTTTTCCCCTTTCTTTTCATAATATTCCAAAATTAAAAAATCCCATTCCTTTTCCCTTTTCCCTTTCATGATTTTCCCAAATTCTAAAATCCCATTCCTTTCCCCTTCCCTTTCATAATTTTCTAAATTCTAAAATCCCATTGCTTTTCCATTTTCCTTTCCTAATTTACACAAATTCTAAAATCTCATTTTTTTTCCTTTCTGTCCCTTTCTGTGCACAATTTTCTAAATTCCCAATATTAACAAATTCTCACTTGCACAAAATAATTACGTTTTTAATTTCAAAATTTACTATGAGATAATTATTTTTTTATTTAAATTCAGGTTGCGGACTCTTCAATGTTACAAAGAACAAAATGATTAAGAAATGGATGCTCAAGAGCTAATTATTTTAAATTTCGACAAAACAAGATATTTTATTTTTTGATTTGAGTTCTATAGTACTAAATAAAAATAAATTGAAAAAAATAGAAATAATGATTTTGTGTTGTCTTTATTAAAAATTATTTGGTTTAATTGGTTAAGTTTAATATGTTAGCAAAATTTAACAAATATTATGCAATTCTTACTTTAAAAAATATAAACTTTTTTAAAAAGTCAAACCTTAATACTCTCTCTTATCTCACATCAACCTTTACTTAAAAAATTGAATTTAAACCTTGCGTTTCAATTAAGTCTAATTTTAGACATATCGTCCAAACTCTGAGAAAATAAAGAAAATAATTTTTCCGTAAATTAGTAGAAAAATTAGTTATTTAAATTTAAATATTTCTTCATCACGTCTCCAACTCAGTCAATCGCTGATCCATCACCGTTTTTCGTTTCTCAACCGTCTCCATTTGGTCACCGTCTCCAACTCAGCCCATTTCCGTCACCGACTCCAACACCGTTTTCGTTTCTCAACCGTCTCCATTTGGTCACCGTCTCCAAATCAGCCCATTTCCATCACCGTCTTCAACACCGTTTTCGTTTCAAAACTTTCCCTCTCCCTCTCCCGCTCGCTCTTGCTCTCGCTCTCGCTCTCCCTCTCCCTCTCGCTCTCCCTCTCCCTCTCCCTCTCCCTCTCCCTCTCCCTCTCCCTCTCCCTCTCCCTCTCCCTCTCCCTCTCCCTCTCCCTCTCCCTTTACCTTCAAATTTCAAAATTACTTTTAAATTTTAATTAGTAAATCGCTGGAATGTATGTATCAACAGAAAGGTGTCAAAATTACACTTTACAATCTTGAATCAATGCAAAAAATCTAATTATAGACATTCTATACATTGTTTTAGCGCATATAACGGTCTACCTTAGTTCGGCCCCGGCACGACTCGGCCCCAGCGGCTTTTTGGCTATAACTTTTTTCATTGCCAACAAAATTCTACATTGTTGGTATCATTCGAAGCTCTAAGTGTCCTCTATAAGCCTGCAAAATTCTGAAAAATTTAGTTAAGGTTTAAAAAAAGTTATGGTTAGAAGAAATCAAAAACCAAATTTACCAACCTTTTTGACAATAAATTTGTTCAAAAGTGACCAATTTTTTTGAACTTTTGCAGGCTAATAGAGCATGTTAAGAGCTTTCAAATAATACCGCGAATGTTGAATTTGGTTAAGAGTAAAAAGTTCTAGCCAACAAGCTGTTGGGGACGAATCGTGCTGGGGCCGAACTGAGCCGGTCCGGCATACGGTCACGGTCTAGCATGTAAACAATTCAGTTTTAAAAAATGTCTTTAAAAGGGACAGAAAAATTCAAAAAATAAATTTCATTTTAATAATTTTATAAAGTTCATGCATTCCGGCCATTTATAAATTAAAATTAATATTTGCTCTACAGATTGTATATAGTTATAGGTGGGTCCTTCCCCCGCGCGTAGTTTTAAAGGTAAAGGTAAAAAGGTAATGTTATATCTAAATTTGCATTGTTAAACAAAAAAAGTTTTGGTTAACAATGCAATCATTCTTTCCGGTCGGCTCACATTTCACAAAAAATTTAAATCCCAATTCATTTTCAGGTACTGACAAACGGAACACTTTTGATGATGGACGTCACATAAAAAGATAATTTAAACAAATTATTATTTATTAAAATAATTCAAATCTTTTATACAAACTCAATTTATTATTTTCCAGGAATGTCTTGATTTTTCTGCGCTCATTATGTTGTGCTGTTGTTCCAACTTCGCAATGAATTGCGCTAAAATTCTTTTTTTGTAAGCTCAGCACCTTTTTTCAGTCTAATAGAATTTTATTCAGTTTCAGGTGTTGGCTGATGAACAAAAAATGGATTGACGCCGTCAAAAATTTTCCATTTTGTAAGATTCTTCACACAACTTTTTTACATAGGTAATAAAATGTGTCCCATTTTCAGTTACTGATGCTGACTGATAATCAAAAAATGGATTAAAGGCGTCATAAATTTTCTTTTTTGTAAGATTAACATTACTTTTGAACATACATAATTGTATGTATCCAATTTTCAGTTTCAGGCTTGGCTGGTCACTAAAAAATGGATTACGGGCGCCTATTGATGAGTCACAGCCAAAATTTTGTTTTTGTAAACAACTTACATTTTTTTGGTCCGTTAATTCTTTTTTTAAGGTGTTTTGGTTTTTGGTCCCGGATTGGACTGGAGCGAAAAAACTCCAAAAAAACTTTTTATTTAAATTCTCTAATACTTGTGTTTAAATAATTGTCACAAGTTTTATTGGATTTGAATAAATTCGTTTAAACTTATTACAGCATGTATTTCTACTAAATTAAAAAATGATATTGCATCACAGTATTATTATCTGCTTGAAATTCTTCCATCCTTCCTTCAACCCTTAATTCCGTCCTTCCTCCTTCCTTCCTTCCTTCCGGCGAAACGAAAAAATAAAATGTAAATTTATTTTTGTTGATTGTTTGTTAATAAAAAAAATTTTTTGATTTTTTTCTCTCATAAAAGTTTTTAATAAACTTTCATTATTTGATTTAAAACGGAGTGAAAAACCTCCATGGAAAAACACTTTTTTGTGGCATAATTCCTTCGCATATGTTTATAAAGTCATATGCTGGGTTTTATGCCACTAAATTATGTTATTCGTCTACAACAACACCTTTGAACAGCAAATATTTCGTATTCCGGCCAATTTGGTTCTTTTTTTCGATACATTTCAACAATTCGTTATTAAATATTCTTCATAAAAGCGTAAAATTTAATTTTGATTCTTCAACAATATGTCTTCAAAATAAAATAATATTTAATTCTAAATCAAACCAATTCCATTTAATTAATATTTTTAAAAAATTTATTTGAAATAGCTTAAAATTTCTATTCATATTTAATAAATGCATCCCACATTTAAGGATCTTAAACAATAAATCCTTTGCAATAAATATTTCTATAAATTATTATTTTCTTCATTTTAATTCCAATTATTATTAGCATTTTTATTGTTATTTTTGTATTTTATGTAACTTAATATGATTTTTAACTAATTTTAAATTATTTAACCAATTTTTTACTTTTTAGAACATTTATCTCATTGATCCCTAATCCTTCCTCCCTAAATTTTACTATCTCGAAATGCGTTATATTATTTTGGAAGTATCTTCAAAAAAGCTCGTCATCTGTGGAGAAAAGTTTAGCAAAAAATGCTCAGAGGAATATGACCTTGAAAAATTGACAAAGCCAATTGAAGTTAGAAAATATTAAATTTAATAAAAAATACTGATAATATTTATTATAAGGGAAGAGACAACGAGACGGATTTGGTCCATATTCGTGGAGCCATCTCAGAAATTGAAAATGCCGGAGGAGCCGGGATCGTATTGGGAGGACACACGATCGGATGTTTGCGCCGACGGCTTCTGGACCGTTGGCAGCAAATGGAGATGCTCATGATTGAGCAAAACGTTGATAGTCATAGAACTGTAATATAAAACAATAAAATTAAATCCTAATACAGTACACTTTATAAGATACTCCCACGGCCGAGTCAAATTCCGTGGCCTAATGTTGCACCAATTAAGGAATTGACTCAAAAAAAATCAATTCCTGGATTAGCACCGGTCACTTTATGTTTTACAATTTTGTTCACTCCATATTTAGATTTTAAATGCCAACAAAAAAATTGAATTGCCAAAGCCACGGGCAGTTATTGATCGAATTGCAAAAGTGAATAAATTTGTGGTTGTTGGAAAGGGACGCCCAAGCTCGGTGATATATATAAATATATGTTTTACAGACAATAAATTTTTAACTTTAGTGGAAGAGCGAGTCAGGAATGGAGGAAAAGATCGAGAAAAAAGTGCCAATTGGATATTCGCCCTTAATTAAGGTGTAATAAAATATAAAAAAATTAAAACTAAATTATTAAGGGATATGCCCTTCCGCCACAAAAAAATTCGGCATTTTTGCCGAAAAAACAAACAAAATTGCCGTGGATAACTTCAAATGCTTGGAGAAAAATTGTTTTAGTGGAAAAACAATTTAAGGTTGGCTACAAAAGCTCATAATAAAAATAAAATTGTATAAAATTATTTGACTCTTTTAAATATAATTAATTTAAAAACAGGCTCTGGATTGGATTGAGAGCAATGCATGGCGAGGAGTTTCATTTATGGAAAAGAACTTTGTCTGTGAAGTACGATAAAATAGAATAATTTAAAATATATATAAATAAAAAATAACGTACTAAGTTAAGGAGCACAAATGGGTCTCATTGAATGCATGGCGGAAAACTGTTCATGCAGAAAAGGAAACTATGATTGAAGTAATGAAATAAATTTAATTCAAAAGTAATTTTAATAAAAAATTTAGTTTTCCGCTTCGGAACAACCTCTGGAGAACAACATAAGTAAACCAACTTATGCTCAAATGGTTGTACAAAAACCGGTAATATAATTATTCTGACCAAAATTGAATTACATAAAACGATACTCACCCTAATACAGACATCTTTCGTTACGGAGCCAAGTAAAGAAAAGGTCGTCAAAAAAAGCGAATACCAGAGTGTTTATGAGTCGAACCACAAATCGCCTATGTTGACAACATATAGCGACATTCTATTTGGAATTAAAGTAAAAATAAAAAGCTTTTCAATTTATTAAAATAATTATTAGAAAATAATTACAATTAAAAAAACTTATTTAGATCCTGCCAACGACGAATGTTTGCAAAAAAGTGCTTGAAATCTATGTGGAAAAAACAACCCCTTTGTCTGGGTCCGCGGCAAAAAAGGAAAGCAGTTGTCTCAAAAATTTTGTTAAAAAAATGGTCAGAAAATTAACAATTTGTCAACTAAAAATTAATAATTTATAGAAGTCACATTCTACAAAGCGCAGAATGATAACACCACAAAAATTGGCTGCAAAAAAAATTCTTTTAAAGAATCAAACATTGGAAAATAAGGTTAAATCACAATAAAAAAAAAAATTAAATAAGTAGATTAAGGTTCCAAACAAAACGATTGAATTTTCCACTCGAGATTATGCACCAAATGCTGCCCAATTTATGGACAATAACAAATTTTACGTTTTGACATCTCTAACCAATGGTAAAATTTAATCATCTTTTTGCGAAAATTTATATTAATCACATCGGTTGTCAGAAATTTCATTCGACCCAATTGGAGTTGTGAGTGACAGAGCAAGTGTGCTTCTTCCTTCTTCAAATTCAAAAAAATGGAAGCAATTGAAACAAAAAATGAATGGCCGGACCCAATGGATTAAGCTTATTCCTAAGCTTAAATATGACATATTTAAAGCTCAGATCCCGGTAAAAAACATAAGCTAAAACATCATTTATAAAAATTTGCAGCAACGGTCTTGGACTTCTGACTTGATCCGAGCCATGCTATTGCTGAGAGCTTATATATTTGATTGCGACAAACATTCTTTAACATTCCTAAAAAGGCTTATTAAAGATATGGTTAACGCGCAGAAAATGTCACGAGATTCATTTGAAAAAAAGAATATTTCTTTCGGGAATCTCCGCAAAGGCGGTAAAAAACCACATTTATTAAAAACGTTAATAATTTTTTTAGAAATAATACTTTCGAACATGAGAGGGGGTGGCGGTCAGCAAGAAGAACCAAATTCTTCCGGAACAAATAAAGAAATGCAGCATGATTTTTTGAAAAAAAAATTCATTGAATTTCCAAATGATCGAGAGCAGGCTTATTTGGAAATCAGAAGAGAATTCGGAACAGCTGTTGTTGGTCCTGAACAACTGTATAAATGGTGGAGTCATTTCGTTAGGGGCATTTCAACAATACGTTCCATTGGAAGTAAAAAAATTATGTTTAAATTAAAACTTATTAAAATTATAAAATTAAGGGCCCACAAATTCAACAGAGAACGAAACCCCTCGATCTTCCAAGGGAAGAAAAGCTTTAAACAGATCATCAACTGCATCAGATGATTTATACTGTAATCTTATCAAACTCTTAAAATTTATCCAATAAATTATAGTTGATGCTCTCTCAACAACAAGTGATGAATTTTTATCTGAGCCTGGAGATGATGATCCTACTGAAAAGAGTGCATTTGATGAAATGACGCAAGAAAATGCGAACGATTTAGGCATAGATATAAGAAGTAAAAAATATCTTATAAAACAATAGGAAAATATTCTTTAATTATGATGGAACTAAATTTATTCGTTACAAAATAATTAAAAACCTTTGATTACAAAATTATAGGTCGCTCAAATCTACGTCGAAAAAAAGATGGAACAATTGAAACGACCGATTTATGTGTCTTTGCGCCAAAATGCAAAAATAACGTGTTCAAAGAAACGGGGTATTCCATCCTTAACTGTGGACATAAATGTCATTGGGAAGGAGAATATGCTAAATGGTAAAAATATAAATTATATAATTTAAAGAAGAGAGTAATTTTGACAATGAGCAACCAATAACATTTAAAATATTAAATTATTATTTAACTTATATTTAAATTCAGGGTTTCTGGTGGCCATTTTAAACGATGTCCCAACCAAAGATGCAAAAAAAATGCTACAGTTAAATGCACATGCTGCAAAAAAAATATTGGTTATGGATTATTTGAATGTGGTTGTTATTGCACAAAAACTGCACAAGACATGGACATGCATGCTGATAAACTTGAAAAAATGTAATTCAAATTTATATAATCATTTTAAAAAATATATTTAAGATTGTCTGACAATAATGGAAAATGCCCACGAATTGGCTGTGGTGTACGACATCCAGGATTTTGCAACTTATGCAAAAAACTATTTGTTCTTTCACCATCTGGTGGTCAACAGCAAAAAGTTTATCTTCAATGTTGCCAATCATATTATCATCACATATGCTGGTATTCATAAATACTTAATTTAAAATGTACCATAAATTTAAGGCAAAATTCTACATTGAAAAATTGCTGTCCTAATAGTTGTTCATCATTGTGGCATGGGGTTAAAGAGATCAGTTTTAGGTATATAAACACTGAAAATCATTTTAAAACAATTAATTCAGGCCTTCTTGCGGTATTGCAAGTACAATAGTCGCGCAACATGATGTTAAGCCACGTGGAATTATTGGTGGCAGACCTCGAAGTGATGAACAACTCAAAAGCCCGAGATTATCATCAAGAATTTCGAATGCATCTATTGATTCCATCTTAATGCCTCCGCCTTCTTCATTGGCTCCTCGAAGAAGCTCGCGAGTCCGACGCACACCGTCAACATTAAGTCACCAAACTGGACCAATTTCTTCCACCTTCGCAACAATTACGACACATTGTTCTACCGCCGTACACACAAAACATTTTGGATATGGCTGTGCTGCAAAGTCCGCAAAGCACTTGCCAAATTATTACAACACTCTTGGCAAGGTAAATTTCTGAAAAATTAATTATTATTTTTCTGAAAAATAACCTATCTTTTTTGTTTATTAAAGGGCACATTAAAATGTCCTCATTGTGCCGCGTTGCTCTTCAACAGCGAAGCAACAGGCAGTGCAGCATTTTCAAAGTGTTGTGCCAAAGGCCGTGTCGACTTGGCAGCACGATTTACGGCGCTCCAACAACAGCCTGCGTGTTATAAGGCACTGTTTACCAACAAAGACTCAACAACACTTCGAAAGCAAAAACATCTAATGGAACATGTACTTGCGTATAACAACAGCCTGTCATTCGGCCATGTCATCACCCAGAGAAGTGAAGAAGAATTCTTCAGGATCGTCAAGTGTAACAACATGATCCAGTACGTCCTTTGGGACTACAACCCTCCGGATGGCTCACTGCCGCTGCTACACGGTCAATTGTTTACCATTCCGCCAACACAAGCACACGAACGCTTGGGCGACATTGCTAAGCAATTCGAACTCAATGTAAAATGAAATTAATTTTTAACAAGTCATTTTAAACTTAATTTAAAAATAAAGGGCGATTTGCTGTCGGAGCTGCACGATATGCTTCGCAAGTTGCATCCAATGGCGAAGCTCTACGAAACTGCATCTGAGACATTTAACCAACTACCGGCAGATGAGCGAGTCAATTTACGGATGCTTGTCGTGGGGACAAACAAAAGAGGCCAAGAAAGGACACTCAAAGAAGATGAAGCTCAACCCGTTGATGTGCAGCTACCACCTGACTATATGCTGAAGCAAATCCATCCGGGTCGTCTGCAAGTTGAGACAGAAGCTGGCAGTCATCTTTTGGCACAAGTAAAATAAAAAATCAAAATATTTTAGAAAATATTTTTATAGTTCTTTGTGGACTCTGGACAAAATGTGCTGCCGAACATGAATTATGAAGTTGTTCTTCTTGGACGACAAGGCACGGGACAACAACATTTGAAATGGTGGCGAAGGGAAATTGATCCAGCAACATTTCCGCTGATGTTTCCAGAAGGACAATTTGGATTTGGTAAAATTTAAAAGTGTATATATATAATTAAAATTATTGACTATATTTAAGAGGATGGATTGCCATTGAAGATGAAGGAGGGCGAAAAATTCGACCCAAAACAAAACGCCATCACCATCAAGGACAACGACAAGCCATTGGACGACAAGGAAGACCTTGGCGAAGCAGAAGAATTTTTGGGAGTGTATGAGCGCGTCTTCAGACCACGTGACCGGGTCTCGCGAAACCAATTCTTCCGCTACATGGCCCAAATTCGTGGAAGAAATGACTGGCATGGACATCACTGGCTCTGGCAGTGGGGAAAATTGGCGCAGCTGTATTCCATCACAGCTAACAACAGAATGGAAGCAGAACGAGTCCAGTACATGAAGCGGCTACTTGGAAAGAAGAAGCTCGTCACACCAGCTTCCATCATGAGTATGCTGGAGAAGTACCGTGATGGGCAAGGTGAATAATAATTTTAAATCAATCCAAATAATTTATAATACTTTTAAGGGCTCACTGGCGAAATCGGGCGCGTCATCATGACGGATGAACATTTCAGAGGGTCGCGGCAGTTCTACCAAAAAGAATTCGCCAACTGCATGACCATCTGCCGTGAGATTGGCAAGCCTGACCTGCTCATCACGTTCACAATGGACCCCGAGTGCCAAGAGCTGGCCATTCTATTTCCAAAAGACAACAATGGAAAACAACAGCAATGGTACGACCGACCGGACATCGTGACACGCCTCTTCATCGACAAGTTGGCGGAGCTGAAAAGGGACTTGACCGTGAGAATGGTCATGGGTCCACTAAAAGGATGGTTTTACTCCGTCGAACACCAAAAACGGTAAAATAAACAAATATTTTAAGCAAAATTAAAATAATTACTTTAGTGGAATGCCACACGTCCATATCTGCCTGATTTTGGACTGGGAGGCAATGCGCGTCGGAGGAAAGACTCGAACACCAGAGGACTACATCGACGAGTACATCTGTGCTGAGATTCCACCAAAGCCTGATGAAAGCGCAAGGGATGAGCATCTCCAACGGCATCTTTACACCACCGTAACAACAAAAAATATCCACACATGCGCTGAAAATCGTTGTCTGGTGGATGGAAAATGCATCAAACATTTTCCTGTAAATTTCTAATTTTAAAACAATTATTAAATAATTAAAAATATAGAAGCCGTATGAGTATGACAACGTCTACTCGGAGAATGCTTACCCGCGCTACCGTCGACGTCCTCCTCCTCCGAGTGCCGAAGAAGCTCAACAAAATCCTGAGCAATTTGGCCGGGTGTTCGAGTACAAGGACCGCTATGGAAAGCTGATCAAGAAGGACAACGCACATGTTGTCGCCTTCAACCCATTTTTGTCCGCCAAATACCGATCTCAGTATGTTATGATTAGTAAATAATTTAAAATAAAAAATATATTTTAGCGTCAATGTCGAGTTCGTTGCCGGTGATGGGTGCGTCAAGTACTTATGCAAGTACGTGATGAAGGGCGCGGACATGGCGTTCATCAAGATCAGCGGTCAAGAAGGGACGCTAGCATACGATGAGTACCATCAGCTGCGACTGGCACGCTACATTACATCAATGGAAGCGGTCATGTCAATGTGGGGTACTCCGCTTGTGCAGCGATCACATATTGTAATTTAATTAATTAAAAAATATTTAAAAATTTAAAAATTAAAGGTCGATGAATTGGACGTCCATGGACCGGAAGGTCACCGAATTGCCGTCGAACAAGGCTTTGATGATGAAGAAGAAAAAGCAGGTGCACTTGTTGAAGCTGCCGAAAAGGAGGAAGAGAGGCGAAAAACTGGCGAAGAGCGAATCACTCAGCTTACCGCCTATTTTGCCTTCAACAAACAACGCTCAAGCACGGATGGTCCTTTGCATCTGACGTATGCCACTGCCTACAAGAAACTACGCTACGACAAGAACAACCGTCGTTGGCAGCCATACGTGATTGGAGCGTTGGAAGGACAAAAATTGTGCCGGCTGAAAACAGTTTCACCGACAAACATGGACCTTTTGGTAATTAAAAATATGAAATTTATAAATATAATAAAATTTTCAAGGCAATTCGTCTCCTTCTTCTGGTCGTCGAGGACCCAACTAGCTGGGAAGATCTGCGCCGACACAATGGCACCGTTCATCGGACTTTTGTTGAAGCGGCACAAGCAAAGGGACTGCTCAACGACAACGAGCTGTGGATGCGCACCATTCGCGAGGCATTTGCCACCAAAAAAAGACCGAAACAATGCATCAGATGGTTGGCCGTCTTCTTTGCAACAGCCAACTTGTCCAAGCCAATGGACCTGTTCGACTACGTGATGGAGATCTCTAACACCTGGCTAACCGTTTGGTCGCTTAACAACGCTACACCGGAAGCCAAACGACAGTACGTACTCCGCGCATTGGAGTGGTTCCTCCTGGCGAATGGCGTGCATCCAGACGCAGACGAAAGGGAGGACGGAACCTTCCAGTCGGCATGCGAAAAAATTGGTTTGCCGCGCCCAGACGGAGTCCAATTGACAAAAGACGATTACATCCAAGTAGAAATTTACTTTAATTACCGAAAAAAAATTTAAAAAATTAAAAACAATAGTTGGTGTTCTTCCGGGACGACTTGGTCAACGCGAGGCTTCCCGAAGAATTGCGTGCTGACAACGCCAGCAGCTCAATGCGGAAAAGATACGCGGACATCTACACAGCGGACCCGAAGCCAAACAACGAACAACAAATGTTGGTGGACGCTGTGTATGATGGTGTAAAGGCAGCAAATGAACTGCGAAAAGGAGACGCCGACGACATCCACCTGAACACGCCTCGGCTATTCATGGTCACAGGCGAAGGCGGTGCCGGAAAGACCTTCACTTATAATGTTTGTCATTTTGGCAAAAAATGAAATAATCAATACTTTTTAGAAGATCATTGCCAAAGTGAAGGCGGCCGGGTTCAATTTCCTTCCAATGGCAACAACAGGCATAGCGGCGGAACTTTTGTACGAAGGACAAACGGTCCACAAGCGCCTCTGCCGACAACGGCACATTGATGCTTCAACACCATTAAACGTCGACTTGGAGAGTAATTTTGCCGAAATGCTCCGAAGAATTGACGGCATGATCATCGATGAGATCAGCATGCAGAACCGTGACGTGCTTGAGTACGTTGATCGCTTGCTGCGCTTTGTTGTGCCAACTGACTCCTTGAAAAGTTTGCCATTCGGCGGAAAGGTGATGATAACCAAAAAAATTTTTTAATTTTAATTGTTCAGGCAGTCGTAATTGGTGGAGATTGGAAGCAGCTGACTCCAGTTGTGCCCGGCGGTGGCCATCTTGACCAGTACAACGCGTCTGTGAAGAACTCTGCTCTCTTCAAGCACTTCACTACGCACCGTCTGGTCACCAACCACCGACTTCAGTCCGGCCAACAACAATACCGTGACTTCCTGAGGCGAGTCGGCACCGGTGCCATCAATGACATCCAACAACGAGTCAAGCTGCCCCAAAAGATTGTTGAACCCGACCGGGACGCCCTTCTTCAGTTCGTCTTCCCACAAGAGTTGTTGGACAAGCCACTTGAGAACTGGCAAAAATTGTCCGAGCGCGCAATTCTATGCCCGCTAAACAAGGAAACCTTTGAGCTGAATAACAAAATAATGGTAAAATTTTGAAAACAAAAATTAAATAATAAAAACTTTAAAAACAGGACATGATGCACAGTGGGAACAATACTGACAACAACGATCGCATTTACACCGCGATAACCGTGCCAATTGTTGATGATGCCGATGCTCTTCAGCTCGAAAACATCGCGGCCAACATCAACCACGAAAATCTGATGCGCCAAACACCACCTGGCATTCCGCAACATCAACTGCGCGTCAAAGTCGGAGCCGTCATGATGGTCACCAACAACATCTCGGTCGAAGAGGGCCTCTGCAACGGAACTCGCGTGCAAGTGCTGAAACTCTACGAAAACATCATCCGCTGCAAAATCCTTACGGGGACGCACCGAGGAGACGAGCACGATTTGCACAAGGCGAGGTTCCAATTTGGCGGCGACCCGAAGGCTCTACATGAAGGCCCTATCCGATGTGAGCGCATCCAATTTCCGCTTCGACCTGGCAGTGTTATGACCATCAACAAATCCCAAGGCAACATTTGACTTAAAATAAGCATTTAATACTTTATTACATTTAAAGGACAAACGCTGTCACATGTCGGAGTTCTGCTGGACAAGTCACAGTGCTTCTCCCACGGACAGCTCTACACTGCCTTGTCCCGAGTTCGAGAGGATACCAACATCCGAGTCTGCACCAAAAACACCGGCCGACGGGTCAAAAACATCGTCATGCTCGAGCTTCTTGACAAAGAAGACCTTGACACCACCACAATGGGTCCTCCGGATGACCCGAACGACCCAGTAAAAAATTTATTGTTAGATTGAAAAAATTTATTTGCTCAGTACCCGCGAGGCCCTCCGCCAGACCACGACTCTGACGACGATGATGATGACGGAAAAGGACCACCAAAGCCACCAACATCGGCCTTCAAGACTCCCACAACACGCTCACGTCGACCATCATCGCCTGATGAACCGCTCAGTGACGACATAACCCTGGACAATCTTCGTAAAATAAAGATTGTCAGGGGTGATATCACGAAACATTGCGCTGACATGCTTGTCAGCGACAAGCGAGGCGACACGGACAACGCTATCCTCCGTGCATGTGAGCCAAATTCTGAAGGTCTACAACAACACCTACAGACCATTCGACAAACCATTCAAGGCCGTGTTCCTGATGGTTTCGTCGCGATCACCCCAACGTTTGGCAACTTAACCCAAAAAGCAAAATGTGAGCAGAAAAAATACAAAATTTAATTTAATAAAATTGAAAATTTAAAGTAATTGCTCATGTGGCCACTCCAACATGCAAAGGAAGGGACCACACTGCAGAGGACATTGAAAATCTTCAGCAGTGTTATACCAAATCTATGCAGGAGCTGGTCAATGGGCTGAAAAATGAAACAGGACAACAGCACACAATTGTATTAATTTTCAGAATATAAAAAATGTCTTAAATTTAAAGGCTTTCCCTCCACTTGGAACTGGCGAGCGTGGCGTTCCACGGGACGTTGCTGCAAAGGCTGCTTTTGATGCTCTGCTCAAATGGCTTGCACAAAACCCATTGGACGCCAAGAAGATCAGCGAGATCCGCTTGGTGCCTTTTGATCGCCCTGATGAACGCCTTTACAAAATCCAATGGCAAATGGTGCATTATTTATTAGTATAAAATAAAGTTTTTCAATAATTTTTAGATCAAACACAAAATAAGCGAGCGAAAAGGCACCAAAGGGTCAAGAGCAAGCTCTGTGGCGTCAAGCTGCCGATCGCTGTCACCAATCAGCAGCTTGACCGCAACAACACCTCCGAAGCCAGCTGCAAAAACGCCACAGATAACACCAACAACAAAAGACACACAAGCCAAAAAACATCTTGCAATTGACTCACAACCAGGACCATCCCATCGGTCTTCTGGTGAAAGCGTTGCTGTCGTCCCAGCACCAACTCCCAAAGTTCATCATAAAAAGCCAACTGCCAAAAATGAACCGCACGCGACAGCAACAACATCATCAACAACAGCAAGCAAAGCATTTTTGATGCGTGCCCAACCCGATGGCAACTGCTTCTTCAACGCTGTTTGCTTGACATTGTTCGGATCAGAAAGCCACGCAGACCAACTTCGCAAGCGAATGTGCGCCTTCCTCCGAACAATTCTTGCTGATCAACGGCTGTTTCTGCGGCAGAATCCCAACTACAACAGCAGGGAAAGATTTCTGCAACGCATTGACCGCATGTTGCTCCATGGCAATAACGAAGGCATAACAACATTGGATGAATATGCCAGACGAAGGGAGAAAGACCGGGACTGGGCTCAGGTGAACGACAGCATGCTGTTGGCCATGTTACTTCAACGGCCCATCGTGATCGTCACGACAACGCTGACGGAACGCGAAATTGAGCAACAGAGACCGCAGTGGAACGATAATCGCCAACATCTATATGTCTACTTCCCAGACGGCGAAATGCGGGTAGATAAAAAATATGAACAATACATTTTAATATTAAAAATTTGTAGCAATCTCTGCGCAATGTTCCTCTGGATCAGCTCCAAAACTTTACGATGGTCCAGGACGTTGGGACACACGTGGACAGACGGCCTGTCAACAATGCGATCGTGCTCTATTACAATGGCCTCAACCACTTTGACACCGTCACTTTTGTAATTTGAAAATTAATTTTGATATTTAATTTACTAAAATATTTAAGGCGCCACGTAGTTCCGCGGAAAGAGCCGGAAACGAAGTCGTCTATGACGACAACTACGTGCCTGCAGCGTTGACACCAGCTGCCGCAGTGGGTTCTCCAGCTCAGCCACAGCCAACAACAACGGCTCAACCCTCTCAGTCAAGTTTTGGACAGCGGACCACTAAAAATGGCAAAACAACAGCCAGCAAGCCAACAACCAGCAGCAGCTCCACCTGCTGAGGTCATTCGAAGGGGCAACAAGCTCGAAATCCAGTCTGAAAGCCCGCGGAAAACACTGTTGTTAGCGGCAAAGCATGCTGTGGCCATGAACACCTCGATGCTGAAGGAAAACATCAGTGAAGCGGAAAAGGCCAAAAAACAACAGCTTCTGCAACAGTGCACTGAATCGATTCATCGACTCAGCGAACACATCCGCGCGGCTACAGATGCGGAATTCAAAGCCAAACAACAACAGGCCATATTCGAAAGCATCAGACAGACTCCTGTTTCATCGGACTCTGCAGCGCTGCATAAGTCCTTCGACAAGCTTCGCAAGCCACTGGAAGAGCTCTACAACGCAATAAGGGACTACCTTATGCTTTGGCAAGCGCTTCGTCAAATTGATGCTGCAAAGTCGTCGCTTGCAAATCTGATCGACTGGCAGAAGGACTTCAAATTTTGTAGCGACCGTCTTCAAACGCTTGGTGAACAATGGAAAGAAGCTGACGACAAATTTGAAGACAAATTTTCAAAAGTCTACAACGACTGCGAAAACTTCAACAGCCCAAAGAAGAAAGGCTCCAGCTTTTTCTCACCATTAAAATCAATTCCAAAGTGAGATTTCAAATGTTTTAAAAAATTATTTCAAGTAAAATAAAATTAAGGTTCATCAAGAGCAAAAAAGACAGCCAGGATCAACAACACCTGGACGCACTTTTGTCCGCGTTGCGTCGGATTTTGTCAGAAAAGAAGGATGAGATCGAAATTGAGACGAAGAAGAAGCGGACCGTTCGCTCTTCGCAAACGGCTACGCGTAGAAGACAACTGGACGAGCCGGCAAGACGCAGGACAAGTGCATCGCCGAGCAAAATTCGAGCGTCCGATGCAAACGTTGAACGTGCAAAGAAGGCAGCCACAGCAGCAGAGTCTCGCTTTTCCACGCCTGCAAAGTTGACAACAGCTGAGAAGGCGCAACTACAACGCGAGCAGCAGCAGCAAAAAAGGAATGAAGAAGCGGAGAAGCAGATGGATGCAAAGCTGGCCATAGTGCAACAACATCTGCAAAGGCAAATTGAACGTGAGAAGAATTTGGCAGTGCGCAACACTCTGTGGAATAGAGAGGCCAAAATGGAACAACGTATCATACAACGGTTCCGTGCGTACCGCGCCATGGTGGACAAAGAGTTTCGCGCAGCTGTCCAACAAGGAGCAACAATCGATTTTGAGCAATGTAAGAAAATAAAATTAAAAATAAAAATATTTAAAAAATGTAGTTCTCAATTCTGACGCCGCGATACGCTCTCTCTGCGAGGAAATTCTCGAGATGGCAGGCCAAGATGCTGACGCCGATGTGGAAGAATTGATGGCAAAACACCAGGCCGTCCTTGAGCGTGAACAGCGAGCCCTGGCCGAGCAGCAGTATTGGCGAGACTTTGCGTTCCAGCCATCAGGTAACCGGGCGAAACAAATAATTGTTTAAATTTCTAAAATTTACAGGAGAATCAATCGAAGAGCAGGCCTTACGCCCGACAGGACTTGAAATGGAGATCCAGCGCTACAATTTTGAGCACCAACAACAAGAGAGAAGGCTGTCAGAAGAACGACAAATGAAACAGCAGAGGCAAGCAGAAATGCTTGAGGAAAAGATGCGCCGAATCCAGCTCGAACAACCAAAAGGCCACCAACATCTGGCAAAGGACTCAACACGAAAGCGCACCCAACATCAAGCGCAAATTGCTACACCAATAAAGGCTGAAACAAAAAGTAAAAAGGAAAAACATTTTTATTAAATTTTTCATTTATTTGAAGAGAGTGACAAGGATGGGGCTCAGCCGTCACCAATGAATGCTCGGAACCAAAAACAGAATGCAATTAGTCGGCTTTACTTCAATGAAGTCAATGCCGGTAAAATATATTTTAATAATAATAAATAATTAAAAAATACAATAAATCAGAACCTGAGCATGTTACGCCCGCTTCATCTGTGTTGACGACTGAACATAACATCGCTGTCATCCAGCCCGATCCTGAAGCAATCCGAGCCCGAGAGATAATCAACCAGCGGCTGAACATCCAAGAGGCAGATTTTGTGGAAGATGTACATTGCGGCAGTGACGACAAGGGTAACAAACTTAACAAAAAATTTAAATATGATTACATTTACAGCGCCTGGTCCGCATCCCAACTTTAATGTTGTGCACATGGAAATCGTTAGCAGCAAAAAAGAAGGGAATTGGCGTGACAGCAACGAGACGTGTGGTGTCTGCACTGAACCACTGCTTCGCGGAGACCTCGTCACTGAGCTGCCGTGCGACAAAAACGTCAAGCACGTCTTCCACACCATCTGTCTCCGCCGGTCCTTGACAAACAATCGGACATGCCCAAAGTGCCGCCGTCCTGTCAATATCTCAGACAATATATGGTGAAAATAACAAAAAAATATATTAGTAGAACAATTAATTTAGGCCATCCAAAGACTCGCATAGTCAGTCATACAAAGACTACTTTGCGGAGCAGAGTCGAAGCGCAACATCTGCCCGACCTCCGGACGATGACTTTGTGATCAGAGCCTGGTAAAAAAAATTGAAAAAAATTAGAACAAAAATTGAATAAATTGCAGGCGTGTCTACGAAGACCTTCGCAGAGGCCAGCGAGACGCCTACGGGAGTGCCATCCGTCGACCATTGGCACCCCGGATAGCGTTTCAGCTCGTGATCAACCAAATCAGGGATGGCAGTTTTGACGCATTTGGCGACCGTCAATTGGAGTGGGATATCTCCGACCCACGGAATGACGAGGAACAAGGGCTCCACATTTGCGAGACCCTCCTGAGAGAAAGAATGGAGGAGGATGAAAAGGAGGAAAAGGAGAAGGAGAAGAAATATTTGGAATTTTGATTTTATTTTTTGTAAAAATTTATCTGAAGATTATTTCGTTTTTGTTTTTTCATAAATTTTTTAGTGATTTTTTTTGACAATTGTTGAGAGTGCCTTGCAATTTTCTCCTTATCACATTTTAGCAAATTTTGAAGGGTATCGTTTTCGTTTAAAATCTTTAAAGTGTGGGCGGAGAAGGGAGGGCGCGATTAATAAATAGTTCATGTATGTTCCGGTGTAATTAACGGCTAGGCTCGGCTGCTCTCAGGTAGCTGCTGCTGCACGAACAACCAGCCACGCATCTGCGCCTGAGCTGCTACTGCACTAACAACCGCGACGGTGCACACCTCACACTTCTACCCCTCGTGTGGCCTACCAGCCGACCCCATCAATTGCCCAGCCATCTACCGGGACGCCTAGTTATCTATATATAAAAATAAGGGGGGGAATTATATAAAACGAAAAAGCGGCAAGCGAATATCGAGAATTTAGCAAGGAGACCGGGACCATTCGAAAGCCCTTGCGATTCTCTACAAAATGGCTCGTGTGAAATAAATTGTGACAAGGTATTTTTTTCGAGAAAACCGCGTTTGAACAAAAAAAAACGGCTTTTTACAATTGGTCAAAAATGGGTTGTAAAATGGGGGTTTTACTCTTATTTCTCGGGAACCGTAAGAGCTACGCTTTTGCGGTAAGCGAACAATTTGTAGAGCTCGTCGAGACGAAGCGTGAGAAAAAAATTTCGTAGCGCTACGACAAGTTCGAACAAAGTTATACCCAGGCAAAGGTCGAAAAAAGCCGATTTTTTTTGTGTTTTCGTCTTCCGGTTTACAATCCGGTTACAATTGTAAATTCTTCCGGAATGTCCGGAATTTGACCAAACCGGTTTGTTTTTTATGTTTTCGCATGTGTACAAAACAGGTTTAAGTTCGCTTTTGGTGAGTTTTCTTCTAAACCGGTACCGGGTTAAGTCCGTTTTCAGTCAATTTTGTTGTGTTTTCGGTTTAAATCTAACATTAACGGTTAAAACTGACGCTATATCTTTGTGTTTTTGCATGTGTTTTCTATAGGTTTGCACCTATAACCGGTTTTCACGTGTTTTCTTCACGTTTACGTGTATTTGCAACACGTTTGCATGCATTTTCAATATTTTACGTGTTTTTAAGCATTTTTACGTGTGTTTCGATAAGTTAACCCATTTTCTGTTGTTATCACTGCACGACATGGGGCAGGCGCGAAGCGCCTGCCCCTCGAGGTGCGCGAGCGAGGAGCGGAGCGAAGCGAAGCGACGAGCGAGTGTACCGAGCCGATACGAACCTGATAATTTTTTTGGATGCCACCTGGGGGGGGGGGGGGGGGCGGGGGGGGGAACGTAGCGGGGGGGGTGGGGGGGGGGGGGGCAGCCCCCCCCCAGGAAAACACTCATATTTAAAAAAATAATATATAAAATGAGCAAAAATTTCTTTATATTTTTAGTATTTTTAATATTTCTTTTTTTTCCCTAGAATTTTTTAAAAAGCTAAAAGAATTCCCATTCCCCGCTTTTCCCCGTCCTCCTCATTCCCCCGCATTGCAAATTTCTCCCGCCCCGCCTCCCCCCACCCGCCTCACTTCGTCTCCCATCTGACACCTCCCCGCCCCCCGCTTCCCCCGCCTTCCCGTTCCCCGCCTCCCGCCTTAGGCCTCCCCGCTTCCCCCCCCCCCTCCCCGCTGCCCCGCCTCCCCGTACCACATCTCCCCGCACCCCACTTCCCCCGCCTCCCCGCATCCCGGTTCCCCCGCCTTCCCGTTCCCCGCCTATCCCACCCGCCTCACTCCGTCTCCCACCTGACGCCTCCCCGCCCCCCTCGCTTCCACCGCCTTCCCATTCCCTGCCTCTCGCCTTACGCTTCCCCGCCCCCCTCGCTTCCCCCGCCTTCCCATTCCCTGCCTCTCGCCTTACGCCTCCCCGCTTCCCCCCCCCCCCCCCCCAACGACCCCCGCCTCCCCGTACCGCACCTCCCCGCACCCCGATTCCCCCCCCCAACGCCCCCCGCCTCCAAGTACCGCACCCCCCCGCACCCCGATTCCCCCGCCTCCCCGCATCCCGCTTCCTCCCCCCCCTTCCCATTCCCTGCCTCCCGCCTTACGCCTCCCCGCTTCCCCCCCCCCCCTGCGCCCCTCGCCTTTCGCCTGACGCCTCCCCGCATTCCGCTTCCCCCGCATCCCCGTCCCCCGCTTCCCCGTTCCACGCATTATTAATAATTTGCATTAAATAGCCACCCAATTTACTTTTAAACACATTTCCGGTTGCATTTTACATTCCATCCCGGTGCCATTGTTCGGGTCAGGACCTCTAAATGGTTTAAATGTAAATTTATTTTTCAAAAACATTACTAAAAATGGTTTAAATGTAAATTTATTTTTCAAAAGCATTGCTAAAAATTTTATATGAAACGAATGAAAATGCCTGTTTTATATTAATAAAAACACAATTATAAAAAAACGCATGAAAATGCGTGTTTTATATTAATAAAAACACAATTGTAAAAAACGAATGAAAATGCGTGTTTTATAAAACACAATTGTAAAAAAACGAATGAAAATGCGTGTTTTATATATATAAAAACACAATTGTAAAAAAAACGAATGAAAATGCGTGTTTTATATATATAAAAATACAATTTTAAAAAAACGAATGAAAATGCGTGCTTTATATTAATAAAAACACAATTGTAAAAAAACGAATGAAAATGCGTGTTTTATATTAATAAAAACACAATTGTAAAAAAACGAATGAAAATGCGTGTTTATTGTCAATTAAAAAAATAGCGCAATTTTAAATTAATAAAAAACAAAAAAAAAATTATGAACTTGATCACATTTTAGTTCTGTCGCTTTTTCGCATCAAACTGATAAATATGCTGCAATGTGGTCACGAACACAATGGGTTTTTGCAAAATTTTACAAACCGTTTTTTTATTATTTTCAAAAAAAAATCAATGATTAAAATACAATGAATTCATAAAAGGTTCAATTTCCCAATTCCGACAGCCAGTCTTTGTAAAAACATTTTTAAAAACACGTACAATTTAAGTTTCACAAAACATTTTTACAAACCCGTATAATGTTTGTTTTTCACAAACATTTTTAAAAACACGTACAATTTAAGTTTCACAAAACATTGTTAAAAACCCGTACAAATTTTGTTTCTCTAAAACATTTTTAAAAACCCGTACAATGTTTGTTTTTCACAAACATTGTTGAAAACACGTACAATTTAAGCTTCTCAAAAACATTTTTAAAAAAAGGTTTTCCCCGTACAATGTTTGTTTTTCACAAACATTTTAAAAAACACGTACAATTTAAGTTTCACAAAACATTTTTAAAAAAACGGTTTCCCCCGTACAATGTTTGTTTTTCACAATCATTGTTAAAAACCCGTACAAATTTTGTTTCTCTAAAACATTTTTAAAAACCCGTACAATGTTTGCTTTTCACAAACATTGTTAAAAACACGTACTATTTTTGTTTCTCAAAAACATTTTCCTGAAAATAGTTTATGTTATTGATATGTATTTTTCGTTTAAGCATTTTTCAAAATTTGTTTGTGTTTTCGGAAAACTTTCACAGTCTTTTGTTTTGTGTTTTTCAATTAGGTTATCGCCATTTTTGTTTATATTTTCCAAGAAATCATTTCTGCTTATGTTTTAACTTTTCCGGAAAACTATTCTATTTTCCGGAAAAAACTATTTCTGAATTTGGTTTTTAGCTTCCCAAAATTTCTGTTCATATTTTAACTTTTCCGGAAAACTATTAAGCTTTTCCGGAAAATAATATTTCAGAATTTGGTTTTTACTTTCCAAAAATCATTTCCTGTTTATGTTTTTATTTTTCCGAAAAACTTTTAATCCGGAAACTTTTTACAATTTCCGCAAAATAAATCTGTTTACTTTTCCTTAAATCTATTTATATTGGTGGTTGCTATTGTTCAATAAATAATTTAATTTTTTGGTCAATTGAGTAAAAGATCAAAATTAAAAATTTATTTTATGATTATTTATTCATTCATCTGCCCCTCCGTCAATCTGTTCAAATCCCTTCTTTTTGCTCCACCGAGCGAGCGAACGGACGCAAAATTGGCCAACCGGTGGTCGTACTGCTTCAAAATGCGGGCATGGTCCACGGACAGTTGGTCATCCGCTTTGCACACAGTGAACTCCTCCAGCAGCTCAATGCTACCTGTTGATGCAGGGAAAAGGAAAGGCTTTTTGAAGAAAAAATTTTAAATTATTTATTTGAAAATTATATGAGAAAAATTTTCATGAGATTTTTTCTAAATTTAATGACGAATTCTAGGAATTTTTCAAAAAAAAATTGCTAAAAAATTTTATTCTCATACAATTTTCAAAGTAAAAATTTTCTACTTTTTTTTTGAAAAAAAAATGCTTGATATGTTTTTTGAAATTTATTCCCGGCGGTGCTATGTTTCGGCGGCTGTATTTTGGAGTGTACCGTTGGTATGGATTAACCAAGTAGGAAAAAGAAGGGGTATGACCAAAGAAAATGAAAACCTGGTATTGCTTGGAGCTTAGCTATAACAATAGAGCAACAAATTGCACCCAAAAAATTTTGAAATTTTCTTTCTCATGAGTAGACGGAGGCGGACTTATTTCAAAAATTTGACCTGGCGATGGCTGCCATAAAAAAGGGAATCTTCGTCCCCTTTGAACAAAATATTTAAAATAATTTACAGAAAATTTTTTTCTGCTTGACGGCGCCATCTGATAATTTAGCATAATTCAAACCTTTAAAACTTTTGGCCGTTGGACCATTTTGATTACAAATTCGTCCCATATTTCCCCAAAAATGCCCACCATTTTCCAGCCGTGTTGGCATGCCCAACTTGCGCAGCTGCGGTTCCATGGCACCGTGCAAGTGCAATTCCGCCGGTATTTGGTCGGTCGGCAGCGAAATGTCCGCCAAAGCGACGGCGCCCGCCTGGGCAAACTCAGCTTCAGTGTTTTCATTGAAAAACTTTTGAAAATTTTTAGGATTTTTTTTAAATTTCTGTCGCTTTGTGAGTAAAAAACATTTCATTCGCCGGGCCGAAATTGGAAAATTAAAAAATTTGAAAAAATGTTTTGATGCCAAAATTAAAAAAAAATAATTTTTTTTTAATTGAATTTAATTTAAAAAGCGCCACAAAGTAAAAAAAAAAAGGTTAAAAAGTTTTTGATTTTAAAAATTGGGACGGAAAAGCAAATAAAAAAGGAACACAAGGGGGGAGCTTAGAATTCGTAAGCCCTTTAACAAAAATTTCCATCAAAATGGTTACCCCACATTATCGCCTATGTCCAAATCGGGTTCAAACTTACATTTTCTCAATTTCAGATAGATTAAACAACATTTAAATAAAGTTATGTTCAGAATAATCAAAAAAACAAGCTTTCTTAAATTTAATTCTGTTTCAAACCTCTAAGCTTGAAAAAATGTAAGTTTGAGCCCGATTTTGGACATAGGCGGAAATGTTTGCCATGACCGAAATGTGCCGCCGGCAAAAAGAAAAAGAAATTACGAAAAATTGCAATTTTTTCCCGCCGACCTTTGCACTTCGTTTGCCTTCGCATTGGTGAACGTCAGTCCGCTTTGGCATCTCTCAAAAGTGCGCTCACTTTGTGCAATTCATTCGTCTGAATTGGGATGCATTTTTTTCAGTGTGTTCGGGGTTGTGTTGAAATTGGGCATTTTGCCATAGCTTGCAAAATTCACTGTTTTTAGGGTTGGATTCCCTTTCCAACCTGTTCGTCTTGTGCCGATTTGCCCAACGCCACGGCCATCTAATTGTTTTTGGCGAAGAAATCTGCGAGTTCTGCTTGAAATGTTGTCGGACCTTTAAAAAATTATAAAAAATTTGTTTTCGGATTTTCAAAAAAAAATTATTTAAAAAAATAAAAGGCTTTAATGTGTGCGAAAACTCGTGTATTATTATTTTATGTAATATTATTCCCTTAAGAAATTATTTAAAAAAATTTCCTAATTGCAAGCGTCTTCCATGGGGTAGCACAAAACCAACAAATTCCACCGCAAAAAGGACATTCAAAACTTTAGTGATTTTCAAAAATTATGGCATTTACGAAAAGGGGGACAATTGGACGAAAGCCCAGGGTTTTTTTGAGTAAAACTCTTTCTATAGTTGTCAAATTGTGATTTACCGAAAAAAAATGTGATTGTCCGAAACACTATTTCATTTTTAATTTTGCAGTTAAAAGAAAACAACATTAGCGCTATCACAGACAATAAGTAATGGTTCAATTAAGACAAGTATAAAAGGATAAATACCCAAAAAATCGCCGCTTGTCGCCATTTGTGCCCCCACTGTGGCATTTATGCCCGTCCGACCCAAATAATTTAGGGAAAAAAAGCAATTTTTTTTCGAAATTTTTACCTCCATCAACATTGCAGAGCGCAAATTCTCCGTCGAAAAAACAAACAAAAGGTTTGTACTGCTTAACGCATTCTCTAACCTGAAATTTTATTGGAATTTTCAAAAAAAAAAAAACTTTTTTTCTCGCCTCTTTCAAAATGTTCTCTTTGCCCTCGCGGCTCTTCTTCTTCACTTTTGTGAGAGAAACTGAAAGAAGAAAAATATTGAAATAATTATCGACAAATTTGGCTGAAGATAATAAATTGCTGACCAACTCTGTCGCGCTTCGGTTTTTGCATTTGCGGAAGTGCGATAAATGGAATAAAAAAATTGAAATTGAAATAAAATAGCTGTGAATAAAATAAAAAAGTATATACAAAAATTAATTAAATTTATGGAAAAAAATTCAGAACATTAAAAAATTTCGACATTTTATCAATTTTGAAATCAGAATTTCGACCCAAAAATGTCTGTAATTCGTAAATCGGAATTCTGTGCAATCCCTGTTTTGGAACATAAAAAAACTATTAAAATTGCTTAAGGCTAAATTTTTGAAGTTCACTCATGGACGGCAAACTGGAGAAAAATGTTGGCTTAAAAAACAAAATGCCAAAGATTTAAAAAGAATACAAAGTGTCTTATTGATTATTGTGCTTTATTTGTGCATTTTGTGCTCAAAATCTGAGCATTATAAATTAATTTATTAAAAAACCTAAAATTTATTCTATTAATTGTACACAATTCATTATTTTTTCCTGAAAGTGTTCAATTTTTGTTCATATATTTTTGCACCTGCCTATAATTTTTTCTCAAATCTCAAATGCAATCTTTTATTTTTTCATCAATTACGGCTGCTTCTCTGTCTTTTCAATTTCTGCCCAGCAGCTATTTTTGTGTTAGCGGTGACATATACCGCCGTGGCTGGCAGAAACGGAACGAACAGAAACGGCCAAATCGATTACAAAAATTGCATTTGCACTAGTGTCCCCCCCCCCCCCCCCCGTCTTAGTCAATATAATTGTGAGATTTTATTTAAAATCTTTTATATTATATTTATTTAAAAAAAATTAGTTTTCTTTCTTTTTAAATATTTGCTTTTCAAATATAACTTTTAAAAACCTACAGTAAAACATTTAAAAATAATTGAACAGCCAAATCTACAAAAAAATTTTTTAATTAATTGATTTAATCATTAGTTATTTTTTTAACATTTTGTTGTAAAATAATATTTTAATAATTTACTTTTTACAATTGGTTAATTCGTTTCAGATTTCTCTTTTCTTGTAAACCATAATAAAAATGTATTTTTATGCAAAAAAAACCCTCTCCTTCCCTCTGCCTCGCCGTTTTTTTCCATTATGATTCACCACATCACAAATCCATTTTGCAGCAGCAAAAATGTGAATGGAAAAGCGACGCTGAGAATACCCTTACAATTGGCCACATTATATTGATTTCAGTTTCAACAAAATTCAATCTATTTAATAATTAAATCACATAATTTTTAATTCAAAAAAACATTCTAAAATACAATTAATTGTTTCTAATAAAATTTAAACAAAAAATTTCTTGAATTTATTCACATGTGTAATTTAAATTAATTTCTAATCACTTATGAAAATAATAATGGAAAGTTGAATTTTCGTTTAAGCATTACGTTTTTAATGTTTTTTGGGTCCCTAATTTCTTTTTTAAATATGTTTTAGGCACAATTGTAGGAATGTAAAAAAATTCAAGGGGGAGGGACGATGTCATAAACAATTGGTGAATGACCTGTACACTGATTATTTAATGGCAGAAATTTGCTGATTAATTTGTCCGACCCACCGTAATTTAGATAGAAATTATTGGAAATTTTTTAAGATGTCAAAATATTTTTACAAAAAATTGGCTTAGGGTTGCCCTTGCGGTATGATAGAAAAATTGCTCACGTGGGTTCACGGGTTCGGTGATTTTTTTTATAAAAAAATCTTCGGAAAAAATCTTTTACGGTAATTTTAAATATTTGCTAAAAGTGCAAAAACATTGTCTTTCAATTTTTTATCATATATGCAAAAATTTAACCACTTTGTGTTTTTTTAAATAACATTCTAACTCATTTACCATTTAAAATTAAAATTTGTATAAAAATGACTAAAAAAGTTTACAAAAAAATATCAAAGTAACAAATCCCCTTGAATTTCAAATTTTTCAAATCTATAATCCTATATTTTACTTTTTTTCATCATATCCCAATTATTTTATTAAGGAATCCAACACATTGACGGTTGAGCCGCCCTCTTCGGCCATCATTTTTTTGTTGAAAAATTTTATATAATTTTTCTATTTTCCAGGAATTTATTCTCCCCATTTTTTTAATTTTTTAAAATTAAATTCTCAAATAATCTTAAATAATCTATTTTTTCGAACAAAATTTGTCCATAAATTACTTTTTTTAATTTTTATTATTCTTCTTTTAATACTAACTTTTTCCTTAAACAAATATAAACCAAATTTAACTGCAATTTTATTAATGTTTATGAAGTTTTTCTCATCGAAAAATATGGACCATTGTCACTCACATTCTGTATACTTTTATTTATTTATTGCAAGTTTTTCCCGAAAATAAATTAAACCGGAAATTTTCAGAAAAAGTAAATTTGAAATTAAAAATATTTTAATTTGGACGGCGCATTTTGCCCAAAAAAATGTCTTCAGAAATTCGGCTGGAGTCTGTAAATGACGAAACAAAGCGCGGCCGACTGTAACCGACAAGGAGGAGGCAAGAAATTTTTGGAAAAATTTAACATTTCCAACTTTTTACAAAGTTTGTCAGGAGGTCAAAGGGTCCAGCGGCGATGATATGGGGCTGAAGCCCAAAATTGGACTGTTCGGTGATGTGATGTTCATTGTCGAATGCATCATTGGGTCAAAAATATTTTTATATATAAATGTTTATATATTTTTGGAGATATTGCCGATGGAAAGGAATTCATTTTTCAAAATATTCTAAATTTTTTAGAGATAAATTTTGCTTTAGAGGGGCTTAGAATTCTGTTCTAACACTCATTTAATTCGGAGTCGAAATTTTTTTTTAAAATTTAGTTCAACCTAATTCTTTAAAATTTAACAAAAACACGGAGAAATTACGGTTAACCAGTGTACATTCCCGGGGTTTAAATCGTTCAATAATTATAATATATAATAATTGTTAGTTTTTTTCTCACAAAAAAATTTCATTTGGCAAGGATCAATTAATATTTATTTCAATCTGGCATTTTCATTTCACCGAAAGGCGTCCATTAAAGTGATTGACAAATAATTAATATGCAAATAATTACAAGTTCCAATTTCGAAGTGGACAAAATTCAAGACCATTAATTTTTTTATCGTTCTATTTCTGATTAATAATTACATTTATTAATTTTCTAAATTTACAGACATTCTCTCCGTCGGTTGGTCTTTGGTTATTTGGGTGGTCTGTGGTCTTTCTCTGCCATCGGCGCATATGTAAATTGCGAATCAGGAGGCTTCTATGCTTACGGTAAAAAACCGATTTTTCATCAAATTTAAAATTATTATTTTTTTTTGCTTTTTTGCATTCTGAAATTGGCCATATAATATTGATTTGGGTTCAACAAATTTAATGCATTTCTAATTAAATCTTTATTTTTTAATTCAAAAAACCTAAAATATTTTTTTAGCTAATATTTGAAAAATACCATTTAATTTAAAAGAACGGCTTATAAATTTGATTGATTTTGGTTTAGGTCTTTTGTAAAATGTTTGGATACCCGTTTTCCGGCAAGCAAAAAATCACTGTTAACGAATTTATTATCTTCCAAAATGAAAAAAGTGTGCATTTTTGGAAATTTATCTTCCTTTAAATTTTTTCATGACTTACCAAAAAAATAATTAAAATTTGTCTTCATCATATTCTTTATAAATTAAGCGAATGCTCCGTTGGATTATATATTTTTTGAATGAATATTTTTAATTAAATGTGAAAAATTGCGACCATTTGTTGCACTACCCCCTAAAATTTTCACATTTTGAGGTGGTGATTTAAGGGGTTTCGAATTTGGTTAAAAACACCATTTCGACGAACTTATAACCCCAACTGGTACCGCAAAATTTTTTTATATTAAAAATTCAATTTTCAACATTAAATATTTAGCCACTAACTTTTTCGTATAAATGTTTTTTAATGATTATTAGGTATCGGCAGGGTTTTTCAAGGGTTTTCTTTCTTTTAAAAAATAATTAATCCATCAAATTTTAAAATTTAATGTAAAATTCTGAGCATTTACGATATATCGATCGGTACATGCCCGGATGTTTGATTTCAAAGAACTTTTTATGGCGAGCTTTTTGTACAGAATTTGCACATGTGGGAGGGCGATTAAATCCAAATATATTTTTTTAATTTAATTAATTCTTGATGTTGATTTTTTCATTGTGTTTAAATTCCTAATTTTATTTGCTCAATTCCTTTAAAGGCCCTCCCTTTGGCAATTGTCCACTTTCTATTCGCTCGCCTTGGCCGGTCTCTTTGCCTGCCTTTTCTGCCTTTTGCTGCCCCCACGGCGCCCCTTCCGGTGACCGACCGCCACCGGCATGGCATTGCCTTTTCCGTGCCACATAGGTTTCGCCCCTCGCACACCTAGCACTGTGTCGCCGTTTGTATTTTGGGTAAATCTTTTTTGGTACTTTTCTCACCATTCGGCCAAGAACATATCACAGACCATTTGCGGCTCTATGCCCAAAATCGAGTTCAAATTTTTTAAAATTCATGATAGCTTAAACAGCATTATCAAACAAAATCACTTTCTATCACTCATTAATGCTATTTAGGCGCTCTGGGACTGAAATACCTTAATTGGCAATTTTGTGAGAGAAATGTTTGATTTAATTTATTTTCATTATAAGGCCATTTGGACGCTTATTTGCCATTGTTTTTGGTGTCGCCGGCGGAGCGCAGCAGCGACATTGGCACGTGAGTGGTCGTCACGGAATTGGCACCACCAACGGCGGCGACCGAATTGGAAAATGGTAAAACAACGGAACTGGCAGTGCGGATGGAATTCCAATTCACAATTAAAAATACTTTGGAATGCCATCCCTGAAATATTCAATAGGGATACAATTTTTGGCAACTAAACTTCACAAAGTTTTTTTGTATTTGTCAGTGACTTGAAAATTTTGCAGAAAAAAAGCTTAGCATAAGGGCTTTCTGTTTGAAAAATTAAAAAACTGGTACCTCTTCACTTAACGCCACACAAAAAAAATTTGTTTTCTGAGGTTTTCGGGGCCCTGATCACGAATATAACATTCATTTCTACCCATTTTAATCCAGGACCCGAATTCTAACAAAAGGTGCAATTAAATTATTTTTGCATGAAATTTCAAGCTTTAAAACGTGAATTTATGTAAAAACAAATAGAAAAGGCTATATCCCCTCAAAATTTCAACCCTTTCTACGAATTATAAAAGAATAGAAAATTAATTAATTTTAAATTCACGAAATTTATTTGCCTAAAATTCGCATCCCTAATAATCAATAATTAATTGCGAATATTTTTTATATTATTTATTAACTTACATATAAAAATAAAAAAAATATTAGGGTTAAAATTTTAATTATAAGCATAGACATTAAAAAAATTTGTGCATTTTGAAATAAAAATAAATGCATAAGATGTGTACAACGGCAAGCAATAAGCAGGGTTTAACGGACATCTTTTGATGCAGCCGAGCCAACCGGCTATTGTGAACCGGTGTACATTTAGGGCAAAAATATGTAAATAGGTTAGAAAAATATAAATTAAAATTGTGTCATTTAATGAAATAAATAATTTTATTTGAAAAAATAATTATTGATTACATAATAAAATTTATATATTAAATTGTTTTACTTTCAGTAATTTTTCATCAATTTATAATTATTAAAATTAAAGAATAAATAAATAATTAAATAGAATTATTATCATGTTTGGCCGACGCATGGAATTATTTTTATCATTTTAATTATTTGGTTAGATTACTACGTATTTTATTATCATTATTCAAATTCATTATTTTGCATTTTTAAATTGTTATTTAATTTAAATAAAGTTGTATTTTTTAATAAAAATTGTGCGCTTGTATATTTTATTGATGTAATGTGCATGCTACAGTCATGATCATCTATAATCTCTTTAATTTTTAGTAACTTTAATCAAAAGAATTTTAGACTTTTAAGAATGACTTAAATATTTTGTGAGTTTTATAATGAAAACATTCACTGAAACAAATATTCTCTAAATCGAAAATTGAATCTGGAGATAACAATTATATGCCATTTTCTGGCGGTCAAACCATTAAAATCCTATTTATACTTAAAAAAACCTTTGTTTTTTGTAACTTTAATTGGAAATTTGGGTAAGCCCATTGGAAAGCAGACCACAAAAAAGTTCATAGAAATATTTTTTAATAACCCGAATTTTTAGTGTATTTTAAATTTAGTGTCCCGATCACTATGAAAGAGTGATCTGATCATTTGAGCATCATGATATTTTTGCTAAACAAAATTTCTTTCAGACTTTTCTGTGCACTCAGGTTTGAAAACCAATTCGCACAAAATAAACAAATATTTTGTCATTCTTAAACGTCAAAGGTTTTAAATTAAATCAAAAATGGAAATGAATATAAATACAGGACCACGATTATATGTATACTTATTGAAATAATAAAAGTGGAACATTTTTCTCATATTTTTTATGCTCTTTGTGATAACGTCTAATATTTTGCTGATTTTCTTCTGCATTGCATTAAGAGTACATTTCTGATTTAGACAAAATCTCAAAAATTTGATGCATTATTATGTGCTTTTAATTAATTGTTGAAGAAAAAGCTGCTATTGAAAATTGATAAAAACAGAAAGCAAAATTAATAATCTCGATTTTTTGCACCTGTATTTTTCTGTTTGTAAAGATTTTATATATATGAAATAATTAAACCTATTTTTATTCATAATTTTAAATATTTTTGTATTTATTATTATTAATAGTTAGTTCTCCGTATTTTAACTATATCCATTGATACATATTATGCATTTTTTGGCAAGTTACTAAAACCTAACACAGCATTTTTTGTTATTATTTATTTGTAAACATTTTTCCAATGTCCTAACATGATGGCATTTAAAGTCAAAAATTGGGTGCTGAGTCGTTATATAAAAGCCATCAAAACAAAACAATAAAATCTTCATATAATTCGATAGCCCTAAGTGCTCTCTATTAATTTGCAAACTTTCAAAAAATGTTATGACCAAAAAGGTCAGAAAAACCTGGTAATTGTGTACTTTTGGCCATAACTTTGCTCAAATTTGGCCAAACTTTTTGAACTTTAGGTCATTTATAGAGAAATATTAGGGCTATTGAATAATATTAAGAATGTAAATTTTGGCTTACTAAGACAAAAGTTGTGGACAGTTTTTGTTGGACATTTTCATTCGATCGTTTTTTATATACCGCCCTTTTTGATGGCTTTTATATAACGACATAGCACCAAACATTGTTTTAATAAGTAATATTTTAATTTAAATTTCAATTACCTTTATTAAATTTTTGTATACATATTTTTCGTATAGCAAATAATGTCAGTAAGTTGATGCGGTCCGATTCAAAGGCACTTAATTTTCCAAACTAATTAAAAGTTTTTATTTGCAGCACTTTGTTGAGAAATAAATGTCCATTCAAAAAGTAATTCTTTGAAACTTGAATGCCTAATTATGGGGTTTTCTTGTAAAACCAATAAGGCCCAGAAATTAGGGATGCAAAATTCCAATTTACTTAACTTAATATTGAACAAAAATAGCGAAAATTTAGAAAAATCTGTTTTTAACCGAAATAAAATAAAAATCAATGTATAACTTAGCCACAATTTTAATTTAAAAAGAAAAAATGACATATTTTATTGTATAAAAAAAGGTTTTCTATAGAAAATTAAATACTGGGCGCCCGGAAAGTGTGTCAATGGAAAAACGTAAGTAAAAAATGCGCCAGTGAGAATTTTATTGTTATAAAAACAAATTTTTTGCGCTCTCGAGAACACTAACCATAATTCCGGTATGCATTTTGACAATTTATAAACGCGGACCCGAATTTTGGACAAAAGTCGAAGTCCAAATTTTCAAAGTTAGCATTGATGGCTTTCGATTTGTTTACGAATTTTGAAAATTTTGACTTTTCGACTTTTTGTTTGATTTGCGGTCTGGGGTTATGTATTCAGAACGTTGTTCTTTTAAAAGTTTACTTTTATATTACAATGCTAATGCTATATAACTTTATTTTAAAATATTTGTATCATTGACACTTTTTCTACTAACGGACATTTCATTGATGCATTTTCAACTGTGTGATTTTTGTGATTTGAAGTAACTTTACAAAACATTGTGGACATTTTTTATTGTTTGCTGTTTTTTCAAGTTAAAATTATGCACGCAATTAAAAATTATGAAATTTTCACTGTTTTGTCAATTTTTAAATTCTAAAAAAAATGATTCAAAATAGTATAATATCATAGTTTTCAATGAATTTTAAAAAACCTATGTTTTAGTGCTTGTGATCAATATTTTTGAATTTAATTCATATATGTTATTTTACACTTTGTTCAATATTTTACCCACATTTTTAAAATTAGGGGTGTTTTCAAAAACCCAGTAATTTTCTCATACAAAATGTTTTGTAGAATTTTTTTTACACGGGCCATTTTGTAGAGAATCGATAGGCCTTTCGGATAGTGCCGGACCAAAACGTATCGATTAGATATTCGCTTGCTGCTAGATTGTGCAAGCTTTTGGGGGTGCTTTTTATGGGGGATCCGGAATTTTTTTAAATTTATTTTAAATTTGATTTTGAAAATTTTTTGAATGTATTTTTATTTATTTCCCACTTATTTTGATATATTTTAATAAATTTCTCTTTATTTAATTTATTTAAATGTTTTTAAAAATTTTCAAAATTAATTTTTATTTTTTCACCAATTTTCCAGTTATTTTACATTTAATTACTTTTATTCTGAATTTTCAACATTAATCAGAATAATTATGATTATTCTGGATCACACCAGAATAATCATAAAGATTTTGGTACGTTCCGAAACGTTCATTCAAAATCAGAACTGTTTCAGTTTACACCGCCGGTTCAAGAAATAGTAGGAGGTTAAACCGTTTGTGTTTCCAGTTAAATCGAGCACAAACGGTTTAACCTACTAATTTTTGAACAGATGGTGTAAACGGGATCAGTTCTGATTTTGAATGAACGTTCCGGAACGTAACAGAACATTTCTGATTATTCTGTTGTGATTTAGAATAATCAGAATTATTCTGATTTGTGTTATAAAAGCAGAATAAAAATAAACAAATGGAAAATTGTTGAAAAAATAAAAAATATTTTTAAAAACATTTAAATTCATTTAAATAAATTGAACTAATAAAAAGTGACCCAAGTAAGAGGGAAATAAATAAAAATTAAATTCTAAAATAAATTCTAAACTACTTTAAATAATTTGATAAAGTTCGGGTGTTCCCCCATAAAAAAGCATCTCCAAAGGCTTGCACAATTTAGCGCCAAGCGAATATCTAACCGATCCGTTCGGGACCGGTATCAATCGAAAGTCCTTTCGATTCTCTACAAAATGGCCCGTGTAAAATAATTAATGACATGCAGAAGATTTCAAGAAAAGCTTAATTTTTTGAAAGCACACCTAATTTAAAAATACATTTTCACATTTAGCTTAATAACTCTTTGAATTTTAGATGTAGCAGGACTCGCTTGGCAATTTTAATAAATTCCCAAATTATAACTCAAGAACCTGGACTCGTAAAATTTTGGATAAATTGGATGGATTAAATAGAGCTACATTTTGTGATTTAAAAAAAATTCGTCCACTTTGATAATTTTAAATTCCTTTTCGAATTCCATAAATGTTTAGAAAATCTAAAATTCTCTAAATTTTCGCGCCTTTAAGGGGGTACGAAAAGGGGTTTAAAATAGTCATAATTTGCCAATTTTTAAATTTTAACCACAAAATTCAGCTCTTTTTAACTCAATTTACCCCAAATTTTTACAAATCCAGGTTCGGAGGTTAAAAAAAATTTGAATTTTCATAACTTTGTGGGATTTTGGAGCGCACACGTGCGATATATTTCATAAAATGTGATCAAAGCTGGAATGTATATAACTCTAAACAATACGCTCATATATTATGTTTTCACTTTTGTAACGCTCTAACCATTTAAAATTTTTACATTGTTTAATAAAATTATTTTTTATGCACTATAAAGGTGCAAATGAATTGTTATTCAACAGAAAAAGTGAACCAGAGCAGTAAAATGAAATTTATGCGATTTTTAACAGGTTTCGAGCCCCGTCATCCGCCAGATAAAAATTTCAATGTCATTAAAAAGTTCAATTTTCCATGCATAAATCAAGAAAAAGAAGTCCACTTTTTGAAATTTTGTGTAAGCTATTGTGAAAAAATTATGATTTTATTTGTTAATTCATACATATAGCCACAATTCCTAATATTATTATATTTTATATTTTCAACATAGCTTAATAATTTTATTATAATTGTTCCTACTTTTATATTTTTATCCATAAAAAATCATATAACCTGTGCCCCAATTTTGCTTCATAATATTTTATTAAAATTATTTATTTAAACTATTTTAATGAAATTGTTGTGCAACTTTAAATAAAAAATACATTTTTCATTAAATGCCACAATTTATCTGGCAATAAACTAATTAACTATTTTCAATTTTTAGCTTTAGATATGCGCTTTTACACAAAAAAAATTTTTGTAAGAAATTATTGATCACATGCTTTTCACATATGAATGCTTTTTAGGTGTTGGTTAATTGCAACAAAAATGATGATGGGCGTCACACAAAACATTTTTGTAAGCTAAAATTGATCACATGCATTTTAAATGTTACATTCTTTTACAGGCGCTGATTAATTGCAACAAAATTGATGATGCGCCACACCAAACACTTTTTTGTAAGCAAATATTGATCACATGCTTTTCAAATGTTCAATTCTTTTTCAGGTGTTTGTAATTGCAACAAAAGTAATGATGGACGCCACAAAAAACATTTTTTGTAAACGAAAATTGATCACATACATTTTAAATGTTACATTTTTTCACAGTTATTGGTTAATTGGAACTAAATTGATGATGGGCGCCACACCAAACACTTTTTTGTAAGCAAATATTGATCACATGCTTTTCAAATGGCCAATGCTTTTTTAGGTGTTGGTTAATTGCAACAAAAATGATGATGGGCGTCACACAAAACATTTTTGTAAGCTAAAATTGATCACATGCATTTTAAATGTTACATTCTTTTACAGGCGCTGATTAATTGCAACAAAATTGATGATGCGCCACACCAAACACTTTTTTGTAAGCAAATATTGATCACATGCTTTTCAAATGTTCAATTCTTTTTCAGGTGTTTGTAATTGCAACAAAAGTAATGATGGGCGCCACACCAAACACTTTTTTGTAAGCAAATATTGATCACATGCTTTTCAAATGGCCAATGCTTTTTCAGGTATTGGTTAATTGCAACAAAAGTGATGATGGGCACCACACAAAACAGTTTTTGTAAGCAAATATTGATCACATACATTTCAAATCTTCAACTATTTTTCAGGTGTTGGTTAATTGGAACAAAATTGATGATGGGCGCCACACAAAACATTTTTTGTATGCAAATATTAATCACATGCTAATCAAATCTTCAACTATTTTTCAGGTGTTGATTAATTGCAACAAAAGTGGTGATGGGCGCCACACAAAACTTTTTTTGTAAGCAAATATTGATCACATGCATTTTAAATCGTCAACTATTTTTCAGGTGTTGGTTAATTGCAACAAAATTGATGATGCGCGCCACACAAAACATTTTTTGTATGCAAATATTAATCAAATGCTTTTCAAATCTTCAACTATTTTTCAGGTGTTGATTAATTGCAACAAAAGTGGTGCTGGGCGCCACACAAAATTTTTTTTTGTAAGCAAATATTGATCACATCTATTTCAAATCTTCAACTAATTTTCAGGTGTTGGTTAATTGCAACAAAATTGATGATGGGCGCCACACAAAACATTTTTTGTATGCAAATATTAATCACATGCTTTTTAAATGTTCAATTCTTTTTCAGATGTTGGTTAATAGAACAAAAGTGATAAAAATTGATGATGATGGAAGTAACACAGCTTTATTGTAAGCTAAAGAAGCCTCACTTGTCTCATTAATGTTCCAAATAATTTCCAGGTGTTGTCATTGCCACCAACAAAAAAGATGATGATGATGATGGAAAGAGCACACAATTTTGTTGTAAACAACTCGCCTTTTTTGGTCCGTTAATTCTTTTTTTTAAGGTGTTTCTGTTTTTGGTCCAGGATTGGACTGGAGCGAAAAAACTCCAAAAAAACTTTTTATTTAAATTCTTTAATACTTGTGTTTAAATAATTGCCACAAGTTTTATTGGATTTGAATAAATTTGTTTATAATTATTACAGCATTTATTTCTGCTAAATTGAAAACGCTATGTTGCGTCACAGTCACAATATAATTATCTGCTTGAAATTCAGGCTTTCCTTTATCCTTTTTTCCTTCCTTCCTTCCTTCATTTCTTCCCTCCTTCCTTCCTTCCTATATTAATTTATTAAAAAACAACCTTTTATAATAGTCAACAAATGCATCCCTCATTTAATGATCCAAAATTATTTAGATAACTCTAAATCTCCGCGATCAAATCCCTTGCTATTTATTTATTCCCTATTTGAATTATGCCCATCAAGACACGTTTTCTGCCTGCCAAAGATGAGTCCACTGGGTTCATTTACCCAAAACGTGGCACGCAACGTGAACGCTCACCGTCACCTTGTGGCGGTGTTCGTGTGACGCCTTCGCCTGAACGCTTGACGCGTCCGTCAGGCGTAAAAGTGCCACCAAACACCGATTTAACGGTGTTTAAGAAACCGATCCCGGTAATTAGCTTCTTTGAAATCAATTATATGTAAGGAATGTGACATCTAGGGACGAATTTGGGACGAAGATCGGCGCAAAAGGAACGAATTACTCTCGGCATATTCGTTTGGCCAAGATCGAGGAATTGCGGCGCAACTTCGTCGCCTTATTTCTGAGATGAAGGTTTTCGCAGAAGAGGCGAAAAAAAATGTCTCCCACTCTCGCGGTGTTGGCATCGAAGTGCAAGGAAAAGTGAGGGACCCGTGGCCATTTGCCCGATTTGACGGGTGGCTGTCAGCTGGCAGAAAAAATGAAGTGCAGCGCAAAGGCTTGGAAGGGTAAATGTCCATAGCTTAGTGACAAACATTGAATGATAATACTATTTGTATTTAGAATGTATCTTGACGCGCATTTTGATCGGAAACTTAGCAAAAAGGAGCGAAATCAGCGCATTCTCACACAACGCTGTGGACCTATTATTGGCTTAGCCCCGGTTCGAAAACTTTTACACATTCACATGAGAATATGTTACACATTATAGGTCAAAGAAACGAGCTTAGTGAATGAGTGTGCCAAAAAATTGCCACAAAACTGTCAAAAAAAGAAAAATGAATGGATGACCGTGCAAAATGGGAAGGTAATGTTAATTAACTATCTTTGTTGCTTACATTTAAGTGTGAATTTTTAGCCTGTTGCTGCTAAGGCTTTGAAAATTGTGCCGGACAAGATTTCCACGCCAATTGGTTATTCTCCGGTAAGACATTATGTTTTTGAGCTTTTTAAATTTTGTAACAGATTCAGAGTGCTACTAAGCCAGCACTCCGCTCAGTTCAGTCCTGTATAGCGGAACCCACCAAAAAAATGCCTAATGTGCCGTGGGTAACATCCAACGGATGGGCCGGAATTAATTTGGTCGAGAAGGGATTTGAGGTGAGCTGAATAAGAACAATTAGACTATAAATTATTAAAATTTTAGAAACAGCATTCAAATTGCGTTGCCACAAGGGTCTTTGTATCGCAAGCGTGGACAGAAGAGAAAAATTGGCAAAATTACCTCAACGAAAACAAAAAAATGGTTAAATAAATAAAATAGAATACTCAAAATTGACATACAAACCCAATAAAACTTATAAAACCTTATATTCTTTTTCTATAGCAAAAACCTATCATGCAAAAGACGGTACCAATGGGTGTCACTTATGCTGCGGTTCTTTTAAAAAAGCCTGTTAGTAGTTAAAAATTGTTTATTCACTAAATATAATACTTTATATTTATAGAAAGTTATTATGACATCGAACAACACTTCCCCGTCAAAAAATGAGGAAAAAAGTCAAAAATTGCCATCCAACGGATTGAAGATTCTTCCGAAATTGAGAACATACAGTGATATTCTCTTTGGAATTCAAGTAAGTATAATATGAGAAAATGCTTTGTATTGAATGCATATCTTAAGAAAACACAGCCCACCATTAACACTCTTCCGTCACATAAAATGATGGAAGAAAAGACTACGTCGGTGACAAACAAAAAAATGCGAAGAATTTTAACAAGCTTTGTTTCAAACCCAGTGAGAATACAATAAAATTTTTATATGTAAATAATATTTTAAGAACGCTTGGAAAAAACGCAATATGGAAAACCCACAAAAACCAGATGTGGCAAAAGATAACGAGAAAAAATCAAAGATCACAAAAACGGTTAGATATAAGTAAGAATTTTGAATTAATTAACATTTGTATTTAGTTTGCAATATCCAGTGGAATAACAGCAAAAAATTTTTCTGGAAATGTCGTCTCTTTGCTGTGCAAGAATAAATTTAGCGTTTTAAAACCTGAATTTAATGGTTAAATGATCAAAAAATTACTGAATAATATGTTATATTCAGAACTACCCGGAATTGGTCTCCGTTCGGATGGCAAATCAACTGAATTCATTATAGCCACCCAAAAACCTCTTTTTCTGGTATGTAGAAAATTAGTAATTTATATAAATATTTTTTCGCAAACCAAACATTCAGCCAAAAAGAATCAAAGAAACCTTTTATCGCAAACGAGCTGAATGTACTTCTGAGAAACTGCAAAAAGGCGTACACATGCCGTCTTTAAAAAACAAACGTGGCGGTGGCACCAGTCCAGATGAAGAAAATGGTGGAAGAGTGCTACAACATCAATTTTTGCTTCTTCAATTTCACAACAAAGTCTCAAAAGAAATGGCGTTTGATGCAACAAGAAAAAATTTTTGCAAATCGGTGCATCAACAATATTATCATCGATGGTGGAAGAACTTTACGGAAGGCAAATTCACCTTAAATCAACAACGCGGAAGTATTGTTATAATTACTTTTAAAATATGTAATTATTGTTAAGGACCAGATAAAAAAGAGTTGGATGAAACACCAAGAAGCTCCAGAGCTTCTCGAACATCAAACAATAGTCAATCAACATCAGATGACAGCTTTGTTACTTGTGAGAAAAATATTTTAAAAAAAAATGTCATATATATAAAGGTGCCTCAAAGTCCATTGAATTTTGCGGAGCAACAAACATGTTTGAAACGGATGACAAAGAAGATCCTACTGACCAGAGACAGCATTCGGAAATGACTCAAGATCAAAAAAATGACCTTGGAATTTCAAGTAACTATATAATTATATATAAGAATATATTAGTTATTTAGCTGGTCAAATTGGTCCCACAAAATTCGAAACTGGAGATCAATGTGTTTTGTCCAACTGCTCAAACAGTGTAAACAAAGAAATTGGATTTGCCATCCTTGATTGTGGTCACAAGTGTCATTGGGAAGGAGAATACGCTAAGTGGTGGGTATTTAGTTTTTTTAAAAATAATCTTTCGCCAAATAAAATTATAAAAGTTTTAAAAAAATAATCTTTCGCCAAATAAAATTATAAACATGCGTTCTTAAAATTCAGGGTTACTGGCGGAAGCTTTAAGAGATGCCCAAACAAAAGATGCAATAAGAATACATCGGTAAGATGCTCATGCTGCAATAAAAACATTGGCTACGGACTGTATGAATGTGGCTGCTATTGCACGACAAAGGCACAAGACATGAACATTCATGCAGATAAACTTGAAACCATGTAAGTCAATCTTTAATAAAATTTTAAATAATTCATAAAAATTCAAGATTAATTGACACCAATGGAAAATGCCCGCGTAATGAATGTGGATCTCAACACCCAGGATTTTGCAATTTATGCAAAAAATTATTTGTTCTCTCGCCTTCTGGTGGTAAACAGCAAAAAGTCTATCTTCAGTGCTGCCACTCATATTGTCATCAGACTTGCTGGTCCTTTTTATTGAATTGTTCTTGCAATCCCAATAAATTTAAGGAAAATATCTGCAAATAAGAGTTGCTGTCCAAATGGATGTAGTTCTCATTGGCAAGGTGTAAAAGAAATGAATACAAGGTAATTATTTAAATGTATTTTTTATATAATCGTCAATTGCATATTATTTAGAGCTTCGTGTGGAACTGATAGTGCAATTGCAACCCAATTTGGCATCAAGCAACGCGGGATAATAGGTGGTCGACCGAGGAGTGATGCTACACCAAAAAGTTCGTTACGCAAATCAAATGCTTCGCCGGACTCCGTTTTAATGCCACCACCATCTTCTCTGGCTCTGAGACGGAGTTTTCGAATTAGACGCCCATCATCTGCATCAAGTCATCAAAGTTTGCCGATTTCTTCCGCATTCTCTTCAATAACAACACATTGTTCAACCGTCGCACACACAAAACATTTTGGGTATGGTTGTGCAGCAAATTCCGCAAAGCACCTGCCAAAATATTACAACACTCTTGGCATGGTAAAATTCCTGAAAAATTTAAACATTATTATTCTGAAAAAACCCTATTTTTTGCTTTTAAAGGGCACGACCAAATGTCCGCATTGTGCCGCATTGCTTTTCAACAGTGAAGCAACAGGCAGTGCAGCATTTTCAAAGTGTTGTGCCAAAGGCCGTGTTGACTTGGCAGCGCGATACACGGCACTCCAACAACGGCCTGCGTGTTATGAGGCACTGTTTACCAACACAGACTCGACAACTCTTCGGAAGCAAAAACATCTAATGGA